>CM067364.1:42955731-43107461 GCA_034401795.1 Chaetoderma sp. LZ-2023a
GCATGACACGTGTGTTGAGTGAATCGGCAGTCGTCCGTCAAATAGTACAGACTGTTAGAAGCCGAAATAATGAATTTGCGAGATTGCCTTTTTTGTGATACAGTAAAGATGGGAAAGTAGTGTTTGGGAAATTAATGATAAATATAATGATTGGATTTTACCGGACAACACATCAAACTCCCGTGCCAAATGTAGTGTTTGTAATAAGTCGTTTGACATCAGGAATATGGGTGAAGCGGCTCTTGTTAGCCACATGGCGGGGGAAAAAACATGAGACACTGACAGAAGTTCCTCTAAAGCCAGCGCCGAAAGTTACAGATTTCTTTGGTTCACGGTAAGAATATTTTACACTTTCACATTGATAGTGCCAGAATCATTTAGAAGCGTAGCAATTTTATATTGCCCAACGTTAGATGATCCCATCTTTGCCCTTGTATCGCGCGGCCTCTTGTGTTGACTCGTCATCGAGTGAAAATAATGAATTCCTGTTGCTATGGCAATCATTTAGAAGCGTGGCAATTTTATATCGCCCAATGTTAGATGATCCCAACTTTGCGCTGAGTCACGGTAAAATATTATTGACTGTCCGACAGCTCTCGTATCGCGAGAGCTCTTATGGCGCATTATCGAGTGAAAATAATGAGGATTCCTCCTGTTGCTATGGCATTATGATCAGCTATGGTAAATTAAATTAAAAATAAATTAGTGTATATGTGCAGGTTTTAACTTGTCATCTAAAGGTGGGGCTGGTTGGGTGGGGGTGGCCCTCAACAAGTGAATGTTGGTTTCTCAAGCTCAACTTTACAGGATAGCTGTTGAATATTTTGAAAATAATTTGACTGGAAACTATTGCTGCAACAGTTTCCAGTCAAATTATTTTCAAAATATTCAACAAAAAATGTGCTGCTGTAATGAAATTCATATCTGGCTTGCATCCTGAAAAACGCTGAGCCACTCCTAGACAATATGCGGTTCCTGAGAAATGACCATTTGCAGATCAAGAAAAGTTTATTTTTGAAGATTTATCACAGTAATGACTGGCTTGGTCACCATGTCAGTCATTCCAGTGGTAAATTTTCAAAAAGTCTTCTCTTGACCTGCAAATGCACATTTTCTATTTATACTTAAACCCTGTGTTTTATCATGTCATGATGTATGTATGTAGTGGTGCTGAGAAATGTCCATTTGCAGATCAAAAAATACTATTTTTGAAGATTTATCGCTGTAATGACTGGCTTGGTAACTATGGCAGTCATTCCAGTGGTAAATTTTCAAAAGAAACTCATTTTTAATTTTTTTTTTTATGTCTTTCCTGAGTGCTAGCCATCCATATCAACATTAAAATTGCCATGATTATATCCAGTTATTTTAACTGTCATATCAACAAATAGAGTGCTGTATATCTTTCTATCCGTGATGAGTGCTATCTGATGTTAAGTTAGTTGATTATTTATTTTCATATGTTGTCTAATAAAGTTTATATATGATAATATGATGAACTTAGTAACTGTGTTTGTTTTTTGTCTGATTGAAGGTCGTAAATTAGGTCTGGAAAATTTGAAATTGAGTCTTGAAAAAGTATGGAATTTAATTCTGCTGAAGTTGTATGAACCCTGGACTAAGGGCTAGTAAAGTTTGTTCAAGAGAAGTTGATCCGTCAAAAAACATGCCACCGTAGGCCAATCAAAATATAGCATGTTTGGTGGCCATATTGGATTTTTTTATTTGATGGATTTTGAGGCCGAAATTGGTTTTATATAGGTTTTTCGGTATTCTGATCTCAAATTTGCAATTTTCGAAACTATCAGATAAACAGTTTGGCGGCCATCTTGGATCATTTTCCTGCCAAACCTCCCATACTAAAGCAATGGGAAATTAAAAATATCTTTTCTCGAGACCTTCTGGGCCGATTTCAATTATATTTGGCATGAAGCATCCTTAAGGCATAGAGATTCAAGTTTGATCAAACGAACCCGATCGGCCAATTTGGTCGGTGACCATCTTGGATTTCGGCCAATTTTTAGAAATGTCTAAAAATCTTCTAAAACCCAAATCATTTGATGGATCGATTCAGAACTCATGAAATATGATCTAGGGTAAGAGCTGAATCAAGTTTGTTCAAGGGAACTTGATTGACCAAATGGTTCAGCGGCCATCTTGGATGACATAGTTTTCACAAAAGTGATCAGGCCGAAATTTGTGATATATAATTAGCAACTAAGTGCGATTAAGATTTGTTCACGAGAAGGTGATTCGTCAAAAAACATGGCCGCGGTGGACCAATCAAAATATAGTGTGTTTGGCAGCAATATTGGGTTTTTTTATTTGATGGATTTTGAGGCCGAAATTCGTTTTATATAGTTTTTTGGGTATTCTGATCTCAAATTTGCAATTTTCTAGACAGTAGGATAAACGGTTTGGCAGCCATCTTGGATCATTTTCCCGCCAAAAAGCTCCCATATTAAAGCAATGGGAAATTTAAAATGTCTTCTTGAGAACTGCTGGGCCGATTTGAATTATATTTAGCAGGAAGCATCCTTATGGCATAGAGATTTCATTTTGTTCAACCGAAGCCAATTGGCCAATTTGGCTGGTGGCCGGCCATCTTGGATTTCGGCCGATTTTTTGAAATGTCTAAAAATCCTTAAAACCGTTTGAGTGATCAATTCAGACCTCATGTAATATTATCTAGGGCAAGAGCTCACTCAAGTTTGTTCAAGGGAACTTGATTGACCAAATGGTTCAGCGGCCATCTTGGATGACCTCGTTTTCGCAAAAACAACTTCTTCCCCAGAACCGCAGAAGCGATCAGGCAGAAATTTGTGATATATATGGTTAGGGGCATTAATGTTTGTTCAAGAGAAGTTGATCTGTAAAAAAAACCCCTAGTTTTATGTATTTTTGTGCATATTGTGATTTCAAATTTGCCGTTTTCGAGACTGTCGGATAAACGGTTTAGCGGCCATCTTGGATCATTTACCCGCCAAAATCTCCCATACTCAAGCAATGGGAAATTTTAAATGTATTTTCGTGACATCTTGGATTTTGGTCGATTTTTAGAAATGTCTTTAAAGACTCCAAAACCGTTTGGGGGATCAATTCAAAACGCATGAAATATCATCTAGGACAAAAGCTGCACCAAGTTAGTTCAAGGGAACTCGATTGGCCAAATGGTTTGGCGGCCATCTTGGATAACCTATTTTTTGCCAAAACAGCTCCAGAACCACTGAGCGGATTGGGCCGAAATTTGGGAGATATGATTAGGCACTGAGTGCTTGTTTGTTCAAGGGAAAAAGCTTAATCAGAAACATGGCAGAAGTGAACCAATCAAAATGTAGCGTGTTTGGCAGCCATATTGGACTTGCAAAAATGCCCACAAACTCATTTAAAAGACTACTCCTAAACCACCCATCAACAATTTTGACAAAAATGGCACAGTGCTCTAGGTGAGCGACACAGGCGCCTTGTGTCTCTTGTTATTATTTGAGCAAAGGAGAATCTGTCACCGACAATAATGCCATAAACGGGTTTGATACAAGCACAGAACTTAATTTATAGTTGTACATCCAGATCAGGTTATATTCCGCTTTTCGTGATAGCCGGGTAGCTGCAAATTTTGGCCAAAACATTAAAAAAGTTCAAATCTAAAGTTTTTCGTTTGGAAATTGGTAAATGTGGAATTGAAAATGAACATACGTGTTTTGCCTACCGGAAAATAGAAAAAACTTGAAATTTATATCGTATATGGTAAATAGGGCCTGTTTGGATTGCCATTGCGGGTAGAGAAAAATCAAGCTAGATCTGAAAACTACATAAGCACCCATGCCAGTTCCAAGCTTCATGAGAAATAAATTATATTGCTATGACAACGGGTCTGCTAGGCTACTCAGGACAGTAACTGGCAGATGTCGTTGGACGCAAAAACTGAATTGATTTGTATAATTTCCTTACGAGTTATCAGTATTTTTATCATGGGTAAAAAAAGTATTAGTGAAAATACATGTTTTTCACTACATTGACATCAAAATGCATAAAATAATCACTTGTACTACGCGCATCTTTTTAAAATTTACACTTGTGGGGTAAAAATAATGTATCTATTTAATGACACATGATTTGCTGGCATTGCCTAAGCGACGCGCGTATGAGAACGTCAAAAGTATGTATCCTCGAAATCACATTACTCTCGAAAACACCTTACCGCACGATATAACTCATTAACTGGAATGCCTAGCTTGATTCCCGAGGCCGGCATTCCAGTGAAACAATTTCAAAAATAGTCTTCTTTCCCCTGGACATACATTCACTAAGCAGAATGTAATTTTTCATGTCCGATCACATTAAAAAGTAATTGAAAGTTAGGTTTTGAAATATTTTATGCAATACTAAGAAAATATTAACGATTCGATTGTTTAATTTGTACCGTTAAATTCTGTGTATATTGCGCACTTTTTTGCTCAAATTACATGTTATAAAAAGCTACTGCGCATTATATACAAAGATAAATATTTGTCATATTTTTTTCCCTCAGAATTTTTTGTCAGAATCGCAAAATTCAGGGCCTAAATATGATTTTATGGATCGGGAATCAGTCGGGAATAACGATCGCATTCTAACATGTCTATAATGGTACGATCTCAACTAGATCGTTAAAATGTCTTACTGCTGTCTAAATATTGTGTTATACCTTTATTAAATACCATATAGTGTTGTAAAATTATCAAATAAACCATCATTTAACTTTTTTACAACGCCATTATTTCCTGTAATTTGTTCTAATTGATTTCTATAAAGGGAGGTTACTCCTGTCTTCCCAAGTTGAACATAGAAATGTTTAGAATCCATAGATTACTACACAGATATGGACATAAATATGTTAAAAAAAGTGATAGAGCCGATGTTTTTCAAGAGGTGATCTAGCATTTACATAGATATAGAAAGGAATGTTTTATATGTGCTAAATGGCACAATGTTTTGACCAATCGGCGGGCAGGATGATTATGATTGACAGGTTATGGTTAACGGTCACAGCCGTCAAGGTATGACGAAGTAACTAGAAAAGAAAGGATGAGAATAGAAAATCATTTCAAATTGAAGATAATTCAATTTATTTAATAAACAATGCGTGGAATAAACTAGATTATAGCCCTATATTATAATATATTATGATGATGATATACTATAATATATTATATAAACCCAACCTCAACTCAAACAATACCCACAATTGATCACTGTCGATTTTGTAAACGGCAGGCGGTCAGCTCTATCACCTTTGTTTATTGTACTTCTGACCGCGTTAATCCACCTACCCCGCCCCACCACCTGACTACACTGCCTGTGAACTGAGTCTTGAAACCACTCATCTACTGCATATATGTTTGAACAAAATCTCATGGGCTCGCCTTTGATATAGTTATCAAGGTAATTACTGGCACTGTTAGTGAGCCAAAATGGATTTGATTTTTTAAAAATCGATTTTATTCTCAAGTATCAGCGCACAAAACTCATTTTATGATTGAAACAAAATAAATATCTGATTTTTTATGTTCTAACAACCATTTATGTTAATGAGCTCTGCTCAAACCAAATTCGGATTCTAACTTGTTCTGATGGAAATTATATTTGTATTTTTATATCATTCAATAAAGTTTAATACAAAATATTTGCTAAAAGTGTAGGCGAATGATATTCCCATGATTAAACAACAGAGTAACGCATGCCACAAACAAGATTTTATAAGGAAAGCCTATTCGACACGCAGTAAGTTATTGATTTTTTTCGTTCACACGTCTCAATCTTAGTGTGCACTATACACGAAAACAACATTTTTTCAGGCCGATTTTGATTAAATTTAGGGATGCGCACTATGCACGATAGCGCAATATACACGGGATTTAACAGTAATCATATAAATTCAGAATTTAAAATATGAACAAGATTTTTGATTTAATCACGTAATCGTGCAAGCCTATTGTGGGCATTAGTGGTCCAACAGCCGACATCCACAAGCGCTGTTATGCCAAATGCATTAAATCTAACACCAAAAAATAAGACTTGATTATTTTGAAAGTTATTTTTACTTTCAAAATAAACGGTTTAAATTGAACTAATCATTTATTAAGTTGTAATAAGAATGATTTGGTCGACAGTAGATGTTTCAGCTTTTAGGGTGAAATGTGTTTAAACTTATATTCACACCTTTGCCAGTAGATCTCTATTATCACACCGATGTCAAAACAGACACGTTTTAACTGACTTTTGGGGGTGGTGGGATGAAATAAAAGGTAAATTCGTTGTAAAAGCTAGAAAATGTCAACAGTTGCTAGCCTGTTCCGTAAGTGGCTGTATCCTACAGTACATAGCTGTGAAGATATAATCTGTATGCTTTTACTACATTAGATGCATTTGTTATTTATCTTATGAATCGTACGCTGTCTCTTCTTGTACATAATTGTGCCCCCCATATAGATATAAGGGGGTATATGGAGTATGCTTTGTCTATCCATCCATTTGTTCAGGTTTCAATTCCGCATGATGTTTCAAGTTCTGTAGGAGGGATCATTACCACTCTGGCATGGGAACTTGTCCTTGGTGGTCCGAAGAACTCTCGATTTTGACATCAAACTGTCAAAGGTCAAGGTCACTGACCTAATTAATTATGTAATATTGTGTTTCTGGATGATAACTCAAGTTCTATTGAAGGGATCATTACCACTAGCTTGCGAGCGTGTCCTTAGTGGTCTGAAGAACCTTATCGATTTTGGGGTCAAGGTCACAGTGTCCTAATTAATGAGGTAATATTGCATTTCGGAATAACTCCAGTTCTATTTGAAGGGATAAAATACAAAGTTTATGCTTGGTTTATATTCACACGGGAATCACGAGTTCAATTTAATCCATGCTACTGGCCATCAGTCGTGTCAGTCATGTAGATGAGGCCATCCTTAAATAATAGTTTGCTTGCCCTCTCCCGAACGATCCTAAAAAAATCTTGCCGACTCAAAATCTTAGTTTCCTGTGAAGAATTATTTTTATTTTCTATTGTAAGTTCATTGGGAGATTGCATTGACTCCTTTTGTCAAAATGGGCTCATATAACCTTTAGAAACTGTTTGCTTTATAGTTTCTGTTTCAAGTTCAAATAAAAACATTCAAGTTTTGTTTTTTTAAATTCAATTTTTTAATGATATATTTCAGCAGGTAAAAAAAAATAATTTCCCTACCTACCTACCCTACTCCAACCACCAGGGGCGGTCTTTTAAAAGCCAACATCACCCATCCCTACCGGGGGCTGCCCCTGGGAACTTTTTGTGTTTTACACTGCTTTAGTAGATATACCCAAAATTCAACTAGGAGGAAGACAATTCTCGAATCAAAGTGTGAAACACACCTGAGTATAGAGCGCTCCATGCAGGGTAAAAAAAGCATCCAGAAGAGAGTCCAAGTAGCACAAAGAACTTAACATCCTAGGAAGCATACTCAGAAATTGAGTCATTAGAATATCAAATAGCTGCCAGACAATTAGCTGTGAAGAGTATCAGAAGCAGCAGCTTTGTCATAAAAGGTCAATACTTACTGGCCAAGTATGAACTCAAATGAAAGACTGCAGTAAGTAGACACACAGATTAGCAAGACCAGGCACTCTAGGTGGAAGCAGGACGCCCAAGTTAAAATCCACCCTCAAATACTTTGATGTTCAAAAATGCTCAGTGAATCTTGTCCATCACGTTTGGAGTTCCGTTGATAATGCAACCAGCGATGTAAGAAGAGTGCCGATGGACCTTTCTAGTTTTTGCTATGCCCCGCCCACTTGTAGCTAAACTGCACCCACATCTCATCCGTATTGGGATCGATCGATCTCTGAACGCCCTGACTATCAATTTCCAGAAATCTGTACAGATAAGCTGTTGAATATTTTGTAACTAATTTGACTGGGTGGTGTGGGGGGCCCAGTCAAATTAATTTTTAAATATTCAGCAGATTTCGTGTATGATAGCGTTGAAAATGGGATATGGGGAATTCATCGGTGAAAGGGTTAATAATAATTTGTATATAATTGTGTCTTTCAGCTCTATTGAGTGTCTCGGATAAAAGTGGTCTCGTTGACTTCGGACAGAAACTTCACAGTGCTGGTCTGAAGTTGGTTGCCTCTGGGGGAACAGCTACAGCCCTAAGAAATGCTGATCTCCCTGTCAGGTAGTCCGTAAGCTTTGTCATGCATTCACATTTGCAGGGTTCGTATTAGTCATGTAAATTACCTGGAAAGACATTGAGCTTGAAAATTCAAATTCCAGACCTGTAAACTTGTAAAATCAGCATTTATTTTTTTTCATTTAAGTCATGGGAGATGGTAATCATACAAAGTAAAAGAAATAATATTTGCATAGGTTTCCGCTGTCTCTATGCTATAAAAATTACTGCAACAGCTTATCAAAGCAAGGCTTTGGCTTGGTTGGTACAAGACACAATATTCAGACATTTTGCAGAATAACTGATAATAATTTATGTGACTATATCATAAAGACAAATCTAGATATTAATTCATGGCGGTCATTGATACAGGACAGCTCAGAGAAATGTAATCTGATTCCAAAACAAAATAAAACGTATTATTGAACATTTTGAACATAGCTTTTTTGGAAGACATTCCGGGCTAAGACAGCAGCAATGTCTTCCAATCCTATTATGTTCAAAATATTCAACAGAACATGTGTTACTAAGTATCCTGTCCAATTAATTTTATAACAAATCCAACAAATTGTGTCATGTCAGTGTTAGAGAAGATATGAGAGAGACATGTATGTTTTAAGCTTAAATTTGCAATGTGTATGTATGTACATTTGAATGTAAGAATTTATCAGGAATGGATAGAGAAGTATTCTGAAACATAATTGAAAATAGTGTTGGGAATTGGTACTATTTTTGTGATTGATAAGTGGTTTTATATACTAACTGATGATCAGTTAATGATTGATTATAACAGGTTATCATTTTTTACCCATTTTGAATGCAATAATTATAGCATGTTGAAGGATAATTAGCCCTTTCAAACCAAGTCGCAGGTATGACAGATTCTTAATAATTTAAGAAACAATCTGTTGAATATTTTGAAACCGATTTGACTGGAAGCTGTTGCTGACTAAGGCAGCAACAGCTTCCAGTCAGATAAGGTTCAAAATATCCAACATGTTTAAGTATTGGTATGGTTACTTTGAAATTAACATACTATTTCAGTGCTGAAAGAATTAATGTCTTAAACTATAGACTAGTAGACTACTATATAGTTGTAACAATTAAATTTAAATTCTTTTCCAAAAAGTATTCGTTTTAGAGCTTGACCAGTTAAAATATATTAATAAAGTCAATTTATAAACAACCATAATTGATTTCTGAAATCATGATCGATCACTTGGTTGAACATGCAAACCAATCAATCATCAATCAAATCGATTAATCGGAACAACACTAATTGAAAATACTCAAATGCGTGTACATTGAGAAAGTATTTCAATACAAATACTTCTGCCTTTTCAAATAACTTACACTTTCAAATACCTGCAAAATGTACTTAAATTACTTCAAATACTTTTGTATTTGATGCCATCCCTGAAATCTTGATGTAACTGCTTGCTTAGAGTCAATCATTTGAATTTATTTCTTCCTTTTTATATGTTTAGTTTTTTCCCCTTTGCATTACCGTATTTCGCTTAATAGTAGCCTAGGCTTCTATTAGGACAAGAGGTGTTCAATTTCCAACCAAACATCTCTGAGAAAGGGGGTAGGCTTATATTACAGAGTTTTCCCAAAAAAGTTCTTAAAGTGATACCATGGAAATTCAACGTATTTTGTCCCGTAAAAATTCTCTGCGCCTATGTTTAATGTGTACCTCAAAACATCACCGGGGAAGTGAAATTATTTGGTTTGAGCGCCTAAATATTACGTATCCTTTAATAAAGCTCGTTTATTACATCAAAATTAATCTACAATTTGATATAAAATGGCGTCGCGAAAAAATACAAGTCACGTGATTCGCCTCCAATTGAAGAATTTATTTTAGAGCGAGTACTCAGATATAAATATTCTGGAATCGGGGACTCGGAATTCGGGAATATCTATATATTATCATTGCGCGATAGGAACTGAGTATTATACTGATCTTAAAAAATGGGTACCCGTTTGATAAACTCCCGTTAGCGTATAATATCTCGCGAGAACATGTCTCCCATCTCAAGAACCGCTGGCTCGCCAACTTAAGAATCCGGCTATATTGTCGTTCGTAATAATTCAGTTTGGATCATTTAATGTTGATCGGCATTACAAAATTGATGCACATTTTCTCCCGTCCTTGTTGTTTGGTACATAAATTTGGTCTTAAAATATATTTAAAAGGAAGGTGTTTAATCACGCCAAGACTGTTTTACGCGCATTTTGACTACAAAAGTGGAATAAACTTTATTATATCTTGAACATACCTGGCCTACTATTAGTATTATTGTAAAAAGCTTGTAAGATGCTATGTTGTCCTGACGCTAACGGTTAGTGTCCGTTGAGTCTGGATGCCGATGCACTGTTTGCGCGCTCCTTTTATAGTAATCTTGTACCCGATCCTATGTGTATGTACCCGGATTTGGTAGATACATCCCATTGTTGTTGTCGTTTTTGTACCCGACTTGATGTGTAGTTGTACCCGATTTGGTAACAATCTGTGTTCTTTATGTACCCAAGTTTTGGTGTACCCGAGTGTTTGTTTTAAATGTGTATTGGTGTACCCGAGTGTGCGTGTACCCGAATGTACCCGGTTTGGGAGTAAATACGTACCCGAAATGTATAGTTTTATACATTGGGTTTAAGGGATAGATCTTTAATAAAAGGTTATAGCGGCATTGGTCCATTTGTTAGTGGGCCTTTCCATATTTGATCCAGACTCCTGACGTTTCGTACCCATGTTTGGGTTATACTCATCAGTGGAAATGTGTAGACACTTTGTCACAGTAGTTTTTACTGGGATGTGTATATTCGAAAATCATTGTATAGTAGTTAAGATGATAAAGTTTTTATCATGCTATAGTTTTAGAAGAATGCGTGTCGTGTTAAGATGGCTGTGTGCCATTTTTCTTACCTTATAGTTCATCCAGTATTTGTTGCAAGGCGATTGCCCCCAGCTCATTCTCCCAGATGTTGTCGTCGTCCAGGGGAGGATCGTCCAGGGGAGGATCGTCCAGGTAGTCGTTGGGGATGTCTGCCTGGTAATCCTCCTCTGCGCTAGGACCGGGGACGCCGCTGTCGGGGCTGTTTCGCCCTGGACTGAAAACAGGTGTGGCGGTGGCTGGTGTAGATGGCCCGTCGGTGGAACTGTTTAGTTCAGGGCTTGAAAGAGGTGCGGTGTAGTTGATGATTGGTGAGGTGGGTGGGCTGTCGTATTGTTCTGTAGATGAAGTGGGTGATGGTGATCTGTAGTCTGTTGGTGCGGTGAATGAAGGTCGTCTTTCTGGGCTATGTGATGAGTGCGGCTCGGGTGTAAAGGTGCGTGCGGCGTCGTCCTCGTGTGCAGCCTGGATATGTTCAACGCTCACCTTGCGGTGAGGGTTGTGGAGGCAGATATGTTTTTCTGTGCTGTTGTTGAAAGATCATGTAGGGAGCGTAGATGTGTTCTGAAGTCCCTGGTTCTTGTGGAACTCTGGCCGCACTCGAGGCACCACCAGAAACCTTGCTTTAGGTGTGCCACATGGTTGTGGCGCACTAGGCTGGTCCTCTAAGCGAAGTTGGCGGCGCACTTGGGGCACTGGTGTCGGTTCATGAGCTGTTTTGTGTTACTTCTGAACTGTATAATTGCTACTAATGTTATGAAGTTAAAATCGTTAGATAGTTTGTAACTTTGGGGGACGTCAGTGGACGTCATGCAGGTGTGACGTAATGTGATTATGTCATAGGCATTTCCAAGGGGGGAGCGTGGTGACAGGTAGCTAATTATTGTATTTATTGTACTACTTTCAGGTAGAGATTGTCACCAATCAGCGTGATTAATTCCAACTGGGTCCATGCTATGTAGCTGGTGGATCCAGAATTCCTCGTGTTCCTTACGGATAGACATTGCTTCCGTGGATTCAGGATCGCGATGGAACACCTCATTGATTCTGTAGTTGACTGAAGAGGTGTTGTGATTAGGGAGATTGAAGTGAATGGTTACTGGTGTGTCTTTTTTGTTTTTAATGTCCCTAAGATGTTCTTTAATACGTGTTTGGAATTCTTGTTTAGTTTCACCAATGTATTGTTTAGAACATGTATTACACGTTATTAAATAAACCACATTCATTGTGTTACAGAATGTTTTTGTTTTGGTATGATAGTTAAGCCCAGTGTGTGAGCATTTGAATGTGCGTTTTTTGTCCATTTGTTGACAAAATGCGCAATTGTGTTTGTTGCATGGAATGACAGGGTTGGTGATGTTTCTGCCTTGAATGCCAAAAGTTTTTGCATCCATAAACTTGGCCGTTATTAGTGTGTCTTTGAAGGAGGGATTCCTTCTGTGACCAAATAATGGCGGTTCCTGGAATGTTGCCCTACATTTGGGGCTGCTCTGTAGTTGGTCCCAGTGGCGTAAGATAACATTTTTAGCTAGTTTGCTATGTGGGTGGAAATCCATAATGCATGGGATGCGAGTTGAAATTTGTTTTTGTGTGTTGGGTGAGAGTAGATTTTTCCTTGTTTTTTTCAAGGGTTCTGTTGAGACAGTTTTCCAGATCTTTTTCTTGGTAACCGTGTATGACATAATAGTGTATTACGTCATGCGCATGTTTGAGAAAGTCTTCATCTCTGCTACAGATTCTCTTGATTCTTAGCAATTGGCCAAAAGGGTTGGCCTTTTTGGTGGAATCTGGATGTGCTGAGGAGAAATGTAGGTAACCATGTGTGTCGGTAGGTTTGGTGTATAGGTCAAATCCCAAGTGTCTATTGGGTAATAGAAATACTTTGGTGTCTAAAAAGTTGATTGACACTTGTGACTTTTCGGCCATGAACTTGATTGAATGATGTGAGTTGTTCATCATGTGGATGAACTGATTCAATGATTCCAAGCTGGAGGTCCAAATCATGAAGATGTCATCAATATAGCGGAGGTAGAGGGCCGGTTTGGTTAGGTTTTTGTTCAAGTTTTTCTTCAAGCATTGCCATAAAGATGATGGCATAGCTTGGAGCGACTTTTGTCCCCAAAGCGGTGCCTCCGATTTGGAGGTAATGTTCGTTGTTGAATTCAAAGTTGTTGCAAGTTAGCACAATTTTTAGAAGAGATAGAAGTCTTCTTGCTGTAACCGTTCCAGGGCAGCCGTGTTGTCTTAAAAACTGTGCGACTGCTCTAAGCCCTTCGTTGTGTGGAATGTTGGTATAGAGTGATGTGACATCCATAGTGACTAGGATTGCGTGTGGGGGTACCGGTCCGAAATTCTCAAGTTTATTGATAAAGTCAGTGGTGTCGCGTACATAAGACTTGATTTGTGGTAGGTGGATTCTGATGTGTTCATCGATGGAGCTACTGAGGTGTTCAGTGGGGCTTCCATTACCACTAATTATTGGTCTGCCAGGTGTTAGCGGGCCAATAGATTGTTTGTATATTTTTGGTAATAGATAGAATCTAGCTGTCCTTGGATTGTCGATTCTTAATCCATTAGCTATCTCAGTTGAGATTTCACCACTTAAGACCATATCTGTGATGGCTGTTTCTACCCTTTCAGCGTGGGTAGTGGTGAGATCTGTTGTTTGCTTGACATAATAGTTTGGGTCGCTGAGTTGTCTTGAGAGCTTCCTGTTTGTAGCTGTCTGTATCCTGTATGACTGTAGCTTGTCCTTTATCCGCTTTTTTTATGACAATTGTTTTGTCATTTTTTAATTTTTTATAATTTTTCATTGTTTAGGTAGGTTACCATGTGGGTAGCGTCAGTGCGCTTTTTTGTTAATGTCATGTTTGACTATTCTAATGAACGCATTCAAGGCAGAAACATCACCAACCCTGTCATTCCATGCAACAAACACAATTGCACATTTTGTCAACAAATGGACAAAAAACGCACATTCAAATGCTCACACACTGGGCTTAACTATCATACCAAAACAAAAACATTCTGTAACACAATGAATGTGGTTTATTTAATAACGTGTAATACATGTTCTAAACAATACATTGGTGAAACTAAACAAGAATTCCAAATACGTATTAAAGAACATCTTAGGGACATTAAAAACAAAAAAGACACACCAGTAGCCATTCACTTCAATCTACCTAATCACAACACCTCTTCAGTCAACTACAGAATCATTGAGGTGTTCCATCGCGATCCTGAATCCACGGAAGCAATGTCTATCCGTAAGGAATGCGAGAAATTCTGGATCCACCAGCTACATAGCATGGACCCAATTGGAATTAATCACGCTGATTGGTGACAATCTCTACCTGAAAGTAGTACAATAACTACTATTAGTATTAACGGTAAACCTAATAGGCGGTCGAGATTTACAAATCCGAGGCCTGTATTGACTTCTAGAGGGGCCGGGAATGTATCAGGGCAGAGATCGGTCTGAAGTAGACACACCCTGTGACATGATTGTTATTATTATACGCGCTATTCTTACAAATTTGCTGTTAAGAAAAATTTTCCTATGCAGTCTGCTGAGTTAGGGGGGTGGGCTTCTAATAGAGTTTTGCCGTTTTGAAACTGCTAAGAAGTCATTGGAGCTCATATGTGAAAGTTAGGGGGTGGGCTTCTATTAGATCATAGGCTACTATTAAGCAAAATACGGTACCTTGTATTATAACATTACTAGGGAGTTATCCTGTACTTACATACATTAACTTTGTTGTGCCTCAGCGGTATTAGTGAACTCTGCTATTGCTTTATCCATGATGACAATGTTGCCATAAACCTTGATAGAACAATGACAGCGGATTAGGTCTTACTGAGATTAAGCATCACTAGAGGGTTCATTACTAGCGATGCCCGGCACATTTCTACCTAAGCTCCGCTTATAGTTTGACTGTGTTGGAATAGATTTATATGCTTTGAATCCTGAATTGTCAATTTCCTGAATCGGCATTTCAAGCTAACTATATACAGAGTGCTGCGAGACGACCTCAAGAAAGCAGGACTCGGGTCTCGGTATAGTCAAGAATGAACCTGAGGAAGCTAAAGATTTTAACTAAAGACAAGACACCGTGGGCAAAGGCAAAGAAGGAATGATTGCAGCTGTAGGATGTTTCTTGTACAACAGTGACCAAGTGAGCTCTTGCCCTAGCGACCGTTCGTCGTCTGTCCAGCATCTGTCTGTCTGTCAACTTTTTCTTTAACCCTTAACTCTCGAATTTGTTCAAAGAAAATTTCAATTTTCTGGCCTGTAAATGGACATTCTACAACAGCATAACAGAGGCTGGTTTTGGTTGGCTTGATCATTAAGGGGTTAACTCATAATAAATAATAATGAGAATGGTGTACATAAAATTCTTTTAAAAAATATACCATTATTCAGAGAACCAATTTAACTTTCAAGGCTAAGTGCTTTATCAATGATGAAAATTTTGCCATACATCTGGATGTTGCCATGACAGCGGATTAGTCTTCCTGAGATAAAGCATTAGCCATTTCCATGATGAATGCCCTATACCTCATTCTCAGTGCAGCAATACACGAAAAATGTTGAATATTTTTAAATTACGTTTAGTTAAAATCCTAGATTTTATTAAAAATTTACCAGAAATTTTCAAACTGCTTCCCTTTGCCAGTTTGACCGATTTCAATCAAATTTGACTGAAAGAATCCTATGGCCATAGGTTATAGAACTTGCTTTCAGAATTTTGATTCGTAAATATTTTGGGTGAAAAACATACTTTATTAAAAATTTACTGGAAATTGTCAAATTGCTTCTTCTCCTTACCATAGAACGAATTCTATTGTGATAGGCTCTAGAACTTCCATTCAGAATTTTGATTCATCAATTTTTTGCATGAAAATCTGAGATTTTATGAAAAATGTACCGGAAGTTGTTAAATTGATACTCCTACTTAGCTGCTTGGCATATTTCACTAATGGATTCTATGGTGGTAGGCTCTAGAAATTCTATTCAGAATTTTCAGAAAATTCACCAGAAATTGTCAAAACGTTTCTCCTTAATTGTTTAACATATTTCAAACAGATTTGGTAGACTAGAATTTCTATTCAGAATTTTAATTTGTCATTTTTTTGGGTCGGGTGACCATCTTGGGGTTTCTGAAAATTATCTATCATATCTATTTAAATGCATATGGCTCACATGTTAATGGTCCAGGTGAGCGCCACAGGCCCTTGGGCCACTTGTTTCCCCTTTGCATTACCTTGTATTATAGCATTACTATGGAGTTATCCTGTACTTACATACATTAACTTTGTTGTGCCTCAGCGGTATTAGTGAACTCTGCTATTGCTTTATCCATGATGACAATGTTGCCATAAACCTTGATAGAACAATGACAGCGGATTAGTCTTACTGAGATTAAGCATCACTAGAGGGTTCATTACTAGCGATGCCCCGCACATTTCTACCTAAGCTCCGCTTATAGTTTGACTGTGTTGGAATAGATTTATATACTTTGAATCCTGAATTGTCAATTTCATGAATCGGCATTTCAAGCTAACTATATACAGAGTGCTGAGAGACGACCTCAAGAAAGCAGGACTCAGGTCTCTTTATAGTCAAGAATGAACCTGAGGAAGCTAAACATTTTAACTAAAGACAAGACACCGTGGGCAAAGGCAAAGAAGGAATGATTGCAGCTGTAGGATGTTTCTTGTACAACAGTGGCCAAGTGAGCTCTTGCCCTAGCGACCGTTCGTCGTCTGTCCAGCATCTGTCTGTCTGTCTGTCAACTTTTTCTTTAACCCTTTAAATCTCGAATTTGTTCAAAGAAAACTTAAATTTTCTGGCCTGTAAATGGACATTCCACAACACCATAACAGAGGCTGGTTTTGGTTGGCTTGATCATTAAGGGGTTAACTCATAATAAATAATAATGAGAATGGTGTACATAAAATTCTTTTAAAAAATATACCATTATTCAGAGAACCAATTTAACTTTCAAGGCTAAGCGCTTTATCAATGATGAAAATGTTGCCATTCATCTGGATGTTGCCATGACAGCGGATTAGTCTTCCTGAGATAAAGCATTAGCCATTTCCATGATGAATGCCCTATACCTCATTCTCAGTGCAGGCAATACACGAAAAATGTTGAATAGTTTTAAATTACGTTTAGTTAAAATCCTAGATTTTGTTAGAAATTTACCGGAAATTGTCAAACTGCTTCCCTTTACCAGTTTGACCGATTTAAATCAAATTTGACTGAAAGAATCCTATGGCCATAGGTTATAGAACTTGCATTCAGAATTTTGATCCGTAAATATTTTGGGTGAAAAACATACTTTATTAAAAATCTACAGGAAATTGTCAAATTGCTTCTTCTCCTTACCATAGAAAGAATTCTATTGTGAATAGGCTCTAGAACTTCCATTCAGAATTTTGATTCATCAATTTTTTGCATGAAAATCTGAGATTTTATGAAAAATGTACCGGAAGTTGTTAAATTGATACTCCTCCTTAGCTGCTTGGCATATTTCACTAATGGATTCTATGGTGGTAGGCTCTAGAAATTCTATTCAGAATTTTCAGAAAATTCACCAGAAATTGTCAAAACGTTTCTCCTTAATTGTTTAACATATTTCAAACAGATTTGGCTAGAGTTACCCTATCAAGGTAGACTAGAATTTCTATTCAGAATTTTGATTTGTCAATTTTTTGGGTGGGGTGACCATCTTGGGTTTTCTGAAAATTATGTATCATATCTATTTAAATGCATATGGCTCACATGTTAATGGTCCAGGTGAGCGCCACAGGCCCTTGGGCCACTTGTTTCCCCTTTGCATTACCTTGTATTATAGCATTACTATGGAGTTATCCTGTACTTACATACATTAACTTTGTTGTGCCTCTGCAGTATTAGTGAACTCTGCTATTGCTTTATCCATGATGACGATGTTGCCATAAACCTTGATAGAACAATGACAGCGGATTAGTCTTACTGAGATTAAGCATCACTAGAGGGTTCATTACTAGCTATGCCCCGCACATTTCTACCTAAGCTCCGCTTATAGTTTGACTGTGTTGGAATAGATTTATATACTTTGAATCCTGAATTGTCAATTTCCTGAATCAGCATTTCAAGCTAACTATATACAGAGTGCTGAGAGACGACATCAAGAAAGCAGGACTCGGGTCTCGGTATAGTCAAGAATGAACCTGAGGAAGCTAAACATTTTAACTAAAGACAAGACACCGTGGGCAAAGGCAAAGAAGGAATGATTGCAGCTGTAGGATGTTTCTTGTACAACAGTGGCCAAGTGAGCTCTTGCCCTAGCGACCATTCGTCGTCTGTCCAGCATCTGTCTGTCTGTCTGTCAACTTTTTCTTTAACCCTTTAAATCTCGAATTTGTTCAAAGAAAATTTAAATTTTCTGGCCTGTAAATGGACATTCCACAACACCATAACAGAGGCTGGTTTTGGTTGGCTTGATCATTAAAGGGTTAACTCATTATAAATAATAATGAGAATGGTGTACTTAAAATTCTTTTAAAAAATATACCATTATTCAGAGAACCAATTTAACTTTCAAGGCTAAGCGCTTTATCAATGATGAAAATGTTGCCATTCATCTGGATGTTGCCATGACAGCGGATTAGTCTTCCTGAGATAAAGCATTAGCCATCTCCATGATGAATGCCCTATACCTCATTCTCAGTGCAGCAATACACGAAAAATGTTGAATATTTTTAAATTACGTTTAGTTAAAATCCTAGATTTTATTCAAAATTTACCGGAAATTGTCAAACTGCTTCCCTTTACCAGTTTGACCGATTTCAATCAAATTTTACTGAAAGAATCCTATGGCCTTAGGTTATAGAACTTGCATTCAGAATTTTGATTCGTAAATATTTTGGGTGAAAAACATACTTTATTAAAAAATTTACTGGAAATTGTCAAATTGCTTCTTCTCCTTACCATAGAAAGAATTCTATTGTGAATAGGCTCTAGAACTTCCATTCAGAATTTTGATTCATCAATTTTTTGCATGAAAATCTGAGATTTTATGAAAAATGTACCGGAAGTTGTTAAATTGATACTCCTCCTTAGCTGCTTGGCATATTTCACTGATGGATTCTATGATGGTAGGCTCTAGAAATTCTATTCAGAATTTTCAGAAAATTCACCAGAAATTGTCAAAACGTTTCTCCTTAATTGTTTAACATATTTCAAACAGATTTGGCTAGAGTGACCCTATCAAGGTAGACTAGAATTTCTATTCAGAATTTTGATTTGTCAATTTTTTGGGTGGGGTGACCATCTTGGGTTTTCTGAAAATTATCTATCATATCTATTTAAATGCATATGGCTCACATGTTAATGGTCCAGGTGAGCGCCACAGGCCCTTGGGCCACTTGTTTCCCCTTTGCATTACCGTGTATTATAGCATTACTATGGAGTTATCCTGTACTTACATACATTAACTTTGTTGTGCCTCAGCAGTATTAGTGAACTCTGCTATTGCTTTATCCATGATGACAATGTTGCCATAAACCTTGATAGAACAATGAAAGCGGATTAGTCTTACTGAGATTAAGCATCACTAGAGGGTTCATTACTAGCTATGCCCCGCACATTTCTACCTAAGCTCCGCTTATAGTTTGACTGTGTTAGAATAGATTTATATACTTTGAATCCTGAATTGTCAATTTCCTGAATCGGCATTTCAAGCTAACTATATACAGAGTGCTGCGAGACAACCTCAAGAAAAGCAGGTCTCGGTATAGTCAAGAATGGACCTGAGGAAGCTAAACATTTTAACTAAAGACAAGACACCGTGGGCAAAGGCAAAGAAGGAATGATTGCAGCTGTAGGATGTTTCTTGTACAACAGTGACCAAGTGAGCGGTTGCCCTAGCGACCGTTCGGCGTCTGTCCAGCATCTGTCCGTCTGTCAACTTTTTCTTTAACCCTTAACTCTCGAATTTGTTCAAAGAAAATTTCAATTTTCTGGCCTGTAAATGGACATTCTACAACAGCATAACAGAGGCTGGTTTTGGTTGGCTTGATCATTAAAGGGTTAACTCATAATAAATAATAATGAGAATGGTGTACATAAAATTCTTTAAAAAAAATATACCATTATTCAGAGAACCAATTTAACTGCCAATGCTAAGCGCTTTATCAATGATGAAAGTTTTGCCGTACATCTGGATGTTGCCATGACAGCGGATTAGTCTTACTGAGATAAAGCATTAGCCATTTCCATGATGAATGCCCTATACCTCATTCTCAGTGCAGCAATACACGAAAAATGTTGAATATTTTTTAATTACGTGTAGTTTGACTGTAAGCCATTGTCACACCGATTCCAGTGAAATTAATTTTTAAACTTTCAAGAGAAGTTTTTTATCGTAAAGAATATACTATTAGGGATTTGTCTGTGAGAGGGCTTAGCGGTTTAAGGTGACAATCTTCTAAGACAAAACAGATACATGACAACGGGTGGCTTAATATAAATACTGTGTCTTAGAGAAGATTGTCACCTCTGATTATAAAACCGTGTAACATTTAATACTTGAAATTTCATTGCCTTACATGTAGGCTTGCACGGTTTTTTGCAATCGAGTTTATTAAAAAAAAAATGCGATTTTCGATTAAATCGTGTCGAAATTCCCAAAATATATAAACCGGGATAACGTGACTTGTTTCTAGAAAAAGTTGAAATAAATGATACAAAAAATAGCACAAAAGTTTCATGCGACGAATCTTACCATCCTACGTCTATGCTTAATGTATACCTTATATCCATCATCGCGGGAGTGAAATTATTAATTGGGACTGCCTAAATATTGCGTATAGTTTAATAAACATTATTTATTTCATCAAAATTTGAGGTAAAATGTCGCCGAGAAAACAACATAAATTACATGATGTATCAGCTTCCGCGTATAGCCTCCCTTTGTAGGACGAGTTTAGGTCATTACTGGAGTAATGCGAAGATGCTAATATTAGTACCCGGGGAGCTACTGTGCAACCCACATACATAGGAACGGGAGCTTTGAGTAGGTACGAGTGTAACGGCGAAAACTCGTCCTATAGTGCAGTTTATAGTTGCTTTCAGAATGTACGATTTACATTTAAGAGTAATCAACAGAAAGCACAGTTAAAAATCAAACAATCTGGAATGCTGTTGCTTTATTTTCTTTAATTTGACATGACAACGGAATCAAAAAGGAAAAGTTATTACACCGCCTGAAATTGCTAACTCTGGAATTAAAAAGAATTATGTTCAGTGATTGCCTAGCACTCTGCAACTAAGTATATACTTAGCATTTCATGACAGACCTAGGGTCTGCAGCGAAAGAAAGAAAATTATATGGCGATTCGATGGAGTAACTAGCTGGTTTTCTCTGACAAAGGTGTTACACGCTATTGTTAGCTTGTTTATTGTATCGCTTTGTGTTGTGATTGGTAATTATTCGACACGTGCATGGCACGGCGGAATATAAACACAATGAACACAGGCGTGAATCAATTATAATTGTACTCGCATACTGATAAAATGCGACGGAAAAGTACACACTTCAGATTTTTTAAAAACATGAAATATTTGACGGTTTTCCGATTTTTCCTCAATTACATCGTAAAAATCGTGATTTCAAAAATAAATCGAACTTCACGATTAAATCGAAAAATCGTGCAACTATGATGTAGTATCAAGATACGTGTACTGGAAAGCTGTTGATTATTTTGAAACTAGTTTAACTCTAACATGACCGCAGCAGCTCCCAACCAAATTAGTTCACAAATATTCAGCCAAATATATTCCTTACATCTTAAAAAGTTTGTCTTGGCGGTGTGTGTACTGGTTAATTGGTTAATAGTCAAGAATTTTAGTCAAGCTAATAGTGTTCTTGTCCAGAATATCTTGTTGCTGACAAAGGGGCTTCTGGAAAATGTAATCTTTTAACGCTCGACTTTGTTCAAGAAAATTTTCTCAGGAAATATCCATTTGCCGACCAAGATAAGAATATTTTTGAAAATTTACCACTGGAATTACTGGCTCGGTAACCGAGCCAGTCATTCCAGTGGTAAATTTTCAAGAATATTATCCTGGTCTGCAAATCGACATTTCTCAAGACCACTACTGAAGCCATTTTTGGCAGATATTAGTGTTATATGGGTAACCTGTCAGACTAGCTAGGTAATTTAGTAACTAAATAATAGTAGGGTTTCTGAAATAACCTGTATATAGGACATTTCTCAACAACACCAAGAAAACTATAATGTTATACCGTCTTAACCATTGATAATTAATGAACTGGTCTTCATTCCCCAATTCCCCCCCCCCCCCCCCCCCCCCCCTTGCTTTAGCAAAAAGTGGGGTTGGGGTGGGGTTCCGCTTCCATCCATACGTCCATCCATCAGACTGATTTGCATTTTATAATTTTATTTTTGCTTTGAGTATCGTGACGAAACTTCATGGGAAGGTTTGCTATGGTACCCGGTAGTAGGGAAATGCAGGTATTTTGTGTATCACTCATTCAGTCCATCCATTCATCCATATGCCTATCTGACTGTCCATCCATGCAAATTTGAAGTTTTCTTTCGATAACTTAGTTTTGCTTGAATTATCATGATGGAACCGCATGGGAATGTTGGCTATAATAGTAGGAAATGCAGGTTATTTTGTCGGTCACTCAGTGCATCCATGTGTCTTTCCGACCATGTGTCCGTCTTTAATATCAGAAATGTATAGAACTGCCAAAACATGTTATTATAGGTATATCATAGTCAATCCGCAATCTAATATAGATTAATCTATGCTACCATAAAATGACCTGCCATTTCTGATTTGAGATGGTCAAACAAGATTCTGTCCATTTATCTTTGGTTATCATTCAATATTACTGAGCCTTCTACGTGAATGTGCTCATGGATCAGATAGTCATCTCATGTGGCTAGGAAGAGCCTATTATTTGTTGGGTAAGTCAATCCCCCCTCCCCATGTCTTACTAACCATCACTCCATCCATCTTAGTGCTTTAAATGTATTGTCTTAAACATTTACAAAGGTGTTTTGTCCAAAACTATGCCTACATAATTAATGTATAAGTATTGTGTACATGTTATTGTTATCTGGACGTGTTTGTAATATAGATGTGTATGTTCTACTTAACAGGGATGTGTCGGAGATTACAGGTGCGCCGGAGATGCTCGGTGGCCGTGTCAAAACTCTCCATCCAGCTGTACATGCAGGTAATGGTGTAGATTTAATTTACCTTGTTAACACCTTAACTCTCAAATTTCTTCAAGAAAATTTCAATTTTCTCGTTTAAAATGTCCATTTGCATATCAGGAGAAGAGTAGTTTTGACAATTTAGCACTGGAATGACTGGCTTGGTTATCGAGCCAGTCATTCCAGCGATAAATGTTAAAAAATAGTCTTCTCTTAGTCTGCAAATGACCATTTCTCGAGACCACTGCAGAAGCTGTTTTTGGCTGATATGAGTGTTAAAGCGGTAGTATCAGTATCTCAATTTAGAAATAATCATACAGGTAACCTGTTGAAAACATTTTGAAAATAATTTGACTTGTACCCATATATCCAAGTAGCCAAGAGATTCATCAGACATGGCTTACAGGTTGCCATTCACTTCCCTATGTAACCAACCTAGCTTTGTGGCCAAAAGGTTGCTGTCGTGCCAGGTGAAATCAGTCTTGGACGTTTCCGAGACATCAAAAGGTCAAGGTATCAGTCTTGGGCGTCGTTTCCGAAACAAGTCAAAAGGTCATGGTGGTGGTAACACAATGTCAATTCTTTTGGAAATTGGTACTGAAATAGCTGCCTCAATAACCGGACAGGGAGCGAGGCTATGGCATTTACGTGTGTCTATCCAGGGGTTTTCTTTTCAGGAACTACTGGTCCACTTAGAGTCAATGTTCAAACTAACACAATATAGATGTTCTGGAAAAGATTTTTGGTCATGGACATTTTTAAAATAAAAAAATGAAATTGAGCGTTGCAATATCTCATTCGTCGTCGGGTGGGTGTGTGTGTGTGAGTATTTTTGTGTCTAGGAATGATAGTGAATATTTCTCGGTGTTGATGGTTGTGGATTACAGTTCTATGAAATAAACACTTGTCATTGTTTGTGTTTCAGGAATTCTCTCTCGGTTGATACCAGGTGACCAGGAAGACATGTCCAAAGAGGGATATCAGATGATCAGGTGCGAGAGAGGGTGGGAGATATACTCATGATATTACAAAGATTTTTTTTTAATTTTCCACTGACAACTGTCTAGGGAATCGAGCCAGTTATTCCACTAGTAAACTTTCAAAAATGTTCTCTGCCTGCAAATCAGCATTTTTGATTATCATTGCCGAGTCTGGTTTTTGGCTAACTTGGAAATTAAAAATTTGCGTTTTGGACAAATGCTACATGAATGGCTATCAAATGTATTTATATTTGAGCCTTTACGTTTATTTTTGTAATATGGATTAAATCAATTATCTTCGTTAAAATAACATTCACTCACTTTACCAACCATTTTCTGATCACATTGTTTTATAAACAAATAGTAAATTGTTTTATAAACAAATTGTAATAATGATGTTTCCAAATATTCAGCTGCTTACATATGACGGTTTTTAAATGGATCTATTATATTGACAAATTAAGAAACGTATATGAAATTTACTCTTCTGTCAGATGAGTTGATCTAAACTGTCTAGTGTCTAAGCATGAGACAGATATGGCCATGCTGTATGTATGATTACTGTATTCTTCAGCTTTAGTAGGAGAAACGTCCTACAGCTGTAATTAGTCCTTCACTTTTGCCCACTGTCTTGTCCTCAGCGAAATTCTTTAGCTTCCTCAGGGCCATTCTTGATTTGAGTGTACATACCGAGTCCAGTTTTTTTTAGGTGACCTCGTAGTGCGCTTAACAGAGTTATGCAATGATGTCCTCTCCTGGCTTTATATTTGCCGTGGTGTGCTGAGATTATGTCATCTAGTTAAGCCTCCTCCTCCCTCACACCCCTTTCCGCCGTTTTGTCCCTATGGAAATCCTGTAGATAACTCACGTTGTACTGCAAAAAATCTACAAACAAGTCTCGTACGCTTATGTTCTCAATTTTTGTCCGGATAACCTTGGATTTTTTTCTCTTCAAGGCGTCATGGGGGATAGATACTCTGATTGTCATTTTTGATCAAAGTACTTTCAAAGTATTCAAATGAACATATGTTGTTAGACGATTATTGATGACTATATGATTTTATCATTTCTGCTGTATCATATTTTGGTGTACATCGTGTTCAAGTTATACTATCTTTGCAGGTTAGTCGTGTGTAATTTATATCCATTTGTGAAAACAGTAGCGGCCAACAATGTGACAGTTGAAGATGCAGTGGAACAGATAGACATAGGTAAGATATGATTGATATTGTTATGCGTAATGGATGAATCCATTTCCAGCTAAGCCCCGCCCATGCTTTGCATGTGTTTGGATCGATTTATGAACTTTAAATCCTGAATTCCCAGAATTCCAATTTCATGGTAACTATACAGCTAACCTGTTGAATATTTTGATACTAATTTTACCAGGGGCTTTTGCTGCCATAGGTTGCGGCAACATCGCCCAGTCAAATTAGTTTCAAAATATTCAACAGAATCTTTATTAAATAGTAGAGATATAATATTTGTGGAGCTGACGGCCTAGTCTAGATTCATGACAGAGTAGTTCTGTCACTTACATGTATGTTTATGATTATGCTTACATGTGACATAATTTATTATGACGTCATATTCTAGACTGACAGATCAGATTCATCCATTTTTTGTTTTATAGTCAAACTGCCTCAAGAAAATCAATGTTTTTGCTAAGTGAATGTCCATTTGCTGGACAAAAGATTAATGTAGAAAATTTCCCACTGGAGTTACTTACTCAACTATGGAGCCAGTCCATTCCAATGCTGAATTTCTAAATATATTCTTTGCAAACGGACATTATTCTCAACTGCAGGGCTAATTTTTAGCCAGCTTAACCAATAATTGCTCATTAACCTGTACCACCCTGATGTAAAAATTTTAAAATTTCAAATTAACTTAAAAGATACACTGGTGATCATTCGTCATCAAATTTGTGGGAAGATGGTGCTGTCATAGACAGCAACATCGTCCACCAAAATTGTTGAAAAATGTACCCCGGTTTCTTTGCTATTGGCACATTAAAATATAGACTATTGACATCAGAGTGGTAAGGGGTAACCCTCATATCAGCCAAAAACGGTCTCTGTAGTGGTCTTCGGAAATGTCCATTTGCAGACCAAGAGGTCTATTTTTGAAAATTTATCACTGCAAATGGACATTTTCTCTGAGAAAATTAATATTGTCTTGAAAATATTTAATGGTTAACGGGTTAACTATAGAAATCACAGCAGAAATAATGGTCATGTATGCTTATATAGCTTTATCATTAAACAACATGTTGATGGAGATGTGAATGTATTGACAAGAATTGATTCAAATACGTTCCAAAATAACAAAGCATGCCACAATTCTTGACGACGTACAGCTTATCGGACGTGGGCTGATCGCTATAGCTCAGGTGACTAATCAGTCATCAGCGCTAGAAACTGATTCAAAATATTCAACCTTTTACCCGCTGTTTCTCGATTTACTGACAATGATTCGATTCCAAAAAAACTACGACAACCAGCGATTCAGCGGCGCCGTGGCCGAGTGGTTATGGTATCGCGCTCATGACTCGAATGTCAAGGGATCAATTCCCGACCGGGCTGCGTCGGTGTGTCCATGGGCAAGGCACCTCACTGTGTTCCAGTACACCCGTCTGTAAAATAGGTACCTATGAGGGCAGTGTCGGCAATGCGGAATGTAACAGCCATTGAGGGGCTATATTCGGTGGCCGGTCTGTATACTCCCGAATGGAGTTGAGGTTGTGCAGGAATGAAAAGGGCCCAATCACCAGGGCTTACAGTTGGAAAGTCGGCTGAGCATTCAAGTGGAAGCAGATTATAAACCCTGACCTATGTCTATACTATACTATCTATATTTGAACTGTAAATATGTATACATACATTTTATTTGAGTAATTATGTCATTGGTGAAATATGTTTTGCAGGTGGCGTAACATTGCTTCGAGCTGCGGCTAAGAATCACGCAAGAGTGACAGTTGTTTGTGATCCGTCTGATTACCAGAGGTATTGAAATATATGAAATATATACATCAGAAATCTGACTTAAAACAATTCAACTCTTTATTGGTCAAGATTTGGCTAGAAAATCTCTAAATAATTGCTTATTGAGTAGCCATTTCCATGCCAAGAGATGCATATTTTTTTTAATTCACAACTCAATTATCGAGTCAGTCATTCCAGTGTTAAGCTTTGAAAAATAGTCTTCTTGGCCTGCAATTGAACATTCCTCAAGTCTTCGACAGAGTAATTGTGATGCTGGTGATGAAAGCAAAGGTTTGGTTTCATATTTATGTCTGATAACTTTCAATGCTGTCAATCCTGGCTGTCTGAAACATCACAATAAAATATATATATATGCAAACATCTTTTACAATTTTAAAACACACCAGAAAAGTATTAGTATATATGGCTTCATAATAATTATCAGTCAAAGTAACTAATGTAACTGAAATCTAACTTAGTTACATTATGTGGAGTTACTGAAATGTAACTTATATTGCTCAACAAATGTAACTGACATAGTGCAATGTAAGTGTACCTGTAACTGGTTACATTTAAATGAAACTTACCCCAGGCCTGCTTGAGCCTCTTGTTGTATAACATTGACTATTACGAAGCGCTTAAGCTTTTTAGATGGTGTTTTAGCATAACTTCTTTACCCAATGTATATATCACATTTAAGTGATATATGCAGGGATGGTCATAGCTACATGATAACACTGGACATATTTGCTTAAACCCTTCTTCTGTCAACACAGCCTCAAAATGCTACATTTTGAATGTTAAATATCATGTAACCATTTAATAGCTAAGATCTTTCAAAAAAATAATTTTTGCAGGCCAGTTTGCAAATTTTACCCCTTAAATACACAAATATCTTTCTGTTGTCCAGCAAATGGACATTCGTCGAGACCGTTTTAGCCGACTTGCCAATGAATCTTTGGTGGCCTTAACTATTAACCCTTTAACCCTCAAAATTCTTTTAAAAATTATTCTAAAAAATGTCTATTTGCAGACCAAGAGAAGACTATTTATGAAAATTTATTACTGGATTGACTGGCTCGGTTATCGAGCCAATCATTCCAGTGGTAAATTTTCAAAAATAGTCTTCTTGGTCTGCAAATGGACATTTCTCAAGACCACTGCAGAAGCTGTTTTTGGCTGATATCAGTGTTAAAGAGTTTTGGGTTAACTTGACACAAGTTTTGTTAGGTTTCCTATATTTAACATTCTAAACACAAGCATAATAAGTGTTAATTGTGATGGTAATGATGAAAGCTAAGGTTTGGTTTCATATTTATGTCTGATAACTTTCAATGATGTCACTCCCTGGCTGTGTCTGAACATCACATTAGTCATTTAAAATTTCAAAACACTTGAAATATATATATTTTTTGTTCTATAGTAATTCCAGTCGCCCTTTAATGGCATGCTGAGGAACTAAGGAAGATTTGTCATTTTTAGCTCTGCTCATCCTTTATCCATCCACTCATCTTGCTTGTCTCTGATCATCATCATGCTGGTCAAATCTTAATCATATATGCACCAAGTCCCTTGAGCCTCTTGTTGTCTAGCATTGCCTATTATGAAGCCCTAACGCTCCTTATAAATGTCTCGCATAACCTGTGCTGCGTCTATGTCACAGTGGACATGGCTTTGAAGGCCAAGTGCCGCTGATGACAGACAGACTGCTCCAGATAACTTTCGTCAGTTGGGAGTACGGTACTCCTTAATTTTTCAACTGACGCGTACTGCAAATTCAGGAGGAGTACAAGACTTGTTGTTACTGAATACTGAACAATTATCCTTCTCCCCTCCCCCAACAATATGTAGTGCAATTTCAATGCACTTATTGTTACACCTTCATATGGTAAGGATACCACACCATTCATTATAATATCATAATGAATGTTGTGGTATCCTTACCATATGAAGGTGTAAACAATCGGTACATTGTAATTATACCATCAGATCATCATGCTACGGTATGGATGAATAATTACTGTATTCTGTAGCTGTAGAAATATCCTACAGCTGCAATCAGTCCTTTTTATACCCGCCAAAACATTTGTAATGGTGCCGGGCGGGCGGCAGAGTGGTTTCTGGATGATAACTGTGTTACCGTTAGTCGGATCGCATTGAAACTTCATAGGGTGGGTGGACTAGGTCTGGGGAAGAAACCTATCAAAATCGACAATGATCCGGAATCCAAGATGGTGGCCATCTTGAAAATTGGTTTCCGGATAATAACTCCGTTACCGTTTGTCGGATCGCTTTGAAACTTCATGGAGTGGTTGGACTAGGTCTGGGGAAGAAACCTATCGAAATTGACAATGATCCGAAAACCAAGATGGCCACCGGTGGCCATCTTGAAAATGAGTTTCCAGATGATAACTCTGTTACCGTTTATCGGATTACTTTGAAACTTCATAGAGTGGGTGGACTTAGTCTGAGGAAGAAAGCTTTCAAAATCGACAATGATCCGAAATCCAAGATGGCCGCCAGCATTGGTTTCGAGATGATAACTCCGTTATCGTTTATCGGATCGCTATGAAACTTCATAGGGTGGTTCGACTACCTCTGGGGAAGAAATCTATCGAGATTGACAATAATCTGAAATCCAAAATGGCCACCAGCCACTGGTGGCCATCTTGAAAATTGGTTTCCAGATAATAACTCCGTTACCATTTATCGCTTTGAAACTTCATAGAGTTGTTGGACTAGGTCTGAGGAAGAAACCTATTGAAATCGACAATGATCCGAAATCCAAGATGGCTGCCAGCCATGCCTGCCATCTTGAAAGTTGGTTTCTGGATGATATCTCCGTTACTATGGAATATGTTTGGTGAAGAAACTTATTGAAATTTACGATAATCTAAAATCCAATAAGGCCAGTCCATGGCAGCCATCTTGAAAATTGGTTTCCCACAATACCTCCTTGACTGTTTAACAGATCGCTTTGACACTTCATAAGGATGACTAGTCTGATGGGTCTGAGGAAGAAATAAATATTTTCTGATAGCTGTCATTCATTTGGTTGTCATCATGGCAGGGTATTATGTGCCGTTTACGGAGCTTTTGTTATCTTTTGACCACTGTGTCGTCCTTTTACAGGCATGAAAATATTCCTCCCAGGGGCGGAATTCCGAGTTCGCAGTCGTTAATAATAAAAACGCTACGTCTAACTGACCGTGTGTGATCCTTGTATCGGGTATTCTCGAGTGGAGAGCCAATTCCCCTATTCTAAGAGATAACAAATGCAGATATAACCGAATTGAGCTCTGTAAGCAGAAGTCCGATTCATTTCTGTACGACTCCACTCTGTCGTTGAAGAAAGTACTCGAGTCCGCAGTCCTTGTACTTTAACAAAATTAAGCATGGTTAGGCCCTCATCCACTGGCTAACAGCAGCCCTAACCATGTATACTTTTACTCTTCTGGCGGAAACGGAACCGAGTCTGAATGCATGCGCAATACCGGGACAGTCGCAGTCATCTCGAGTATAGAAATGGCGTCTTTTGTGTAAATTCATCCAAGTGTTATAGGCCAATTCACGCGTAGTATGTCATCGTGGCAGCGTATTCAAAACCAGAATGAGTTATAATCAGACTGATATAGTACAGAGAGACGCGTTAGACGTTAAGGAGATTAACAAAGGAATTAAAAATCAGTGGCGATGGCATTGGCTGGAAGGGAAAACCGACGATGGTGTTGTTATTGGCGAGTTTATGCGGGAAAATTAGACAGCCCGTTAAAACTGTGTGTATATAGTGTAATATCGAGTTGAATTATGGCAGCCGGGGAAATTAGTGACGCACGCTAATTCCAGAAAACATCGCGAGACAGTCAATATTGGGCAGACAAACTACTGTCTTCCAGGTAAATAAATTATCTCCAAATATGTATCTGTATATGGAAAGCCAGCCTCGATGGACTCATCCCTAATTTATAGGGTACCACTTGAAGGCTGGGCATAATTTTTATGCTCCCCGAAAATAATTTAGCGGGAGCATGTAGTCGGCGCTTTGTCCATCCGTTCGTCCGTTCACCATATATAGGTTTGTCCGGAGAATAGTTTCAAGACTCACATATGGTCACTTGGTATATGGATGCATCTTAGGGAGGTGTGTGGAGTATGAAAAGTAGGTCAAAAGTATGTCATGCTGACCTACTTTTCATGGTCAACTGAATATCACAGACAATCTTTGTCCTTGCCATAGTTTCAAGACTTGCACATATGGTCACCAAACTTGGTATGTGGATGCATCTTAGCGAGAAGGTGTGCGGTGTATGAAAAGCAGGTCAAAAGTAGGTTATGCTGACTGACTTCATGGTCGACTGAATATCACAGAAAATGTTTGTCTGTGCCATAGTTTCAAGACATTTGCACATGTCCTCACCAAACTTAGTATGTGGATGCATCTTAGGGAGAAGGTATGCAGAGTACCAAAAGTATGTCAAACGAGATCATGGTGACCTGCTTTTCATGGTCGATTGAATCACAGAAAATTTGAATATCACAGAAAATGTTTGTCTGGGCTATAGGTTCAGGACTTTTTCACATATGGTCACCAATCTGTGTATTATATTTTGCTTTTATTAAGCTATCCGTAACAAATTGTTCGTTAGGGCAAATCCCGCCAGACCAAAAGAATGATGGCCCACCGAATCATTCCTACTCCCCAAACTGTGGATGTTGTAATATTTTCTTTGCTGTGGCTACATGTTTCTTCATTTCCATTACTAATTGATGCACTTTTGTCATAGAAATGTGCATGCATCTTATTTATTACTATAACTAATTGTCACACTTTTGTATGTATGATCATGAAATTTTATATGTATTACATGCATCCTAGAGAGGTGGACATTTATACAAACTAGATCAGTCCATCCATGTATCTGTCTGTTCTTTTGTCATGAATGCATCTTAGGTTATCCATTCAGCAATCCGTCCATGCCTCCGTATGTTCGTTTCTCTGTGTCTGAGCCACAGTTCCAAACCTTTCCCTGAAGCATATGCCTTCGGGGTTATCCATTCAGTTTCTCTGCAGACTAGCCTTCAGGGAGCATACATCAATTTATTGATTTGTCTTGTTTTCGCGAGCTATCACTGTCAAGCAGCTCGTCTGACTTTTCATCATATGAGAGCAATTAATAGCTCACCATAATCATTTAGCACTCATATCAGCCAAAAATGGTTTCCGTAGAAGTCTTGAGAAATGTCCATTTGCAGACCAAGAGGGGAGTATTCTTGAAAATTTACCACTGAATTTCAGTGGTAAATTTTCAAAAATACTACTCGGTCTGCAAATGGACATTATCTTTTTTCATTCTGCTAGAAGAGCGATCACTCTTTCAATTCAATTTTAAGCTCGTAACAATTTTCTAGAAACGAAACCCTGTGAGTGCGTGCGTGCGTGCGTTCGTTCATGTGCGTGTGTGTGTGTGTTCAAAAGTGTAAATCAACATGTACCATAAGGGCCAGTTGGCCCATGAGATGCCCCTCTCTGGGTGGTGCATGTTATATCTACACAACTAAACCACAATGCCAAATGACTATGGTGTACTTCATGTACCATAAGGGCCAGTTGGCCCATGAGATGCCCCTCTATGGGTGGTGCATGTGATATTTTATAATAAATAGCAAACATAATTCACCACATTTATTGCTGCATCTGTTATAAGAGCCAAGTCCCCAAAGACATGGGTGTGGGTGGGGTGGGTGTGTGTGGCTTTAATTAATAATTTCACTCGCGATTATAGATATAAGGTATACATTAAGCATAGACGTAGGATGGTAAGAATTTGGCGCAGGAAATTGTGTTCTAATTTTGTGCTATTTTTGTATCATTTATTTCAACTCTCTAGAAATTCCAAGTCCCAGTTTTGGTGACTTGTCACGTTACTCCGGTTTATGCTTTTGAGAATTTGGACCTACGATTTAATCGAAATTTTTTTTTATAAAATCGATCGCAATGTTTCAAAGCAAAAATCACGCAATCCTACTTTTATGAGTGCTTATATCCTTATATCGTCGGTATGTCATAGTATGTGACTAGTACGTTCAGTCCCCTTCGTTTAATTGAGTAGGCTATATTTGATTATGTCAACAGGCCAGTATGGGCAGTTTAATACACAGATGCATACATACTTTATTTACATGAGGCGTACATGGTACGCATGAATATTTAAATGTTTGTGTACATGGATGATTTCTATGCATACAGTATGGTTGTACGCGCCTTATCTGGAGCGCTGGACATAGATGTCATGAGAGGTGTTAGATTGATATATATATATATATCCACAGCTATAATAAGTATTAATTGTGATGCTAATGATGAAAGTTAAGGTTTGGTTTCATATTTATGTCTGATACATTTCAATGCTGTCACCTCCTGGCTGTCTGAAACATCACAATAAATACATAAATTTCATTTATAATTTTAAAACTCTAAGTGAAATATCTTTGTTGTACTATAAATAGTTTGTATATTGGTGTAGGGGTGCATGTTTATTATCATGGGCAGGACAGAATTCAGCATGACATGAGAAATGGCAACTAATTTGTAAGGAATTGCATTATCTTGTTGTTCTGATAGTGCCTGAAGCTGGTTTACACCTGATGTTAAGCAGGTGTTGATCTAGTCCAGGACGTTGACAACCCTGATCAGTATCAGCTGTCAATCATCTAGCAAGCCCTACTAGAAGAGTAAAGATGGTTGCTCCGCAAATAAGGGAGCTTTGGAGACTGGAGACAAGCAAGCACTGATGGGAACAGGCCTGTTTATAGCACTGATGGACACCATATCTGTGGGGTTGTGATTTCTCTCCAAGTACAATATCGCCATTGGATGTACTGAACCACTTGAAGCCATCCTAAAAATTGGTTTCGGGAACTTGTTTCGCTGTGGAGGATTCTCTCTATCAAAATGTGTCTGGTTCCTAAGTCCTGGCCAAGATTGCTGCCTCGTGGCCATCTCTACATCTCTTTTGAAAAAATCGCGATTTTCTACGATGTAATTGAAAATCGAAAAATCATGAAAAAATTGAGCGGACTAAGATTTTAAAACTCAGCATTCAGCAGTAAAAGAATACAGTTATAATCCATTCACGCATGTATCCATTGTATTTTTTCTTGATCGCTTCACGCATGTGTTCTCTAAATCCTAATCAAAACACAAAGCTCTGGTAAACCAGCTAACAATAGCGAGATAACACCTTTGTCATTCAGAAAACCAGCTAGTTACTCCGTCGAATCGCCTAATTTTCTTTCTTTCGCTGCAGACCCCGTGTCTGTCGTGAAATACCAAGTATATATTTAGTCGCAGAGTGTTAGGCAATAATCACTGAACATAAATCTTTTTAATTCTTTTAGCAATTTCAGGCTGTGTACTAATTTTTCCTTTTTGATTCGGTTGTCACACCTAATTAAAGAAAATAACGCAACAGCATTACAGATTGTTGTATTTTGAACTGTGTGCTCTGTTGATTACTCTTAAATGTAAATCGTACATTCTGAAAGCAGCTATAAACTGCACTATCGGACGAGTTTACGCCATTACTATCGTAGCTACTCAAAGCTACTGTCCTATGTATATGGATTGCGCAGTATCTCCCCGGGTACTAATATTAGCGTCTTCGCGCTACTCGGGTAATGACCTAAACTCGTCGTACAAAGGGAGGATATAAGCGGAAGCGGGATTTATACTTTTACTCTACAACATTTTATGTCAAATTTTGATGAAATAAACGATGTTTATGAAACTATACGCAATATTTAGGCGGTTTCAATTAATAATTTCACTCCCGCGATTATGGATATAAGGTATACATTAAGCATAGACGTAGGATGGTAAGAATTTGTCGCAGGAAATTGTGTTCTAATTTTGTGCTATTTTTGTATCATTTATTTCAACTCTCTAGAAATTCCAAGTCCCAGTTTTGGTGACTTGTCACGTTACTCCGGTTTATGCTTTTGAGAATTTGGACCTACGATTTAATCGAAATTTTTTTTTATAAAATCGATCGCGATGTTTCAAAGCAAAAATCACGCAATCCTACTTTTATGAGTGCTTATATCCTTATATCGTCGGTATGTCATAGTATGTGACTAGTACGTTGAGTCCCCTTCGTTTAATTGAGTAGGCTATATTTGATTATGTCAACAGGCCAGTATGGGCAGTTTAATACACAGATGCATACATACTTTATTTACATGAGGCGTACATGGTACGCATGAATATTTAAATGTTTGTGTACATGGATGATTTCTATGCATACAGTATGGTTGTACGCGCCTTATCTGGAGCGCTGGGTATAGATGTCATGAGAGGTGTTAGATTGATATATATCCACAACTATAATAAGTATTAATTGTGATGCTAATGATGAAAGTTAAGGTTTGGTTTCATATTTATGTCTGATACATTTCAATGCTGTCACCTCCTGGCTGTCTGAAACATCTCAATAAATACATAAATTTCATTTATAATTTTAAAACTCAAGTGAAATATCTTTGTTGTACTATAAATAGTTTGTATATTGGTGTTGGGGTGCATGTTTATTATTATGGGCAGGACAGAATTCAGCATGTCCTGAGAAATGGCAACTAATTTGTAAGGAATTGCAGTATCTTGTTGTTCTGATAGTGCCTGAAGCTGGTTTACACCTGATGTTAAGCAGGTGTTGATCTAGTCCAGGACGTTGACAACCCTGATCAGTATCAGCTGTCAATCATCTAGCAAGCCCTACTAGAAGAGTAAAGATGGTTGCTCCGCAAATAAGGGAGCTTTGGAGACTGGAGACAAGCAAGCACTGATGGGAACAGGCCTGTTTATAGCACTGATGGACACCATATCTGCGGGGTTGTGATTTCTCTCCAAGTACAATCTCGCCATTGGATGTACTGAACCACTTGAAGCCATCCTAAAAATTGGTTTCGGGGAACTTGTTTCGCTGTGGAGTATTCTCTCTCTATCAAAATTTGTCCAGTTCCTAAGTCCTGGCCAAGATTGCTGCCTGGTGACCATCTCTACAATGTATTTCCATGTGATGACTTATATTTAACTTTGGTAAAACATTTACTTGGGTACTTGATATGGAGGGTATCCCTGATAAAACTGATCAGATGCGAATTCCAATATAGGTATCAAGCAGCTATTTTGGAATGCAATTTGTTTAGTTCTCTGTTAAGTCACAGCTCGCGCCAGGAGTGGGTTGGTGTTGATTACAAACACCAGAGGGATCAATTTTTTGTCACGCACGCACGCACACACACACCTGAACTCTGTATCCCCTTTAAGTATCCCTCTTAACGCATGACGGAATCGATTTGTAAACTGACCCAGAATCCATTTCAACGTAGTAATACACGAAAAATGTTGAGTATGTTCAAACTAATTTGACTTGGGGGTGCTGCCTATTAGTTTCAAAATATTCAACAGAATGTTGATTAAATTGTAAATTCATCAAAGACATAATTTATACACCTTGACAGATGTTTTGATTTTCGTGATGGAACTACGTTGTTTTGATTGTAATGTCAGCTATCATGTGATGTATTTGACTATGACGTCAGATATATGAGTGACAGATCGGATCCCTCTACTGTATTAACCACAAATAAGTCAATTTGGGGAAAACATTTGTGTGAGATAACTCTGCACATCTTAAATGATTGACTCACACCTTTAGAAACTCTGAATGCTTTGTGGGTTTAAAACGTACCTTTTTCTCAGTATTGCAGAAGAATTGTCCACATCATCATCTAAAGATACAAGTCTTGACACGAGAAAACGGCTGGCAGTAAAGGTAATACATCTACACCTGTCTTGATTATTCCTGATAAGTCTTAAATTTGTTCAAGAAAATTTAAAAACGCTACTCCTCATTAACCACTTGGCGGATTTCAACCTAATTTGGCTAGAAGGACCCGATATGGGTAGGCTTCAGAACTTGTATACAGAATTTTTATTGGTCAATTTTATCGACGGCCATCTTGAATTTTCCTAAAAATTTGCCGGAAATGGTTTAAAACGCTACTCATTAACTACTTGAACAATTTCAACCAGACTTAGCTGGCAGGATAGTACGCTGGTATGTTTCAGAACTTGTATACAGAATTTTTATTGGTCAATTTTTCCGCCGCCCATCTTGGACTTTCTGAAAATTTCTTGAAATCACTTAAAAGCCTACTCATTAATCACTGAGCCAATGTCAATCAAACTTGTATGAAAGAACCCTAGCGTGGTATCCTTCAGAACTTATATAGAGAATTTTGATTGGTCCATTTTCCCAGTGGCCATCTTGGATTTTCTGAAAAATGGGAAATCGTTTAAAACGCTACTCATTAACTGCTTGTGCAATTTCAACCAGACTTGGCTGGAAGGATACTAGGCTGGTAGATTTCAGAACATGTATAATCTATACACAATTTTGATTGATCCATTTTTAGCTCACCTGGCCAGAATGGCCATGTGAGCTTACATGTATGGCATGGCGACTGTCTGTCCGGCGCCCGGCCATCAACCTTTGCTTTAAAACGCTACTCCTCATTAACCACTTGGCGGATTTCAACCTAATTTGGCTGGAAGGACTCTATGGGGGTAGGCTTCAGAACTTGTATACAGAGTTTTGATTGGTCCATTGTTCTGGCGGCCATCTTGGATTTTCTGAAAATTTTGTGAAATCAGTTAAAAGGCTACTCATTAACCGCTTGAACGAGTTCAAGCAAACTCGGCGGGAAGGCCCCTAAAGTGCTATGCTTCAGAGCTTGTATATAGGATTTTGATTGGTCAATTTATTCGGTGGCCATCTTGAATTTTCTGGAAAAAATGTCTGATGGTTGTCTACTCATTAACTGCTTGGACGATTTGGCTGGAATGAGCCTAGGGGGTAGGCTTTATAAGTTGCATATAGAATTTTGATTGGTCAATTTTTCCGGTGGCCATTTTGAATTTTCTGAATATTGGGAAATCGGTTAAAAGGCTACTCATTAACCCTTACCACTCTAATATCAAGATTTTGAATTTTCAAATTAGTGTTAAAAGATGAACTGGTTTTTATTTTTCAACAAATTTGGTGGAAGATGGTGCTGTCGTAGACAGGAACATATTCCACCAAAATTGTTGAAAAATGTACACTAGTTTCTTTGCTATTGACACCGTGAAAGATAGAATATTGACATCAGTGTGCTACGGGTTAACCACTTGACCGATCTTAACCAAACTCGGCTGGAAGAACCCTAGGCCAGTACGCTTCAGAATTTGTATACAGAATTTTAACGGCTTGATTTTGATGGTGGCCATCTTGGGTTTTCCGATAAATGGGAATTCATATAAAATACTAATACTCATTAATCGCTTGGGCAATTTCAACCAATTTTGGCTGGAAGGATCCTATTGTCATAGCCTCCAGAAAATTTACTTGGAATTTCGATAGGTGAATGTTTTGTGATTTTCTGAAAGTTTTCCGGAGCCATTTAAAAACGGTACTCCTTCCTTCAGTGGCACGATCCTATGATGGTAGGTTTCAACATATTAAACGAGTCTTGATTGGGAAATTTTTTGGTGGTCATCTTGGATTTTCCGAAAATCATCCATCATGTCTATTTAAATGCAAATGGTTTAAATGACAATGGTCCAGGTGAGTGCCACAGGCCTTTGGGCCTCTTGTTGGCTGATACTGGGGTTAAAATGTTTTAAACTTGATTATTTCTTACCCATAAAACTAACTTTGAAGTTAAAGGTTAGGAATTTATATAAATTCAAGTATCAATTTGTGTTCATCGTATATCTATGTATTGAATACTTGAGAACCCTCTAACAGGTCTGATGTTGTGCCCTGTCGATCTTGAATTTTCCAAAAAATGTATCAGAAATCAGTTTGTCCAATGCTCATTCACTGATTGGCCAATTTTTACCAAACTTAAATGAAAGTACCCTGATGCTACTGATCTTGTATGCAAAAATCAGGTTAGCTGGTTGTCATGGGGAGTGACATAGGCTCTTAAACCTCTTTGTCAAAATACATTTATATAGTTGTTCTTGATTTACCCGAAGCGATTGTGACTAGACGTGTTTGCTATCTCACACTTGTACATTGTATTTCAGGCTTTTAATCACACAGCGGAGTACGATGCCGCGATATCTGATTATTTCCGTCAGCAATACAGCGGTGGTGTATCACAGCTTCCCCTCCGATATGGCATGAATCCTCATCAGAAACCAGCACAAATCTACACATCACTGCCTCACTTACCACTCTCAGGTATGTAGTATCGAAATCATGTTCTAGATTTGGAGCAATCTAGGCTAGATCTGTTAGGCTTGGTTTTGGTATTTATTGGCATATCTTAATTAAATACTTTGATTTTGTGACAAAATTTCCTGCATGCATATGTAAGGTGTTTACTATTAGATGGCAATGGTATTCAGGCCACGAAAATTACAGGTTCCTGCGGTCCGGGGCAACCGCTTTATCTTGTAAGGCAACTAAATTTTAACCCATTTGTTGCCCTGGGGGACAACCTAGATAATTTGTTATTTTCAGAGCCTGCATATGTACTCATGGTGAGTATTTATTTAATTTAGTCTTAAGCCGTTCACACTCAAATTTTCAATTTTCTCCTAGAAAATGTCCATTTACAGACCAAGAGAAGACTGTTTTTTGAAAATTGACCACTGGAATGACTGTTTCGGTTACTGAGCCAGTCATTCCAGTGGTAAATTTTCAAAAAAAAAGTTGATCTGCAAATGGACGTTTCTCAAGACCACTACAGAAGCCGTTTTAGGCTCAACAATACATATTTACAACAGAATTTATAGAAGGGGGCAACCTGGAATTACAGTCATGTAACCTAATTTAAATGACATACTTTCCCCTGGGGTCAATTTTTGAGCCCCGCTATTGAGTCGAATTAATTTAACGCTTTCATGGTGAAGCCGGCCAAAAACTGCCTGTGCAGCGGCGGTCTTGATGAATGTCCATTTGCAGGCCATGAGAATTGTTTGTTTTTATTTTACCACTGAAATGACCGGCTCGGTAACTGAGCCAGTCATTCCAGTGGTAAATTTGTAAAAACAAGATCTTGATCGCCAATCAACAAATAGTGTGCTTTTCTGGACCAGATTTAATCACTAAATGGTTAAGAAAATCTTTGTTTCATCATGACGAATTTCTCGTATCCGGTTTTTTAGTTTGGGGTGGGGGGGGGGGGGGGGGGGGGGGTGTGTGTGTGTGTGTGTGTGTGTGTGTGTGTGTGTGTGTGTGTGTGTGTGTGTGGCTGGACAATGTTTAGTTCTTTAATCCTCAAATTTGTTAGAGAAAATTTCAATTTACAGACCAAGAGAAAACTAGGTTTGAAAATATGCCACTGTTATCGAGCCAGCCATTCCACTGGTAAATTTTCGAAAGAAATTGTGGTATGCAAATGTACAAATGAAGAAATTTAATAGAGTTAAAATCAAAATATTGTGATTGTTCTATTTCAGTAATCAGCGGATCCCCAGGGTTTATCAATCTGTGCGATGCTCTCAATGCTTGGCAGCTTGTGAGAGAGTTACATCAAACTCTCGGTCTACCCGCTGCGGCCTCATTCAAGCATGTCAGTCCTGCAGGTAATGGAGGATCTCTGTTTGTCCATCAATCATATGACATCATAATCAACTATGGGGCATCTAGGCAGGCGTCATAATCAATGACATCATGAATGACGTAGATAAGTATGTCACGATTGCTTACTTGATGACGTGCTATAGGCAGCAACAGCACCCAGTCAAATTAGCTTCAAAATATTCAACAGCTTACTTGTATACTTTGCTGGAAATTCGAAGAGTGCATGGATCGATTAATCCCAACACTGAAAAAGCGTATGTGGAGCTTGGCTAAAGATTGGCGGGTCATAGCTGAAACTGGATTCCTCCATTGAGTACTTAATAGACGGAATCCACTTCTAAATATGCCCCGCTCATTTCCAAAATCAAAATTTCAAGGTAATTATGCTGGTAAGTTGCTAAATAATTTGAAACTGGGCTGCTGGTCCCAGTTCCCAGTCAAAGTTAATTTCCAAATATTCAACAGAATGTTTGTTAACCCTTTAGGGGTCATACCGGCCAAAACCGGTGTCTGCTATGGTCCTGTGGAATGTCCATTTTACAGGCCAAGAGAATACAATTTTTGGAAATTTACCACTGGAATAACTGGTTCGATAACCGAGCCAGTCATTTCAGTGGTAAATTTTCAAAAATTGTATTCTCTTGGCCTGTAAATGGACATTCAATTAGAAAATATTTAGAAAATTTGACCATGCGTTGTAAATTCATCAAACACATACATTTCCTATTCTTTAGAGACAGACCGTTTGATTTTTGTAATGCTCATTTTTAGTGTCACATAAGCTAGCATGTGACATTTGATTATAATATAAGATACTTGAGTGACAGATCAGGACTCATGTTCCCGAAGCTATTGTTAGGAAAACGATATCGTTACTCCAATACCATAACATGAATGTAACGATGCTGCTATCCTAACGAAAGCTTCGGGAACATGGGGCCCAGATCGACACATTTATACATTAACAGTTTACATGATGTTAAAAATGCAATTAATTATAATACAGATAACGGTATCTTCCTGGAAGTGAATGATATTTAATCTGTATACAATAATCTATCAGTACAACATTGGGGGTAGATTAGTTACTCTAACCCTCAGATTTCTTAAAGAAATTTCATTTTTCTCATAGAAAATGTCCTTTTGCAGATCAAGAGAAGACTATTTTTGAAAATTTACCATGAGTGACTGTCTCGGTTATAGTGCCAGTCATTGCAGTGGTAAATTTTCAAAAATAGTCTTCTGTTGGTCTGCAAATGGAAATTTCTCAAGCCTGCAAATGGACATTTCTCAAGCCCACTGCAGACACGTTTTTTGGCCGACATGTGTATTAAAGGGTTGAGTATAACATTTAGACATGTGATTACTCACATAACCCATCTAGAGCAGTCCATAATCTAAGATATTGCGTGAAAGGTAGGTTTGGGCTAAGAGACTGTTCTTGAAGATTGACCACTGCAATTTTCCTTGCCATTAAAGTGTTGAAATATGAAATTGTTACTAACCCACGAGTCGGCTAGTCAGTCACAAAGTGTTTTGACCCGAGTCAATTTCTAGTTTTCTACTGGCCTCGGGCTACCTGATACTGTTACTATCAGCCCCTGAAATAGATAAGTTACAAAATAATGTCTATTTGCTCACTGTTACCTTGTGTGTTGTTACAGGTGCAGCAGTTGGCACACCACTGAGTGATGAACAAGCTAAGCTATGTATGGTCTCTGATATGGTGCCATCTCTTACACCGTTGGCTACAGCTTATGCAAGGGCCAGAGGTATGATGTGGACATAGTGAAAAATTAACTCCTAGATCATGAAGATTTGTCACGGCAAAGACTGGCTTGATTATCTATTCTGGTGATAATTTTTTTTAAATATGCTTTCGCCAAATGGAAATTTTGTAAGACCACTGCAGCAGCCATTTTAGCCAGCTTTTCATCGACAAATCCGGGGAAATGTGAATTCTTTATAATATAAATCTTATTCTGTTGAATATTTTGAAATTAATATGCCTGGAAGCTGTTGCTGCCTAAGGCAGCAATGGCTTCCAGTCAAATTAATTTCAAAATAATCCTATATGGTTGACTTGAAAATGAGATATGGGCAATTCATCTGTGAAATGGCTAAGCATCTGAATGTTACAGGATACAAATTTTCGCTCATATTACCAATGTGATCGTAATGATGAAAGCTAAGGTTTGGTTTCATGTTTATGTCTGATAATCGTCAATGTTGTCAATCCCTGGCTGTCTGAACATCACTATAAATATATTCAAATTAAAATTGAAATACACAGTTGAAATCTCTTTATTGTGTTTTATATACCTAAGTTGTGTTGTGCTTCAGGGACATTTTTAGTTCAACTAACCTCTTAGCATCTCCTTACATATTGATATTTCCACAATAGTTGCTCATGTTTCAAAAGCAAAATAAGACTTACTACAGTTGAATATTTTGAACGTAATTGGATTTGAAGGCATTGCTGTCTAAGTCTTCCAATCCAATTAGATTCAAAATTTTCAACAGAGCATTTCTTCCATCGAAGTTGTACTAACTGAAATGTGTCTGGGTTTTTTTACCATGTTAGCTGATTTATATGGTATACTATACATGATAACACTGCCTAGAGGTTTATCTTTGCTCTGTCTAACATTATATACACTAATAATACATATGATATCTAATTGTGATGCTGATGATGAAAGCTAAACTTTGGTTTCATATTTATGTCTGATAACTTTCAATGATGTCAATCCTGGCTGTCTGAAACATTACAATAAGATATATATATACAAATTTATATAATTAAGATTTAAATACTCTGTTGTCATTGTGGTAGAATAGTTTGCGGGATTCATGGGATAATTTTAGCTTTGCTAAACTCCTAATATACCTGTGTTAACATTTCTATTGTAGTTGCTTTTTCGTAAATATGTTTGTATATCTGCACTGAAGCCACTAGTGCAAAATATGAAAGGTTGATCCAGAGAACATGATTGCTCAATTTGGCTGGTGGCTATCTTGAACGATTTAACTGTCACAGACATCTTTTTTTACCCACATCGCTAGGCGCAATGGTAAATGTGGGCATGAAGTGCTTGTTGTTGGTGTTGTTAAGACATATTTTAATAACTGGTTCAACTGGAGCGATGGCCAAATTTTTGACGGGAAGCAGGTTGGTGGGCGTGGGAAGGGTGATTGTTTAAGGTATGTTTGTGGTAACTGAAAAGCTTAAATGCAACGGCTTTCCGCATATTTTATTTTCAAGGCAACCATACAGGAAAAAGTGTTGAAATTTTTTGACTGAAAGCCGCAACAACGACTCAGTCAAATTAGTTTGTATTATAATATGTATTATAATTTATCATAAAGAATTTACTTTTTCCTTGATTTGTCGGTAAAAGGTTAAAGCAGTAATGGTTTGTAGCTTATAAAGCATTTCAAATACCAATGTTACACGTGAGGGCCGGGCCGTTAGGCCTCATATTTTATTTATGGGATTCAGATTTTGAAAATAGTCATTTTCTGCTTCCAATATATGAAGATATTAACTGAAAACATTAATAACTGGCTGGATGAAGGAATTTCAGCTATTTGGTAGCCCACTCCCAAATTGTATGCTCTCATTAACTGTGTGATGGTAATGATGAAAGCTAAGGTTTGGTTTCATATTTATGTCTGATTAATTTCAATGCTGTCAATCCCTGGCTGTGTCTGAACCTCACACAACAGTGCACTAGATTATATATTTTTTGGTGTAAAACGCTTTTATGATCTTATAGTCAAAACCTGCATCTGCCATGACAGTGGGAAATGTCCATTTACAGGCCAAGAGAAGACTATTTTTTAAAATGTACCCTTGGAATTACTGGCGGGATAAATATTTTTCTCTTGGCCTGCAAATGGACATTCTAAAGGCAGATATCTAGATTTTCTTGACCAATTTTAACCCTTAACCGTTTAAGCCTTAAATTTGTTCAAGAAAATTTAAATTTTCTCAAATAAAATGTCATGTTACAACCCAAGAGAAGACTATTATTGAAAATTTACCACTGGATCGGTTATCGAACCAGTCATTCCAGTTGTAAATTTTCAAAGAAAAGTCTTCTCTTGGACTGCAAATGGGCGCTTCTCAAGACCACATCAAAATGTGTTATTGAGCGTTTGGGGGTTAGTGTTACTGTTAACCCTTGTCTTACAGGAGCAGACAGAATGTCATCATTTGGTGATTTCATCGCTCTATCCGATACATGTGATGTGCCCACGGCTAAGATCATTTCACGAGAGGTAAATCATTCAAGCACTAATGGGACAGAATAAAATTGTCCCAATACACCTCACACATTGCTTCGAATTAATTGTGCATAAGTTGCTATGTGCTATTATGTATTACTTTTTATACCCCGCCAAAAAATTTGGCGGAATATTATGTAATGGCGCCATCCGTCTGGGCGGCAGAGTGGTTTCCGGATGATAACTCCATTACCATTTGTCGGATTGCAATCAAACTCCATAGGGTGATTGGACTAGTTGTGGGGAAGAAACCTATCGAAATAATGGCTGGCGGCTATCTTGAAAATTAGTTTCCGGATGATAACTCCTTAACCGTTTGTCGGATCGCTTTGAAACTTCATAGGGTGGGTGGACTAGCCCTGAGGAAGAAACCTATCGAAATCGACGATGATCCAAAATCCAAGATGGCCACCATCTCGAAAATTGATTTTTCGGATGCTAACTCTGTTCCTGTTTATCGGATCGCTTTGAAATTTCATAGGGTGGTTGGACTGGGTCTGGAGACGAAACCTGTCGAGATTGACGATGATCCGAACTCCAGGATGTCTGAGGAAGAAATAAATATTTTCTGAACGCTCTCATTCATTGGTTTGTCATCATGGCGGGGTATTATGCGCCGTTTGCGGAGCTCTTGGTGAAACTTCCTGATTTATCCGCTTAGGTCATGTCGAACATCCATCTCTTTGTCACCCGTCAACGTTTCCTTTAACTGAATTCTCCAGTCGGATGGGGCGGATTTCAGCCACATTTGTCAGCATGCATCCTCAGGCCTGTCAAAATTGAAAATATGCGTAACCCATCTTGGGGTTCTACAAATTTATTTTATGTAACCCATTTCATTTTGCGTAACATTTTCAACATATGTATGTACAAAATACCAAAATTGCCTAACCCAAAAATAGGTTATGCCAGGAATTTTTGCATAACTGATGCGCAAACTAAAAAATGGGTTACACAATTTTGACATGCCTGATCCTTCTCCCATGTGGATGCAACTTTGTTCAAACTAAGTCGGTCATCTATATAATTAGGCCATCAGCCATTTTGCATGTTGGGCATTTTTTAGAAATGTCAAAAAAACCCGAAACCCCTGAAGTGATCATGCCAAGATTTGGAAAATACTATTAGGGACAAAGGACCAATCAAGTTTGTTCAGCAGAAGTTAGTACGTTAAAAAACAATGCAGCCATTGACCAATCAAAATTTAGAATTTTTGTCATCCTTTTTTATGGGTTTTGAAGCGGAATTAGGTGCTATAAAGCGTTTTGGGTATGTCGATTTCAAATGTTCCACTTGAAGCTGCCGGATAAACGGGTTTCAAGACTACCATCTTTGATTTATTTATTTTTCCCCGCAAAAACTTCCCATAGTAAAAAAGCATGGGGAATTTTACAATGTCTTGAGAATCGCTGGACTGATTTTAGCCAAATTTGTTATGATGCACCTGTGTTATTATTGCAATCTTTGGCCCAAACTGTAGGGTTTGAAATGCCTGTTCCAGGTGAGCATTACCCCATGGGTTAAAAATAGTAGTGTGTGAAAATGATAGCCACCGTCCTTGAAACATTCTTAAATTGCCCTTGAATTTCTATCATCTTCATCATCGTCATCGTCATTATCATAACCACCATCATCATCGTCATCATTGTTATCACCATCATTCTCATCATCTCCATCAATGGGAGGAATAAAGGTTTTAAGATTAACCCTTTAATCTGTGAATTTGTTTTTCAAAATTTCAATTTTCTCATAGAAAATGTCAATATGCATACCAAGAGAAAACTATTTGTTTTGAAAATTTACCATTGGAATGGTTATCGAATGGGTTTCGCGGCACAGAATCGTCTTCTCGTTTTGTATATTATATAATGTGAGTAAATAGTAATGCAAAAATAGCAGTTTGTCAATGGTTTGCAATTTAGCAAAACGGTTTCAAATGTTTTCACAAGACTGATGTCGGATCTTCTCATAAAATGTGTACGAGATTGGATGAGAACTGAATGAGAAATAAAAACAATGTCCATAGAACCAGGTCCAGAACACGGCAAGCATTCCGGATGCGAAAATTGTACCTCAAAAGTTTCAGTGTACAGCAAAATGTGTGAATTTAAAAAATTAAATTTATTAAAACATTTTATTAATAATTAATTATCCAACACAATGTAGGAATTTAAAAATTAGTCTATAGACTCATTATTTGTTCCTCTCCACGGAAATCTTTAGTAAAAGGCGAAAGATTTATTCGTGGACTTTGAAGAGAAACCAGAGTTAATAATTAACCAGTTAAAATCTTACCAAGAAATACTAAACTTTCTTATAATGGTTGAAGATACAGGAATTTCAATCTAATTTTAAATAAATTATAGACATTAGCCTCTCAGACTTTTTTTTAATTATGTTTGGTTAGTACGTTTTTACATGTACTAAATAACTTTAATGTTCTATCTTATTTTTCTGCATATAAATAAGTTACAAATAATTTGCCAAGAATTCTCATAATCATTGAATTACCTCCCCTGTTCAGAAGAGAAAATGATTAATTCACTCCATTAATAGATTTCCTTAATCCTCAAAAACATTTGATAGGCTTTGACTTTCTAGTTTCTCAATTTCAAGACAATTATAGATAGATGTGTTGATATTTATTTTACTTGAACCTATTGCTGTCATAGGCACCAAAATCTCCCAGTCAAATTAGTTTCAAAATATCCAACAGAATATTCCTTACATCGTGACTGTCTGACTACTGTAAGCCACCAGATAACAATTACAATGGCAATAACTATGGGCCTGCTGAATATTTTTTAAATAATTTGACCGAAGTTTGTTGGTGGGTTAACCACCAACAACTTTCAGTCAATTCTTTTTCAAAATATTCACCAATTCCAGAGTTAAACCCCATGGAAAATATAGGAAGAATTCAGTAGACAGTCAGTTAAGGAATGTCCTTTCTGGTTTGTTTAACCCTTAGCACTCTGATGTAAAAAAAATTTAATTTTCAAATTAAATTAAAAGATGGAACTTCTGTTCATTTTTCCACAAATTAGGTGGAAGATGCTGCTGTCGTAGACAGCAACATCGTCCACCAAAGTTGTTGAAAAATGTACACCAGTTTCTCTTCTATTCACACAGTAAAAGATAGAATATTGATATGAGTGTGGTAAGGGTTAAAGAATTGAATGTGAGACAGCGGTGAAATAGCTCTTTTTCTCATGTTTGATGATGACATCAGAGACTTGAGTGACAAATTGGATCCCTCTGTGACAAGACTTGGGTTGCGACTTGCGATTGACAAATGTTTCAAAAATCTTATTTCAGAAGCATAATTCCAGATTTGGTATACAGAGGTTCAGAGTTCAGTCCACATGTTGCATGGACTAACACCAAAAAAAAAATTTTAGTATAAGTTATTATATTTCTAACGTTTCTCAAATAAATTTAAAACATTCGCTTTTAAAAAACTGGCATACGTTTGTGTCTATACACATTTTACTACACAAATGAAATGTTTGTTCTACGTTGTATGAGAGATTGAAATTTGAATTGAAAAAATGCATTAATAGATTTCTTACACTTGTTTTGTGTGTGTAGGTAAACGGAGGCATTTTACAGTTGATACCTCCACATCGGATGTATCAACCGTAAAATGCCTGCGTTTACCTACACACATAGAACAAGTGTAAGAAATCTATTAACGCATTCCATTATTAGCTTATAGAGCCAGAAAAGCCAAGTGAGCTTGTCATGCCGACTGTCTGTCCGTAATCTATCCATCAACCTTTTGTTTAAACAACTTCCTCAAGAACCACAGGGCTGATTTCAGTTATGCAATAGGAAGCATCTTTAGGTCATACAGATCCAAATTTGTTATTAAAACAAAGCTATTTGGCCAATTTGTGTGGTGGCCTATTTGGTCCCATGAACCCCTTTAAAATCTTGAAATCCCAAGCTGGAATATAGAGGTCCCAATCGGCAAAATAAGATTAACAAATACTTAACAATCATGCATAGTTTTAAGGGGTTCCTGGGACCCTTGCCCAAACATTTTGGTCAACAACAAAAAAAAGTGTATATATGATAATTACAGAACAAGACATTAGCTGACATGTCTGTTATATGCCAGTGAAATTTGTCCATATTTGATCAAATGATCTGCTTTGATAAACATACAATTTGCTTTCTGTTGCTGAATTAATTAACCCTAATACCCTTGAATTTGTTTTAAAAAATTCAAATTTTCTCATAGAAAATGTCCATTTGCATACCAAAAGAAGACTAACTTTTGAAAATTTACCGCTGGAATAACTGGCTCGATAACCGAGCCAGTCATTCCAGTTGTACATTTTTTTTGTCTGACAGTTGGTGTGGAATGGCCATGTGACCACTAAATCAAGTCTAGTATATATATATATATATATATATATATATATATATATATATATATAATTAGATTATAGTACTGCGTTCTCGTGTACGCAACAATGACCACCTATATCTCTTTAGCATGCCATCATGACCTTATTCTTGTGTTAGGTTTCAGATGGCATTATAGCACCTGGTTATGATACAGCAGCTTTGGAGATCTTAAAGAAGAAGAAAGGTGGCAAATACTGCGTGCTACAGGTATTTTTCATAACCCTATTAGAACTAAACACTAGATACGGTGTAGTTGGCCATGCTGTGGCTGAGTGCATAAAATGCTTGTAAGACTACTTCCAATGCATCTCCATATATTATATACAAAGATACGTGTACGTTTGATGGAGTATTATGATCGCTTTATGCATTTGGACATAGTTTAACTGCTGTTATGATGGCATTGAGGTCACATGGTCAGTAGTGCTGTAACTTAGGGAATGCTCTCATGCGAGACATAGTTTAACTACTGTTAGGAATCTGTATGAGTTTAACTACTGTTAGGAATCTGTATGATGGCATTGAGGTCACATGGTCAGTAGTAGTGCTGTAACCTAGGGCATGCTCTCATGCGAATGCATGTAAAAATTGACATGGGCATGCAGATCTTGTGAGTCACCTGCCCTCGTCTTTAAGCATGCTACATTTTATGTGTGCACAGTAGTAGAATAATGTGGGCACCATAATATCAATGAGGCTACTCAGTTTTAATGATGTGCATGCCCGGATGGCATTCACCTCAAAATGCTAAGTTACAGCACTGCGGGTAAATGTCATTGTGACCTTGGTACAAAACTGGGAAGAGGTTATTGTAATCAGTTGTGTCTCTGTGTGTGCGCGTGTAAAAGATGACGGATCCAATTTGGCTTAATTTTAACTTAACACACCCAAGGAACTTGCGGTGCAAGAGTATTTCCAAACTTTGGTCCTGATCCAGATAATATAATCGAGATCGAATCAAATTCTGAAACAGTGGATATCTCGGAAACTACTGGTGCATTTTTGCTCAAATATTAACACAATAAATTGTTTAACCATACATGTGTACACTAGGACTCCACAACTTTGGACATGATGCGGAGAAAACTGGCAAATATGAAAAAATTTTGGAAAATCTAAAAAAAACACCTTACAATGTGACATGACAAAAGCAGAAGGACGCGAGTGCAATATCTGATTGCTCTTGAGATTTCTCTTGTTTTCAACATTAAGATTTTGTGTGTATATTTTGTGATTGGTTAACCATATTACAACTTAATGTGGATACATAGTTATCTATGCTGTTAGAAATCTGCATTATGGCAGTGAGATTGATGATCGATATAACACAGCTTTCTCACCCTCTTCCCTCTCTTATTGTTTTATCGGGATGTATATCATGATTCATTTTCAGATGGACAGTTCCTACGAGGCTTCATCTCTGGAGACGAGGACCTTGTTTGGATTACAACTGCAGCAGAAGAGGAACGATGCTGTGATTGACAGGAATCTATTCTCAAATATCGTAACCAGTAATAAAGAGGTAACATTTCAACCTTTTAATGGTCAGAATTGGTCAAGAAAATCTAAATATACCATTGGAATGGACTGCTCGTGATAATCGAGCCAGTCATCCAAATGGTAAATTTTCAAAAATAAATTTCTCTGACCCTGCAAATGGACATTTCTGAAGCCCACTACAGAGGCTGATTTTGAGCGTCTTAACCATTAAAGGGTTAAAACTATTGATAGGTAGACAATGGTTAACATGTGGATTTGTTTGTAAAAACAGTTGGTTGACCTTTCCAGTTTTAGCTATGCCCACCCATCTCTAGCTAAGCTCCATCCACACGTCGTGTGTGTTGGGATCAATTGATCCCTGAACTATACAGGAAAGCTGTTGAATACTTTTATACTAGTTTGACTGGGCCCACTTTTAAAACTAATTTGATTGGGCCCTGTCAAATTAGTTTGAAAAAATTCAACAGCATGTTTGTTAAATTGTAAAATTAAAGACATACAATTCGTACATTTAAGTCGGACTAAATAAAGACTTGATGCTGTAATTAATTATGGCTTCATCCTACACGTCACATTGATTATGCCGTCATATCTAAGATTGATAAACTGGAAAGGTCAATTGACTGATTCTAAATTGGGCCAAAATCATCAAATTCTAATCACATTCAGAATATTGATCTTGTGTCATACATTTACTTGTCTCTCTTGTATAAAATCTAAGATCTGATGAATGTTGCTAGAATTATATTTGTAGCAATAATATAAACTGTTGCAGTTGTCCCTTTGCCGTGTGGGTGTTTCTCAGAATCGGATTTGTTCCATTTTTTTACTCAAAAAGAAGTTATAGTAACTTAGTATTTGCCATATATGGTCTTGATTAGAACTCAGAATCATAGAATAATCTGAATATCCCCCCTCCCCCACAGACCCATGAACAATATATGAATACGTGCGACGTAGATTTTGTCAGAAATGTAACAAATTTGCTGGTGAATATTTTGAAACTAATTTGACTCCCAGTCAAATTAATTTCAAAATGTTAAACTAACTCTTTAATAAATTGTAAATTCACCAAAGACCTACAGTTGATATAATTTTGTGACCCACAAAATATCTTACCAACTTAACCCTTTAGTGGGCAATATTTGTCAAGAACTTATTGAATGTCCATTTGCAAGCCAAGAAAGAACTATTTTTGAAAATTTACCACTGGAATGACTGGCTCGGTGGTAAATTTTCTAAAATAGTCCTTGACCTTTAAGTGGACATTCCTCAAGAACACTGCAGAGGCCGGTTTTGACCTTTAAAGGGCTAAGCTAGTTGCAACTCGCATCTAAAAGCAATCATCTATCTTAGATGAAGATTAAATAGTAGTACGTGTCCTGTAATGAGAAGAGACTATTTCTAATCTTTTGTCAACCAAATAAATGAATTTGCGTCGGGTAAAATTCTGGATCTATGGATATCCCGGGAACTACTGGGCCGATTTGCCTCAAATTTTAAGTGTGTGAACATACACTAGGATTCCAAAACTTTGAATGCAATAAAAAAATTCTTTGTTGTTTTTTAAATTGATGATGTTCATTGAGCAATAATTTTATGGTAAATTCTCTACAATTGAATACTGTTTCAGTTGTCTGATAGTGCTGTCCGTGATCTGATTGTCGCCACAATTGCTCTGAAGTATACTCAGTCAAACTCTGTTTGCTATGCTCGAGATGGACAGGTAACATTATAGTTTCATATCATAGGGATCCATTCCTAGATATTCACTGCCCATTAGCTATTCACGGACCATTTCTAGCTAAGTTTGACACAGCTATTCACCCCCCCCCCCATTTCTAGCTATTCACCCCACATTTCTAGCTATTCACCCCCCATTTCTAGCTATTCACCCCACATTTCTAGCTATTCACCTCCCATTTCTAACTATTCACTGCCCATTTCTAGCTATTCACTGCCCATTTCTAACTATTCACTGCCCATTTCTAGCTATTCACCCCCCATTTCTAACTATTCACTGCCCATTTCTAGCTATTCAGTGTCCATTTCTAACTATTCACTGCCCATTTCTAGCTATTCACTGCCCATTTCTAGCTATTCACTGCCCATTTCTAGCTATTCACTGCCCATTTCTAGCTATTCACTGCCCATTTCTAGCTATTCACTGCCCATTTCTAGCTATTCACTGGCCATTTCTAGCTATTCACTGGCCATTTCTAACTATTCACTGCCCATTTCTAGCTATTCACTGCCCATTTCTAGCTATTCACTGGCCATTTCTAGCTATTCACCGCACATTTCTAGCTATTCACCGCACATTTCTAGCTATTCACCGCACATTTCTAGCTATTCACCGCACATTTCTAGCTATTCACCGCACATTTCTAGCTATTCACCGCACATTTCTAGCTATTCACTGCACATTTCTAGCTATTCACTGCACATTTCTAGCTATTCACTGCACATTTCTAGCTATTCACTGCTCATTTCTAGCTATTCACTGCCCATTTCCAGCTATTCACTGCACATTTCTAGCTATTCACTGCACATTTCTAGCTAGTCACTGCACATTTCTAGCTAGTCACTGCACATTTCTAGCTATTCACTGCACAGATCTAGCTATTCACTGCCCATTTCTAGCTAATATTACACATTTTACATGTGTTGCACTCAATTTGAAACTTTGAAAGCTGAATTCCCAGAATCTAAATTTCACGGTAACTACAAATAAGGTGTCGAATATTTAGCTCACCTGGCCCGAAGAGCCAAGTGAGCTTATGCCGTGGCGACTGTCTGTCATCCATCCTTCAACTTTTGCTTTAAAGCACTACTTATTAACCGCTTGTGCGATTTCAACCAAATTGGCTGGAAGCACCCTATGGTCGTAGGCTCCAGAAATTCCATTCAGAATTTTAATTCTTCAATTTTTTTGGTCAAAATATTAGATTTTTTTTTTTTTTAATTTACGGCAAATTGTCATTACCATTTTAACCTATTTCAACCAAATTTGACTGAAAGGACCCAATGGTCATAGACTCCAGAACTTGCATTCAGAATTTTGATTCATCAATTTTTTTTTGGGTGATAATCTTAGATTTTATGAAAAATGTACTGGAAATTGTCAAAATGCTTCTTACCATCTTGACCTGTTTTAACAAATTAGGCTGAGAGAATCCTATGGCCATAGGCTCTAGAACACCCATGCAGAATTTTGATTCATCAATTTTTTGCATGAAAATCTTAGATTTTATGAAAAATGTACTGGAAATTGTCAAATTGTTATCCATCCCAAAGCTGCTTGACATATTTCAACCAAATGTCACTAATGGTTTCTATGGTCACCGTGGTATGTTCTAGAATTTCTATTCAGAATTTTGATTGGTAAATTTTTTGGGGTGGCCATCTTGGATTTTCCGAAAATTATCCATATCTATTTAAATGCAAATGGATCAAATGCTAATGGGCCATGTGAGCGCCACAGGCCCTTGGGCCTCTTGTTTCTAAATAATGAAATTGGGACCGCTGTTGCTGCCAGTCAAATTAGTTTCAAAATATTCAACACTGTTTATTTTTAAACTGTTACATCATCAGCGATAAATTTCTGCACCTTAGTGACACACTACGAGTATCGTGAAGGAGCTACATCATTTTGATGTGTTAGCTAACAAGTTACCACTTAACCCTCAAAATGGCATTTAGACTGGTCTTGAGAAAAGTCCATTTGCAGACCAAACGGACTATTTGAAAATTTACCACTGGAGTGACTGGCTCGATAAGACGACAACCGAGTCAGTCATTCCAGAGTTAAGTTTTCAAAGATTGTATTCTCTTGGTCGGCAAATGAGCATTTTGCTTGAGAAAACTTTCTTGAACAAATTGAAGGATTAAGTTCAAACTGACATTCTGTGTCAAGGACGATGATGAGTATTTAGTCTCGTTCGTATGAACAACTATTGTTATGATTCGTAACATCTATGTATTCTGAGTCCTGGACAGAGTTATAAGAGCATTTGTATATGTTATAGCTCTATAAGTCACATCCAATGATCATTTAATGGTCAATATTGGTCAGTTATTGTGTAGAGAATGTCCAGTTGCTGGCCAAGAGAAGTGTCTGAAAATTTACCATTGGAATGACTGGCTTGGTTAATGAGCCAGTCATTTTCTGGGTAAAATTCACCTGCAACTAGACAAATTGGGTTTGCTTTAAAATTAACCCTTTAACACTCAGATTGTTTTAATTTTCTTATAGAAAGAGAAGACTGTTTTTGAAAATTTATCATTGGAATGACTGGCTCGGTTATTGAGCCAGTCATTCCGTTGGTAAATTTTCAAAAATAGTATTCTCTTGGTCTGCAAATGGATATTTCTCAATACCACTGCAGAAGCCGGTTTTGGATGATATGAGGGTTACGGTGTTTCTGTGAAAATGGTAAACTTCCGGGAAAGATCATCAACATGTGTGATCGCATTATAGTTGAGGTGGCTTTCTCGGAAATGTAAAAAATGTAGCGGACAGCACGACATATTTGTGCAACTAAAATGGTTCAATGTTTGATTATGAACCTGAGATAGTCACTAGCTTGCTAACTGGTGGCTAACCCCTACAGATAGGGGTGTCACTGTGGATAGCAGAATCTCCTGGTCTTACGTTCTAGTCGTTAGGTCATTAACCTTTTAACACTCATATCAGCCAAAAATGGCTTCTGCATTAGTCTTGAGAAATGTCCATTTGCAGACCAAAAGAGGACTATTTTTGAAAATTTATCACTGGAATGACTGGCTTGATAATCTTAGATTTTATGAAAAATGTACTGGAAATTGTCAAAATGCTTCTTACCATCTTGACCTGTTTTAACAAATTAGGCTGAAAGAATCCTATGGCCATAGGCTCTAGAACACCCATGCAGAATTTTGATTCATCAATCTTTTTGCATGAAAATCCTAGATTTTATGAAAAATGTACTGGAAATTGTCAAATTGCTATCCATCCCAAAGCTGCTTGACATATTTCAACCAAATTTCACTAATGGTTTCTATGGTCACCGTGGTATGTTCTAGAATTTCTATTCAGAATTTTGATTGGTAAATTTTTTGGGGTGGCCATCTTGGATTTTCCGAAAATTATCCATATCTATTTAAATGCAAATGGATCAAATGCTAATGGCAAGGGCCTCTTGTTTCTAAATAATGAAATTGGGACCGCTGTTGCTGCCAGTCAAATTAGTTTCAAAATATTCAACACTGTTTATTTTTAAACTGTTACATCATCAGAGATAAATTTCTGCACCTTAGTGACACACTACGAGTATCGTGAAGGAGCTACATCATTTTGATGTGTTAGCTAACAAGTTACCACTTAACCCTCAAAATGGCATTTAGACTGGTCTTGAGAAAAGTCCATTTGCAGACCAAACGGACTATTTGAAAATTTACCACTGGAGTGACTGGCTCGATAAGACGACAACCGAGTCAGTCATTCCAGAGTTAAGTTTTCAAAGATTGTATTCTCTTGGTCGGCAAATGAGCATTTTGCTTGAGAAAACTTTCTTGAACAAATTCAAGGATTACGTTCAAACTGACATTCTGTGTCAAGGACGATGATGAGTATTTAGTCTCGTTCGTATGAACAACTATTGTTATGATTCGTAACATCTATGTATTCTGAGTCCTGGACAGAGTTATAAGAGCATTTGTATATGTTATAGCTCTATAAGTCACATCCAATGATCATTTAATGGTCAAGATTGGTCAGTTATTGTGTAGAGAATGTCCAGTTACTGGCCAAGAGAAGTGTCTGGAAATTTACCATGGGAATGACTGGCTTGGTTAATGAGCCAGTCATTTTCTGGGTAAAAATGTTTTTTTTAAATCCTCTTCTTCACCTGCAACTAGACAAATTGGGTTTGCTTTAAAATTAACCCTTTAACACTCAGATTGTTTTAATTTTCTTATAGAAAGAGAACTGTTTTTGAAAATTTATCATTGGAATGACTGGCTCGGTTATTGAGCCAGTCATTCCGTTGGTAAATTTTCAAAAATAGTATTCTCTTGGTTTGCAAATGGATATTTCTCAATACCACTGCAGAAGCCGGTTTTGGCTGATACAAGAGTTACAGTGTTTCTGTGAAAATGGTAAACTTCCGGGAAAGATCATAAACATGTGTGATCACATTATAGTTGTGAGGTGGCTTTCTCAGAAATGTAAAAAATGTAGCGGACAGCGCAACATATTTGTGCAACTAAAATGGTTCAATGTTTGATTATGAACCTGAGATAGTCACTAGCTTGCTAACTGGTGGCTAACCCTTACAGATAGGGGTGTCACTGTGGATAGCAGAATCTCCTGGTCTTACGTTCTAGTGGTTAGGTCATTAACCTTTTAACACTCATATCAGCCAAAAAATGGCTTCTGCAGTAGTCTTGAGAAATGTCCATTTGCAGACCAAAAGGGGACTATTTTTGAAAATTTATCACTGGAATGACTGGCTTGATAACCGAGCCAGGCATTCCAGTAGTAAATTTTCAAAAATACTCTTGATCTGCAAGCAGACATTTTTTATGCAAAAATTGAAATTGTGAACCAATTTAAGGGTTAATATAGTCCCTTGAGATACTCACTAGAGCGAGCAGAATCTAGTGGTCAGTGGCCATGCTGCCTAATGGCTAACCCTAAAGATACTCACTAGGGCTAGCAGAATCTACTGGTCAGTTGCCTCTGGTGTTTCAAGACTTTGTATTATCTGCTGATGTATGCTGTGGATATGATTATTGAATTGAGCTTATCTGTAGCATCAGCAAACTCGCTCTAGAAATATAACAGTGTATACTTTGTGAAGAAGCGCTTAGGTTGAGCCATCCAGAATGTACTATAAGCTAGACTATCTAGTTAGTCCTATACATTTTAACCCGTTATAGCCCTCGAATTTGTCCAAGGTAATTTTCTCATAGAAAATGTCTTTTTGCAGACCAAGACTGTTTTTTAATTTTTACTACGGGAATGACTGGCTCGGTTATCGAGCCAATCAGTCCAGTCATAAATTTTCACATATTCTTGGTCTGCAAAATGTGGACATTCTCACAACCACTGCAGAAGCAGTTTTTGGCCCCCTTGAGTGTTAGAGTTAATGGTCAAGCCTGCCAAAGCCACCCTCTGCAGCGGTCTTAAGTAATGTGCATAATAATAATAATAATAATAATATCTTTATTTATAGAGGGTACAGTAAACTCGATCAGTACAAATAACTGTTCTTCCCCGAGGCCCTCAACTATTTACAGTTTCAATATAGTTCCAATCAGGTATATATAAACTATCTATACAAGAGTATGATACAGGTATATACAACAACTAGACGATGTACATTACATGTTACCCCACCCACCGACCGAGGGCGTGTCATAACAAATTTAAAATAAATCCATTATAATGGAAGTTATTAAGCGTAAACCAAATGCAAAACGCATAATCCACCCCGCCACCCGTACCCACTTTGAAAATAAAATAATACATTTTGGCATTTGTGGACCAAGTGAATATATTTTTACTATTTAAAAAATTGTATCACAGCAATGGCTGGCTTGATAACTGAACCGGGTACTCCAATGGCTGTTAAATTTTAAATAAGTTCTCTTGGCCATGAAATGGACAATATTCACTAAACATAATTTTAAATTTTCTTAAGGAATCATAACCATTAATGTGTTAAATAGACACATGTATGTGTGATACAGGGCGTGAGATTTCATGGTCAGAACCTGCATAATGTTTATGAATAAGTAACACAAACTAGATGTGATGTAGAAGGATAGTTTTTCAAAGTGCCTTAAAGGGTCGATACATTCAGGCCTTAATTTTCATGGGGTGGTCCTTAACCCCTATCTAGATTCGCTCTTTTGACATGTATAAACTGTTTTTAATCTACTGTACCCGTCTTGTCATAATGTTCAATAAGAACACTATATAAAGCTATTTTTCTGTACAACTGGTGTCTATTAACATGACAGATACAGATGTCAGACTTAAATAACTACATGTACGACGATTAGTAAGCCTGACGTCTTCTACAGATACAGATGTTATCCTTGCTGAGATCGCTGTAGAACTATGATGAGTCTTATAATTACTTTCCCTCGTATGAACTATTATAATCCTGATTATTACAATAATACTGAATTCTGAGTTCTACACTGCTCAGCTAAATTAGTTAAAATTATTCAAAGTTAATTAAACTCTCTAACGTTTAACCCTCGAATTTGTTCAGGAAAATATCAAATTTCCCTTAGGAAATGTCCATTTGCAGACCAAGAGACTATTTTTGAAAATTTAGCTACTCATTCCAGTACTAAATTTTCAGAAATAGTCTTCTCTTGGTCAGCAAATTGATATTTTTCAAGGCTACTACAGAACCTATTTTCAGCTGATATGAGTGTTAACCCTTTAACCCTCATATCAGCCAAAAACGACTTCTGTAGTGGTCCATTTGCAGACCAAGAGAAGGCTATCTTTGAAAATTTACCACTGGAATGACGGGCTCGATAATCGAGCCAGTCATTCCAGTGGTAAGTTCTCAAAAATAGTCTTCTTAATCTGCAAATTGACATTTTCTATGTCTTGAGCAAATTCAAGGGTTAAAGGAGTAAGTCGGCCAGTTCCGGCCATTGCAATAATGTTGAAGAATGCCCATTTACAGGCCAAGAGATTTAAAAATGTACTACTGGAATGGCTGCTTGATAAACATGGCATGTAAATTTTCTAAAATTATCCAAACCACTGGAATTATAAATTTTAATCCAATTAAAATGGCTGACATTGCAGGTAAGTGGGGAATCATTTGATTTATGTTATCTAGTTATTATTTTGAATTGGAAAAGTATATACTAGGCTTCCAATTATAGGGCTTGTTGAGTTATTTGTACACACTCATACAGACATGTGTCAAGGACGACGATGAGCATTTAGTCTCGTTCGTATGAACAACTATTGAGTCGTAACATGTATGTATTCCGAGTCCTGGACAGATTCCTTTGAATGGTTGTATCAATCTTGGACATCTCTGTTGTGCATTTATTGTGTCTAATCAATCAGTTATATAAGTATCCACAACTTTGCGAAAACAAAATAGTGTCTGTCAGTGAACTGTGGAAGCGGAACATGGGGTAATCGAGAACTGTAATTGAATGTAATCAACTGCCTTTTAGCTGCAGTTAGAAGCTCAATAAACCACCATGTTTGTTAGCTAGTTGGTCAGTCAGATAGTCCATCACAAAAGCTTATTCTGGGCGGTATCTAAAAAAACTGATCCTATTTGGCTCAAATTTTAACGCAGCGAAGCAACTTGCCGTGAAAGAGGATTTCCGGATTTTGGCTTTAATTGGGATAAAAAAATTGGACGCAGATCAAATTGTGGATCTGTGACTATCTCGGAAACTACTGGTTCCGATTTACCTAAAATTGTAACATCGGAAAGGGTGTAACCATATACTAGGCTTCCACAACTGTGTGATAAAAAAAAAAAGAAGAAAATCCTAATAAAAAATATGGAATTTACTGAGATCCGATCAACCTTGTTTTGTAGTAATTGAGAAAATAATTGTAAGCGTAGTAAAATGTAATTGATCGTTGTGGATCATTTAATTCTTGAAATTCCAATGTCTCAATTTCAAAATGACTACAGCAAAGCTGAATAGTACTTTGAAATTAATTTTACTGTGGACATTTGCTAACAGCTTGCACTCAAATTAGTTTCAAAATATTCAGCATAATTTTCCTTGCATCATAAAGACTAGCATTTCTAATCTGTTAGGGTTCACCCTTTAATGACTAAATTTGTTCAAAAAAATCTAAATATTTGTTTATTGAATGCCCATTTGCAGGCCAAGAGAAAACTATTTTTGAAAATTTCCCACTAGAATGACTGGCTCGGTTATCGAGCCAGTCATTCCAGTCGTAAATTTTCAAAAATAATCTCTTGGCCTGCAAATGGACATTCCTTAAGACCACTGCAGAGGCCGGTTTTGACTGGGTTCATCAAGAAAGGGTTAAATGGTTAATTTCAATTAAATTACCAAAACCATTTATAGCAAAACATACCGTATGAGTGTTGTGATGCCATGCAATCTTCTTTAACCCTTTCAATGACACATCCCTAAAGAATGTTAATTCTTTGACGATAATGATCTTATTCTTTTGAATATTTTGAAATTAATTTAACTGGAAGACAGTAAATTAATTTGAAAATATTCAACAATTTTCCTGTATGGTTGCCTTGAAAATGAGATATGTGGAATTGATCAATGAAAGGGTGGGTACCTCGACAATGCAGATTTGATGATATAAACTGGATGGCGTGAATATTTTGTTAGGTAAATTAACAGAACGCTGCAGCATACAACAGCTTATGTAGTCATTGTATCCATTCGTCCCTTCAGACTCATTTTGCTAATTCAAATCATGAACATACAGAGTTTATGGTTATCGCAACTGCTGTGTTATTCAATCATACATGGTGTCAGGGACGATGATGAGTATTTAGTCTCGTTCGTATGAACAACTATTGTTATGATTCATAACATCTATATATTCTGAGTCCTGGACAGATCCGTTTCAACCTTTGTATGTCAGTTAGTTATCTTATGGTTCTATAATCTTATATTTATTAGCTCACTTGGCCAAATGAGCTCATGGTATGGCAACCATTCATACATCAACTTAAGCATAGCACTTATTAATCACTTGGGAGGGAATGACACTACAGACGTCTGTAGACTTACAAACTAAGTTCGTAATATTTTTATGTGATTTGGCAGAAGCATGAGATTTTTGTTCACGTGTCCCTTCATACCTTGCAAATTGTGGTTATTATAACTATGACGTCGTTGAGCAAAGTCATTTGGATGAGTTCTGTAGCACTTGGCATGGCACATTGTGCCATCCTAATTAACCCTTAGCACTGATATGTCAATATTCTATTGTTTACTATGCTAAGAACAAAGAATCTGTGTACATTCTTCAACAAGTTTAATTCGACAGCACCATCTTTATCCAAATTTGTTGAAAAATGTACACCAGTTCATCCTTTAATTTAATTTGAAAATCTAAAAATCTGACATCAATTTGGCAAGGGTTGAGCAATTTATTCAATTATGGCACCATAATCGTGCCATGACAATAAACCTGATAACTCGGATTACTGGGCCGTATTTCTCCGTTATAAGCCCTGTAACATGCATTCTCGGGGGACATAGGTTACACAATGAGGTTATTGAGCTCTGCTAAAGTCTCACAAACAAATTCAACACAACACAATGTTGACAACATTAACCCAATCAATTATTCTCCATTTATGTTGGCAATGTTTTTATACTTTATCCATTTAACGCTCGAACTTGATCAAGAAAGTTTCAGTTACTTCATAGAAAATGTCCCTTTGTAAACCACGAGAAGACTATTTAAAAAATCTATGACTGACTTGATTGTCTTCTCCTGGTCTACAAATGGCCATTTCTCAAGACCTGCACAAGCCGTTTTTAAATGGGTAAGCATAAATAGTTTATATCCAATATACATGTATAATAATAGCTAGGACGATGATGAGCATTTTGTCCTTCTATATGAACTGTTGTTCTGATTAAAAATAATAATACATTCTGAGTCCTAGCACAAACTTAAGAATTTATGAACAAGAAAAATAAGCCTATGCTTACCTAATACTACCTTGGCTTAATCTAACTACATTCTAAAGAATGTTACTTTTTTTTTTTATCTGAGTTTGCTCAAAGTGGTTTTATTAAAAGATGAGTCTTCAGCTTTAAGACAGGTATTCTTCAAACAGGTTGTGAAGCTAGATGTCATTTCTTATGGAAACTAATATGCATTAACGATTAGTGTATTTTGTAGGAATTTTTTTGTGCTTTAACTAATTTGGGTGATATACCTATTGACAAAGCATGAAACTAAAGATGATTATCCACTTCGTGGTGGGGGGGAACCATGGAGGAAAAGCCAAATTGTGTGCTCACTACTCTGCAGTACCGGTGACATTGCTGCACACTGCGTCATGGGGAACATAGCTTTCCATTCCTTTTGGAAGCTCTGGATTCGTAGATTAAAGATGCCCTTCAGAAAAAGACTACATTTATACAACACAACCTGTGTATCCTTGATGTTGTATAACGTTAATAGATGTGTTTTAAACAAACTTGATGCCTGTCACCACAAACACCTGCGCGCCATCACTGCCCAGCAAAGATTGGCCATGTGCAAAGGATAGCAGAACACACACACACACACACACACACACACACACACACACACACACACACACACACACACACACACACACACACACACACACACACACACACACACACACACACACACACACACACACACACACACACACACACACACACACACACACACACACACACACACACACACACACACACACACACACACACACACACACACACACACACACACACACACACACACACACACACACACACACACACACACACACACACACACACACACACACACACACACACACACACACACACACACACACACACACACACACACACACACACACACACACACACACACACACACACACACACACACACACACACACACACACACACACACACACACACACACACACACACACACACACACACACACACACACACACACACACACACACACACACACACACACACACACACACACACACACACACACACACACACACACACACACACACACACACACACACACACACACACACACACACACACACACACACACACACACACACACACACACACACACACACACACACACACACACACACACACACACACACACACACACACACACACACACACACACACACACACACACACACACACACACACACACACACACACACACACACACACACACACACACACACACACACACACACACACACACACACACACACACACACACACACACACACACACACACACACACACACACACACACACACACACACACACACACACACACACACACACACACACACACACACACACACACACACACACACACACACACACACACACACACACACACACACACACACACACACACACACACACACACACACACACACACACACACACACACACACACACACACACACACACACACACACACACACACACACACACACACACACACACACACACACACACACACACACACACACACACACACACACACACACACACACACACACACACACACACACACACACACACACACACACACACACACACAATTCACCATACTTGGAGCCAGCAAATAGAAAGCCAGGAGAGGACATCATTGCATAAAACTTCTAAGCATTCTTCGAGGTGACCTCAAGAAAGCAGGACTCGGTACACTCAGATCATGAATGGACCTGAGGAAGGTCAAAGATTTCGGCTGAGGACAAGACACTGGTCAAAGGCGAAGAAGGACTGATTGCCGCTGTAGAATGTTTCTACTTCTATAGGCTCAGAACACAGTCATCATACATACATATATGCTCAATATACTTTTCTGTGACCTTTATTTATATCATTCTTTAAAAAAAATTTAAATCAAGCTGTTGAAAGATTGCTTCTATAGTGTCCTGAAATGTACATCTGCAGACCTGGAAAAATTATTTTTGAAATCTTACTAATCGAATGACTGACTCAATAGCCATGAACAATTGACATTCAATAAGCAGAAATATGTGTTTTCTTGACCAAAATTTACCTTACTGTGGCTGCTGAATTTCTGCAGACTACATTTTCCATGGGATCATAACCACCAACAACTTTCAGCCAAATTGTTTTCAAAATACTCAGCATATCCCGAGTTATATCCCATGGAAATTATTGTCTGGTGGCTTTCAGGGATTAATAAGGGGTATACAATTGATGGACAAGATATATGCGTTCACCATTTAACCCTCGAATTAGTTCAAGAAAATTTCAATTTTCTCATGGAAAATGTCTTTGTAGACCAAATCTTTTGAAAATTTAACACTGGAATGACTGGCTCAGTTATCGAGCCAGTCATTCCAGTGGTAAATTTTCAATAATAGTCTTCTCTTGGTCTGCAAATGGTCATTTCCCACGATGACTACAGAAGCCATTTTTGGCTAATATGAGGGTTGAAGGGTGAAGTCTTGAGTGTTAGTAGAGTTCTGTCAAGGCTTTTATGCTCAAGGTGTGTCAAAAAAATAAACAAGACAATTGCTTAGTCAATGTGCATTTGCAGGTCAAGAAAATACTATTACGGCTGTCTCTGTCCTCGATTGCATCATTCCAGAGTGATTCTCATCGCATAACTTTTAGAAAGTCAGCATGAATTTTAGGTTACGGGGGAAGGGGGGGGGGAGGTGTAAGATCTCAATTGGTATTGTGTTGGAGCGCAATCGGACAAACTTCGTAGGAGTTAACTCCCCTGAAATTTGTATCGTGGCTCAATAACAGTGCGCTAGGACGTGAAACATTATATGTATGTAATATTATACAGATGGATCAATTGCCTAATTTTTATCATTGCTTTCTTAAGATCAACCTTCAGATAAACATGTAGTGTCTTGATTTATTCTTCTTAAGGCAGCAACGGCTTCCAGTCAAATTAATTTCAAAATATTCATCAGTTTTCCTGTATGGTTACCATGACAATGAGATACAGGGAATTCATAGGGCAAAGGTTTAAAATAGTCATGTGGTCTTTTTAGTTGAAAATCTTATCTAGAGCTCAGCTTTTGTCAAGGACGGTGATGAGTATCTAGTCTCGTTCGTATGAACAAATACTGTTATGATTAATAACATCTATGTATTCTGAGTCCTGGACAGATTCATTTGAATGTTTGTATATCTCTATTGTGCATTTATTGTGTAATCAATCAATCATATCATAATTATCCAGTACTTAGCAAAAGCGAAGGTAGTGTTTGTGCTGTTGTGTGTTTAGTCAGTGATGGATGTCAATGGATGGTGGAAACGAACATGGGGTAATCGAGAACTAATTGAATGTAATTAATTACGTTTTAGCTGTGGGTAGCAGCTCAATGAACTGCCATGTCTCTTAGTTAGTTAGTTAGTTGTACACGCTTTCATTCAGACGTGTGTCAAGGGCGATGATGAGTATTTAGTCTCGTTCGTATGAACAACTACCATATTGTTATGATTCGTAACATTTATATATTCCGAGTTCTGGACCGATCCCTCAACATTTGTATGTCAAGCAGTTATATCTTAAAGCTCTATAATCAAGCATTCTGACCAATAAATGGCTTGCTGACTGTCTGCCAATTTATCAAACGATACTACTCATTAACCACTGTGATGATTTCAACCAAACCTGGCTGAATTTATAGTTACATGAATTTTATGTGGTCATTATTTTTGGAGCAGATGTGGATCTTACATGTCTAGGTAACACTTTTCTAATGGCGGTGGCATCAATGTTACGCCTTTAACACTCGAATTTGTTCAAGAAGATTTCAACTTTCTCATAGAAAATGTCCATTTGTAGACTAAGAGAAGACTATTTTTGAAAACTTAGCACTGGAATGACTGGCTTGTTTATCGAGCCAGTCATTCCAGTGGTACATTTTCAAAAATAGTCTGCAAATGGATATTTCCCAAGACCACTGCAGAAGCCGTTTCGGGCTGATATAAGGGTTAAGCTTGCGACTTCCAATAATGCAAGTTTGGGGGTGGGGGGGGGGGGGTGTGTGGGTTACCAGTCAGTATGGATGATGTTACGTTTTGCGTTTGACAAAGCCCGCTCACCCTCTCCTTAATTAATTATTCAGTTCAGCTGGTCTGGCCAACCTGCGGATTTGTTAGCTCACCTGGCCAGAATGGCCAAGTGAGCTTATGCCGTTGCGATCGGCCGTCCGTCCGTCAACTTTTGCTTTAAAATGTCTCCTAAACCACTTGTCAGATTTTAATGAAATTTAACTAGTAGGATCTTATGGAGGTAGGCTCTATTCCAATTTTTGATTTTTCAATTTATGGCTTAAAAAAAATCTTAGATTTTATCGAATTTACTGGAAAGTGTCAAAACGCATCTCCTCCTGCGCTTCTTGATGGATTTCAACCAAATTTGGTTTTGAAGGATTCTATAGAGGTAGGCTCTAGAACTTCTATTCAAATTTTTGATTGATCAATTTTTGGGGGTGAAAATCTTAGATTTTTTTTTTAACAATGTACCGGAGTGTGTCAAGGCTCTAGAACTTCTATTCAAATTTTTGATTGATCAATTTTTGGGGGTGAAAATCTTAGATTTTTTTTTTAACAATGTACCGGAGTGTGTCAAAATGCATATCCTCCTTCACTTCTTGACAGATTTCAACTAAATTTTCCTGGAAGGATCATATAGTGGTAGGCTATAGAACAGCTATCCAAATTTTTGATTGATAAATTTTTTGGGTTAAAAATCTTAGATTTTATTTTTTTAAATTTACTGGAAAGTGTCAAAATGCATCTCCTCAGCTTCTTAAGAGATTTCAAGCAAATTTGACTTGAAGCTTTCTGTGGACTCTAGATACTCTACTCAAATTTTTGATTGATCAATTTTTTTGGTTTAAAATCTTAGATTTTGTAGAAAATTCACCCAAAAGTATCAAAATGCATCTCGACCTTAATTTTCCTGGAAGGATCATATAGTGGTAGGCTGAAGAATATCTATTCAGATTTTTGATTGGTCCCCCACATTTTTTGGTGACAATCTTGGGTCTTATCCAAAAAAAATTACTTCCTCACTGACTGCTCGGCAGATTTCAACCTGGGTGTGGGCATCTGAACTTGTATACAGAATTAATTTTTTGGTGAAAATCTTGAATTTTATAAAAAAGATTTACTGGAAATCGATTTAGCCGCTACTCTTCTTTAATTGCTTGGGCAATTTCAACCTGACTTGGATGGGAGAACCCTATGCCCGCCAGTGGCAAGCTTCAGAAGTTGTACACAGAATTTTAATTGCTCAATTTTCTCGGTGGCCATCTTGGCTTTTCCGAAGGGTTTGTGGTATCAGTTGGAAGAACTCTAGGTGGATGGATAGGCTTCAGAACGTATATACAGAATTTGATTGGTCAATTTTTCTGGCAGCCATTTTGGATATTCCAGAAGTATTTACAATGCTAATCAATATCCAGATTTCAACAAAACCTGGATATGATGATCCTATGGCGATCGGCTTAAAGACTTCCAAGAGTGTTTTGATTGGTAATTTTGTTTTGGCAGCCACCTTGGACTTTCCACAAAATTTTCTAAGTCTTTAAATCGCTACTACTACGGCTCGATATCAAACACATTTGGGTGCAACGACCCTATGATGACAAGCTTCAAGAAATCGAATGAGAATTCTGATTGGTCAATTTTCTTTGTGGCCATCTTGGATTTTCCAAAAATTAGCCATGTCTTTTTAAATGCAAACGATTAAAATGCTAATGGTCCAGGTGAGCGCCACAGGCCCTTGGGCCTCTTGTTCAGATTTGTTGTGACGCTTATACTAAAATGTGTATCCAAATCCCAATCATGCAGACTGGTGATTCTTTGATAATTAGTTGTGAAAGTATTTATGTCTCACATGCATATATAACAATGCCTATTCTAGGACGATGATGAGTATTACGTCTATATGAACTGGTTCTGATTAAAAATATTAATAATGCATTCTGAGTCCTAGACCAAATTCATCTATAGAACTTATCTAAGAAAATAGGTCTTATGAGGCCTGGCCTTCTCGATAGACTACCATACGTACGCCACCATTCAAAGAATGGGCATGAGAAAAATAGATATTTGCCTTAAATTGGAAACCGCAAGGTGCGAAAGTGCTAAAGTAATCGCTGCGTCTGTTCGTCCACAATTTCTCGTAAACAGCCTGTCATACAGAACCTCTTCAGATATTTTAATATAACTTGGTGTATGCATCAGTTATGATACGCAGATCTTTTTTTGTAGAATTCACCTTTATAGGTCAGAAGTTTGGGTAAAAATTGGCTTTTTAATACAAAAACTCATGATTTTTGTCAATGTTCTCGTAAACAGCATAACATACAGAATCACTTAAAATAATTTAATGAAACTTGGCAGGGATCTTCTTTATGATAGGTGTGCATGCCTTTTGGTGGAGTCACCGTTATAGGTCCAAGATTTTTGGTGAAAATGGGATTTTTAATGCAAAAACATACAATTTTTGTCAATTTCCATATATATTTTTTAATAATTTTTATTTTTCCAGTGGTAAATATTCAAAAATTAAAGGGTTAACCTTAGAATTTGTTCAAGAAAATTACATTTTTCTCAGAAAAGGTTTAAGACTATTTTAGAAAATTTACCACTGGAAGGACGTGCTCCGTTGTCGAGTCAGTCATTCCAGTGGTAGATTTTCAAAAATTCTCTTCCTGGTCTGCAAATGGGCATTTCTCAAGAGCACTGCAGAAACCGTTTTTGACTGATATGAGAGTTAAAGGGTTAGATTCATCATTACTTGTTGTCATTTTGCTGTAATTGCAGGCCTATCTTAGCCTGATAGCGATAATACATGCACTGTAACTTGCTTGCTCCAGTTACACGGCGACAACTTAGGCTGAATATGGGTGACCAAGGAATAGAGGGATCCATTTCTAGCCATGCTTTGCAGCCCCACCCAATACAAGCTATGCGCGCACCCCCACCAATTTATAGCTATGCTCCGCATCCATTTCTAGCTAAGCCCCACAGCCCTCACCCATTTCTAGCTAAGCCCTACGGCCGCCACCCATTTCCAGCTAAACTTGTTAGATGTGTTGGAATTTATTTCAAACTTAGAAACCTGTAATCCCAATATTTAAATTACAGGTACGCTGGTGAATATTTTGAAACTAAGTTGACTATGGCAGCAACAGTCAAATTAGTTTCAAAATATTCAACAGAATTAAATTGAACTTAAATTGTAAAATTCAGTAAATAATTTGAGACATACATACACGACATCAACATGAGTGACATCAGATCATGCCATCCCTCCATTGTTAGTGAAACTCGAAATCCCTAATGATCAACAGATTGTCTCCTCTAACCTGACTTTCAGTCAAGTTTATAGCATAATCATGGTTGCATGTGTTGACAGGTTATTGGTATTGGAGCCGGTCAGCAGTCACGGATACATTGCACTCGACTAGCTGGCGATAAAGCTAATAACTGGTAAACTACTATAACCCTTAGTATACTAATGTCAATATTCTCCCTTTTACTCTGTCAATAGCAAAGAATCTGGTGTACATTTAAAAAAAAATTTGGTGGAAGATGTTGCTGTCTATGACAGCACAATGTTCCACCAAATTTGTTAAAAAATGAACACCAGTTCATCTTTTAATTTAATTAGAAAATTACAATATTAACGTGAGAGTGCTAAGTGTTAAAAGGGCTTCAGAAAATTTGATAAAGAAGGGAGATCACCCCTATCCAATGACGGATTGTGATAAGGGAGATAACTTCTCTTCCAATAGAAATGTGATGTATGTATGATTACTGTATCTGCGGCTGTAGTAGTAGAAACATCCTACAGCTGCGATCAGTCCTTCACTTTTGCCCACTGTGTCTTGTCCTCAGCCAAAATCCTTAGCTTCCTCAGGTCCATTCTTGGCATGAGTGTACCTAATCCTGCTTTCTTGAGGTCACCTCGTAGCACGCTTAGCAGATTTATGCAATCATGTCCTTTGCTGGGTCCGAGTAGGGCGAATTCCAAGGCTCTGTGCTGTTGTGTTTTCTGGCATCCTTAGAACATGGCCAAACATGGACCATCTTTGCTGGGTGACTTTTACAGACAGCGGCGATGTATTACACATCTTGTATAGTGCATCATTGGAAATTATGCTGTCTGGCCATCGGTGTCCAGTGAAGGTGCGTAGGTGTTTACGGTGGCAGGCGTCAAGTTTGTCTAGAGCTGCCTTTGGAGCTGCGCAGCTGTTACAGTTATACATCATCAAGGATATGCAGGTTGCATTGTATAAACGTAGTCTTTACCATGGGCATCTTTGATCTACGAATCCATAGCTTCCAGAAGGACTGGAAAGCTATGTTTCCCATGATGCAGCGTGCAGCAATGTCAGCAGTACTGCAAAGCAGTGAGCCCAGTATTTTACTTTTCCTCCTTTGTTCTCCGCCACGGAGTGGATCGTCATTATCTTTAGTTTCATGCTTTGTAGATAGGTATATGTGGGTGAACTCTGTTTCGGATTCATTCATAGAGATTCAATTTTTAGTTTGCTTGCAGCTATTGGGAGAAGCCCATCAAGGGGTTTCTTTTCCTCATCTACAAAGTCCACATCGTCGGCATATTCCATCTTTAGCGGCATGCCCAGTATTGACAACGGGGTGGTGGGGTGTTTGGTCTTGTGGAGTTTTCCCGCACGGATTTCAGTGCAGCAGCCAGGTAACGGGTGAAGAGCACAGGGGATAGACCATCTCCCTGTGGGGAGCCGATTAATGTCTCAAACTCTACAGACTTCACTGACTTGACTCGTACTCGCAGCTTGGTGTCTGCAAGCAGTCGTCTCACTAGTCGTAGCTCATCTTCATTGCAACTGGCCTGTCGTAGTACATCTAGGATCTTTGAGCGTTTAATTGTGTCGAAGGCACGTGACATGTCAATGCCCATTTTGTGGAAATCCCAGTGTTTGGACATGACTACCGGCACAAGCATGTGTTGAGCCCATACAATGTCTGCGCAGCTGCGTCCACATTTGAAGCCACTGACATGATCCGGTGAAGTCGTCAATCTTGTCTCGTATGCTGCATAGAGTAACATTGGATAGGATTTTCCGTATGCTGTTAAGGAGCACAATGGGCCGCAAATTGGCTGGGGGTGGCCAGGTGGCTTCTTGGGCTTAGGTAGTGTGATAAGGATGCCTTGGCCTACAGCGTCGATGAGAAAGTGGTGCATAAAAGCTGAATTGATTATGTGTGTGATCGGTTTTGAGATAATGTCACTTGCATATTTGAATAGTTCACTGTTCATATCATCAGGACCAGATACATGTCCATTTTTCAGGGCTTTACATGCCTTCTCAACCTCTGCTGTATTAATTGGTGTTAGTAATGGCCTGGGGTCTCCTGAGAATGGGTGCAAGGGCTCATCATCGTGGTCAGTGAACTGGTCCTTGAACCATTCTCGATTTGCCTCTGCTTGCCCTGGTCAGTCCCGATAAAGTTTCCTTCAGCGTTGTGTACAGTTAGTAGTGGTGTGTAGTCAGCAACTCTGAGGGCTCGGGCTGCTCGAAACATTTTGTGGCAGTCATCCGTGGCAGTGATTTCATCTGCTAGGACGTCTGCTTGTTGGACAGAAAGATCTTTTAAGCGTTAGCTAATGTGCCGCAGAATGTTATTGCGTTCCGGCGTAGTTTGGTGCGATCTTCACTTTGGCCACTGATAGATGCGCAGACGTAACGCTTTCTGTTCTGCTGACAGTTTTACTACGAGAGGGTCGTCAGTATACCTAGTTCTGTTGTTTTTTAGAACACCTATGGTGCTAGTAGCTGATGATTCCATAGATATCAGTATTTTGGTTATGTCTTCATTTTGGATCGGAGCTGACGTCGATGTTTAAAGGAATGTTTAAATAGAAATGTGTAAAGGGAAATAACCCAGCGCTTAATAATTGTTAAAGTAGTGCCATTTATTAGAAGCTACTTCAGAAAACGATAATGCTTATGAATGATTATAAATATGGCCTAATAACCCTTAACCCTCTGAGGTCCGTATTCTATCTTCTACTGTGTCAATATCAAAGAAACTGGTGTTAATTTTTAAACAATTTTTGTGGAAGATGTTTCTGTTTACGACGTCACCATTTCCTACCAGATTTGTTCAAAAATGAACACATGTTCATCTGTTAATTTAATTTGAAAATTATAAATTTTGACACCAGAGTGTTAAGGGTTAACTATCTATTCATTAACCCTCTTTTCAGCTGAATTTCATCAAAGTACATTGACCATGGGGTTTAACTATGGATAGGCTAAATATTTTGAAAACAGACAAATTGAAATAGTCAGCAGCTCCAGAGTTAACCCCTATGGAAAACGTAGTTAAACCATATACAAATTATTGCCTTGTGCCTTGAATGTCAAACAGTTTCATGTCATACATTTCACTCAAAAGGGATAGTTATGGTAGGCACAATCACGGAAGCTAAGTGTGAGATGAGAGAGCATTGTCATGGAATATGGTTAATACATCTGCCTCATTTGAGTATGGGTTCACTTCCACTGCATAACATCTTATCCTTTAAACCTCAAATTTGTTTTTTTTAAATTAAATTTTCTCATAGTAAATGTCCATTTGCAGAGCAAGCGAAAACTATTTTTGAAAACTTACGACTGGAATGACTAGCTCGGATATCGAGCCAGTCATTCCAGTTTTCAATTTTTATATCCCGCCAAAAAATTTAGCAGGGTATTATGAAATGGCACCGTCCATCCGGGCGTGCGGGTGGCAGAGTGCTTTCTGGATGATAACTCTGTTACCGTTTGTCGGATCGCATTGAAACTTCATAGGGTGGTTGGACTAGGGCTTGGGAAGAAACCTATCGAAATCGACGCCGATCCGAAATCCAAGATGGCCGCCAGCCACCTGCGGCCATCTTGAAAATTGGTTTCGCATAATAACTCCGTTACCGTTTGTTGGATCACATCAAAACTTCATAGGGTGGTTGGACTAGGTCTGGGGAAGAAACCTATCCAAATTAATGGTGGTCCGAAATCCAAGATGGCCGCCAGCCACAGGCAAATTGGTTTACAGGTGGTAACTCCGTTACTGTTTATCGGATCACTGAAACTTTATAGAGTGGTTTCCAGATGATAACTTATCATTTATCGTATCGCTATGAAACTTCATAGCGTGGTTCAACTACCTCTGGTGAAGAAACCTATCTAGATTGACAATGATCCGAAATCCAGGTGAGCGACACAGGCCCCTTGTTTGAAAATTAACATAATAATTTGAATGACTGACAATCGAGCCAGTCATTCCAGTGGTAAATTTTCAAAAAAGTCTTCTCTTGGCCTGGAAATGGGCATTCAATAAGCAAATATTTATATTTTTAAAATTAAATTTAGTCATTAAAGGGTTAAGGCAGACCATTATAAAAAAAAATTTGAAATACTACTAGTGGCATTCCAGCGGTGAAATCCAGAGACATTCAGCAAAACCAACTCGCACAATGGTCAGTTTTTGGCAGGCGTGGCCATTAATTAAACCGTTGATTTTAAGTGTGTAGTCGGTAGTGTTGTTCTGATTAATCGATTTGATCAATGATTGATTGGTGTGCATGTTCAACCAACCGATGAATCATGATTTCAGAGATCGATTTTGGTTGTTTATAAATTGACTTTATTAATACATTTTAACTGGTCAAGCTAGAAAACGAATACTTTTATGAAAGAATTTAAATTTAATTGTAACTATATAGTATTACTCCTTAGTCCAAGACATTAATTCTTTCAGCATTGAAATAGTATGATAATTTCAAAGCAACCATACCAATAACATGTTGAATATTTTGAAACTTATTTGACTGGAAGCTGTTGCTGCCTTAGGCAGCAACAGCTTTCAGTCAAATTAGTTTCAAAATACTCAACAGATTATATCTTAGATTATTAGGAATCTCATACAATGTACCTGTGACTTAGTTTGAAATGAGTAATTATCCTTGAACATGCTATAATTACTGCATTCAAAATGGGTAAAAAATTAGAAAATGTTATGATCGGTCATTAATTTATCATCGGTTAGTATATAAAACCAATCATCGATCACAAAAATAGTACCAATTCCCAACACTAGTACTCAGGTTTATCTACTATTAGTGTCCATTAGGATTCTAACCAATTCTTCCTACAGCACACCTCAGAAATAACGTACTTGTTTACAAAACAAAATAAAACTTGTTACTGTTGAATATTTTGTACGTAATTGGATTGGTAGACTTGGCTGTCCTTTAGGTCAGCAATGTCTTCTAATTGAATTACGTGAAAAATATTAAACAGTAAATTTCTTAAATCGTGTTTAAAATTGTTCTAACAAGTTTCTTTGTTATATTTTTGGAAACATGAGACTTATTAATGAGCTGTACTGTATTGTAATGTAAGTAGGCGCTCATTCTTGGCTAATGGGTTGCCACATGTTTTTCCAATGTTCCTAAGTTTTTAAGTGTTAGTGAGACAACCATTAGGTATAATTTCCTCATATAAACACATTGACTATGATGGTTAGTCGCAAGACTACATGTTATTAGCTCAGCTGACCTGAAAAGCCAAGTGAGCTTATGGCGTGGCGAACGTCTGTCTGTCTAGTTTTGTGCATTGTCTGTCCGGCAACTTCTCATTAACTACTTGGTGGATTTCAACCTAATTTGGCTGGAAAGACCCTATTGGGGTTGACTTCAGAACTTGTATAGAGAATTTTGATTGGTTAACCTTTTGGATGAAAAACTTAATTTAAAGGAAATTGTCAAAGCGCTACTCATTAACCGTTTGGCTGGAAGGATCCTAGTGGGTAGGATTCAGACCTTTTACATATAAATTTCATTGGTCCATTTTTTGAGGTGAGAATGTAAGATTTTGTGATAAATTTACCGAAAAATTGCCAAAGCATTTGGCTGGAAGGACTCTATGGGACTAGGCGTCAGAACTTGTATACCGAATTTTGATTGGTAGGTTATGTTTTGGTGAAACTCTTTAGATTTTTCGAAAAATGTAGCTAAAATTGCCAAAACGCTACACACCATGAACCGCTTGACAGATTTCAACACTATTTGGCTGGACATACCCTATCGGGGTAGGCTCAAGAACCTCTATTCAGAATTTTTTTTTTTTCAATTTTTTTGGTGTGAAAATCTTAGATTTTATGAAAAGTTAAAAATTTTAAATGCATCTCCTGAGCTGCTGGACAGATTTCAACAAAATTTGGCTAGAATGCCCCTATCCTGGTGGGCTCCAGAACTTATATTCAGAATCTTGCTTCGTCAAGTTTTGGGGTGAAAATCATACATTTTATGAAAAATGTACTGGAAATTGTCAAAATGCATCTCACCAGCTTGGTGGATTTTATCCTGTAGTGGTTGGCTATAGAACATCTATTCAGAATTTTGGTTGGTCGATTTTTGGCTATTCGGCAATTTCTTTGGTGGCCATCTTGGATTTTTCAAAAATTATCCATCATGTCTATTTAAATGCTAATGGTCCAGCTGGGTGGTACAGGCCCTTGGGCCTCTTGGTGTCATCTTGATATAACAGTCAGTCAGTCACACACACTCGTCAAGATTAATTAAGTGTATGTACATGAGACATTCGGTCAGAACTTTGAATTTATCACACCGTTGATTGATCTGATTGGAATACTCCGTTCTGAGTTCTGCAGAAAAACAGTTGTGCGTGTGCATGCATATGTGCTTGCACTTGCACCCATTGCATTTGTCCTTTACAGTATATAGATTTTATGTTAACTATTTCATGTCTGTGTGAACTAATGTATCGCATAAAATCATACCATGCTGTGCTTTATTATGTACTTTCCTACATAGTTTAGCCTACCATACTTAATTTAACTGGAAGCCTACTACCATACTTTGCATCGCAATATTGACGCTATTCTACCCTGTCTGACGCTCGTCTCTGTTATCCCACCAATAGCAAATGTAAAGCTACCTTACTCTACTGTGCGCTGCTATTCCCTTATTCGACCAATCTTCTATCCAGCTTACTATCTCTTTACATGTATCGTATTTTATGTTCGTAATTTATTCCTTTATATTGGAGCGCCGCCAAGAGTTCTCTACCATACTTCACCAGACCTTGTCCTATCAGATCATGCTTTGTCCGACCTACCCTGCCTCAGTATACTATATTGTCCTATACATTGCGCAACCAATCACAATTAATTACGTCTTTCACGCAATGAATTCCACATACCTCGTTTTCAAGGCAACCATTCAGGAAAACTGTTGAATATTTTGAAAATAATTTAACTGGACGTCGTTGCTGCCTTCGCCTAAAGTCTTCCAGTCAAATTAATTTGAAAATATTCAACAGAATAGGTTTTATACCGTTAAAAATATACTTTTTCCGAGATTTGACGGTGAAAGATTTAAGTGTATGTACATTAGACATTCTGTCAGAACTATGATGAACTCATCACAATATTAATTGATCACCTGATTGGAATTCCTCGTTCTGAGTTCTGGGTGGAAAAAGTGTGTGTGCGTGCGCATGAACTAATTATCACATCAAATCATACCATACCATGCTGTGCTTAATTATTATGTACTTTCCTACATAGTGTTGCCTCCAATACATGTACTTTGCATCGCTATTCTGTTAGCCCACCAAAGTCAAATGGAAACCTACTGTACCTTACTGTGCACTGGTCTTCCCTTATTCAACCAATCCTCTCCTATCTAGCTTACTATCTCTACATGAAATGTATTGTATGTTCGTAATTTCTTCCTTTATATAGGAGCACCGCCAAAAGATGTCTACCATACTTCGCCCACACCCTGTCCTATCAGATCATGCTTTGTCCTACCTACCCTGTACATTGCTCTACTGGTCAGAATTAATTACACCTTTCTCCAGATGAATTCCACATATCTCATTTTTAAGGCAACCATACAGGAAAACTTGAATATTTTGACATTAATTTAACTGAAAGCCATTGCTGCAATGGCTTCCGGTCAAATTAATCTCAAACTATTGAACAGAATTAAGTTTTATATCATAAAGAATATGCTCTATCCGAGATTTGTCGGTGAAAGATTTAAGTGTATGTACATTAGCCATTCTGTCAAAACTATGGTGAACTCATCACAATTTTAATTGATCACCTGATTGGAGGTCGTCGTGGTCCGAGTTCTGTGGGGGAAAACATTTGGGTTTTGTGTGCCCATGTGTGTGTGTGTGTGCGTGCGTGCGTGCGCGCGCGCGCCCATTGCAATTTGCCCGTTACAATGAATAGATTTTATGTTAGCTCTATGTACTTTCCTACATAGTTTAGCCTACCATACTTTACATTGCAATATTATGCTCTACCCTGTCTGACACTATTCTACCCGGTCTGAAGCTATTCTACCCTGTCTGACGCTATTCTACTGTGTCTGACGCTACTCTCCGTTACCCAACCAAAGTCAAATGGAAAGCTACCTTACCCTATTGTGCGCTGCTATTCCCTTATTCGACCAATCCTCTCCTATCTAGCTTACGATCTCTTTACATGTATCGCATTGTGTGTTCATAATTTCTTCCTTTATATAGGCTGTATATAAGCCCTCCAAGATTGCTCTACCATACTTCACCACACCTTGGCCTACCCTGCCTCAGTATACTATATTGTCCTGTGCATTGCGCTACCAATCAGAATTAATTACATCGTTCACGGAATGAATTCCACATGCCTCGTTTTCAAGGCAACCATTCATGAAAACTGCTGAATATTTTTTAAATTAATTTAACTGGAAGCCGTTGCTGCTTAAGGCAGTAACGTCTTCCAGTCAAATTAATTTCAAAATATTCAACAGAAGAATTTTAATATTGTAAAGAATATACTTTTTCCGGGATTTGTCGGTGAAAGAGTTAAGTAGATGTACATCAAGCATTCTGTCAGACTATGATGAACTTATCACACCCTATATTGATCACCTGATTGACATTCCTCATTCTGAGTTCTGCGGATAACATGCTTCAGACGGAACACGATTAATGGAAAGGCCCATCTCTAGTTAAGCTCCAACCACGCTTTTTCCATGTTGGGATCGATTGATCCATGAACTCCAGTTTTCCAGAACTCTGTACTGTAGGTAAGCTGTTGAATATTTTGAAACTAATTTGACTGGGCGCTTGTTGCTGCCATATGCCTATGGCAACTACAGTGCCCAGTCAAATTAGTTTCAAAATATTCAACAATATGTTTATTAAATAGTTAAGACATACAAGTCGTATAATAATGCTTAGTCCATTGTCAATTAATTGTGTGGGACGAGCCGAGTTACATCATTCATGGCATAATTGAATATGATGTCATCCTACATGTCACGTAGTTATTATTACGTCATAGGATTGATGGATAAACTGGAGTCCTCCATTCATTGAGCCGACTTAGTGATTACATAAGATACCCAGTACTACTTCAAAGAAAACGAAGCTATTGTGAGACCCTCACTCCACATCAGCCAGCGGTTGAAATGAATGCGGTGTCATCCAATTTGCGTTTAGATGACGGGAGCGGGTCATATCTCATGTTGGGTTAATCATACAGCACCCAACTTGGACACCTGCTTCCCTGTAGTGCAAGGGCAAACGCAAGAACCTTGGGATCAAGGGTCACGGTCCATTCAACATTAACGTTTTTCGTTTAGCTCATCTTAGTCGTCTATATCTCATGTTTCTTTAATCATACTCGACCCAAGCTTGGTCGCATGGTTCCTTGTAGCGAACGGGTATTGCACAATGACGACGAGGTCAATAGGTAATATATGATCGTGACCTTGGTAAAAAAACTTTGTTTATTTCAACATTAACACTGTCTCGCTGAACTTACATGTAATTGATTTATGCCTGATTGTTGGTTAAATCTACACGACCCAACTTTTAGCAGGTGCTTACTGATAATGAGCTTGCATTCATGAAACAATCGTCTTCGCACAAAAACATGGAAGAATTAATATTTTACGATTCGCTCATTTTAGCTGTTAATATCTCATGTCGCGCGCACACAAACACTAGTCATGTTCTCATGACTGGCAGAACAATGATGACCGTATATTTGTTTGTTGATTTCCTGATTCTTATTCGTTCTGAGTTCTGCTTGTACAGGAGACTACCTGCTTTATGGCACCAGAAATGAGTTGGTATTAACCCTTAGCACTCTGATGTCAATATTCTATCTTTTACTGTGTCAATATCAAAGAAACTGGTGTACATTTTTCAACAATTTTGTTGGATGATGATGTTGCTGTCTACGACAGCACCATCCCCCACCAAATTTGTTGAAATATGTACACCAGTGCATCTTTTAATTTAATTTGAAAATTTTAAATTTTGACACGATTGGTAAGGTGGGCATAAGATAGCATAAGATAGCTTGCCTTAACCCTTGTTAATCGTTAAAATTTGTTAAAAACATTGAAAGCCTTGCTTAATGTAATTCCCAATTGCAGAAGAAAATGTCGTTTAAAAAAATTAAACACTGGAATGACTGACTATTATCAAGCCAGCCATTCCAGTTGTAAATCTTCAAAGATACATGTAGTCTCTCTAGACCATTCCAGAGGGTGTTTTTCAGCTGGCTTGACCAGTAAAGGAATAAAGAACCACCATCTTGTAGCCCTCAAATGTCATATCCTATAGTGAGTGACCTGTATTAAGAGACCACCTGTCTATAGGGACGAGTTCTTGGTGCTGCATAAAGTGGTCACTTAACCCTTTGGCACTCATGTGGCCAAAAACGACTGACATTCGACGGAAGTCTGGAAATGTATATTGCAGAGCAAGAGAATGCTATTTTTGAAAGTTTACCACTGAAATGACTGGCTCGATAAACGATCCAGTCATTCCACTCGTGGCCATAAACAACTTCGAAATTTGGCAATAGTCTGGATATGTCCATTGCAGACTAAGAGAAGACTATTTTTGAAAATTTACCACCGAAATGACTGGCTCAATAAACGTCTTTCCTTGGTCTGCAAATGGACATTTTCTTCGGGAATATTTAAATTTTCTTATAACAACTTTAAGGGGTTAACATTGGTTTGACTGTATATTCATTGAGAGATATTCAACTCCATATGTAAATAATGTGTTATGTGTACAGTCCACAAGGTTTAGGGCCAGTGGTAGAACGCTGCGATAACAGAAAATAAAACTGAATTGGCAATTTGAAACGGAATCCTGATTTTCAAACGGCAATCAATGGAAAATCATAATTTTTCATCCAAACATGTGTAAATTGAAGAGCAAACGTGATATTCATGCAGAAATTAGCGTAACTGGTTAGAGGAATTTTCATCCAATGTGTGGGGCAGTCCTGTGTAAAATTGTAAATATTTACCAAACCGATATCTCCCCCACACTAACTGTACTGTCTGGGCGTACTAATAACACAATGCACAAATTTGACTGTCTGACTTTATTAAGTGGAGATGATGTAAGTTTGTGAAACGGAAAAGCACTCCCTCTCGAATAGATTTGTAAGTCTGTCAATGAAACGGAAACCACTCCCTATGGGTTAGATTTATTGTCTTATGTCAATGAAACGAAAAGCCAGTCTATGGGTTAGATTTGTGGTCTATGTCAGTGTAATGGAAAGCCACTCCCTATGGGTTAGATTTGTAGTCTATGTCAATGAAACGCAAAACCACTCCCTATGTGGTAGATTTGTAGTCTATGGCAATGAAACAGGAAAACCCCTCCCTCTGGGGTAGATTTGTAGTCTGTCAAACATTATTTGTCGATTTTAATCATAGTCATGGAATTTGGTCACATGCCACTCATGGAGAACTATGGTGAATTCAGGCCCGTTGGTTGATCTCCTGATTATTGTGACATTTCATTCTTGAGTTATGCCTGACAGTTCCGAGTGAACATAAATTTTATTTAGATACTGAATGATATTTATCCCCTCATGCTTTGAAAAAGAGGGGATATTGCAATCTCCTCCGTACATCCATCTGTCTATCTGTCCAGATATCTCTTACAAAAATGTTTCAATGGAATTCAAATAAATTTGTGATGCAAGTTACCCATATGATTGGGCACTGCAAGATGACATTTACATTGGTCTCTGCCCCTAGGGTATAGGGGTGGACACAGAGTGGAGGTGATAGGCAAAATTGCCAGAATTCAACCAAATTTTGTATCTTAGTTACCCATATGATTACGGATTATAAGATGGTGTTTATATCAGGGTTCACCACTGCAGTGAGGGGTGGGGGACATGTAGGGTGGTGCTGGAGACAACGACAAAGTTGGCAGAATTCAAACAAATTTGGTAGGCGTCTTATTAATAATTGTTGATTGTACGGCAATGGTTACCTTAGGCAATGTTCACCTCAGGGTGGACTTTGGGTGGTGTGCAGATTTCATAGGCGGGTGAGGGGTTTGGCATTGCATGTGTGCGTGAGACGAATGGCCAAGTTGGCTAAAACTTGAAAATTTGCGATGTCATGCCATCGATTGTACCTTCTAGTTACAAATACAAGCAGGTGACCCATCCAAGTCAGAGCCTATGTGATGATGGACTCTAAACATAGATATTAACATGACGTAACATTTACTTAGCATAGGATTATGTCTCCAGAGGCTAGTAATGTGGCTTGACCAGGGCTGCCCACCATTCAATGTGACAAGCAAAGCGACTATCACATGATTGACCAGTACCACCCACTGTTCAATGTGACAAGCATACCATATATTACATGATTGACTAGTGCTGCTCACCATTCAATGTGGCAAGCATACCATATATCACATGATTGACCAGTACCACCCACCATTCAATGTGCCAAGCATACCATATATCACATAATTGACCAGTGCTGCCCACCATTCAATGTGACAAGCATACCATATATCACATGATTGACCAGTACTTCCCACCATTCAGTGTGACAAGCATACCATATATCACATGATTGACCAGTAACACCCACCATTCTAGGTGACGAGCATACCATATATCACATGATTGACCAGTGCCACCCGTCATTCAATGTGACAAGCATACCATATATCACATGATTGAGCAATGCCGCCCGCCATTCAATGTGACAAGCATACCATATATCACATGATTGACCAGTGCCACCCACCATTCAATGTGACAAGCATACCATATATCACATGATTGACCAGTGCCACCCACCATTCAATGTAACAAGCATACCATATATCACATGACAGGCAGAACTATGATGAGCCTTGAACGGTTTATTGACCACCTGATTATACCTCGTTCTGAGTTCTGCCTGAATGTCCTCGAATACCATTTCAAATGACACGCATGCACGCACGCACGCAGGCAGGCATACACACACGACTTGTCATTACACTCACCCTGTAAAGGGAAGCGGGTGTTGCATTCGGGTCTGTCTGTCTGTCTATGTGTGTGTAGAGCTGTCATCTAAAAATCTACTGGCCTGATTTTGTTTAAATATTAACACAATGTAGGAACTCTTCCGTGCAAGAGGATTTACAGACCATTTAATATGGATAAATGAACCCGGGTCGGATGAATTTCTTGATCTATTGATGTCTCGGAAAGTATTAGTCAATTTGGTGTAACTTTAAACACAAGAAAGGGTACCACCATACACAAGGATTCGACAACTTTGGGTATGATCTGAAAAATTAGGAAACTGCAAAAAATAATGTCTGGCATGCCAAAAATAGGATAGTGTGAGGGCTTGCAAACTGATTGATATGGTTTCTTGTACATGTAAGTTTGAGACGTGACTTGTAAGACAATATTTAAAATCAAATTTCATGGAGTTAATTTTACAGAAAACTTATACACCATTTTACGCTTAGGTCATTTTAGCGTTTTCTATCTCAAGCGTGGTTAAGCATACACGACCCAACATAGGACGTGCTTCCTGATAACTAGTGGACAGGACACAATCACCTTATGATCAAAAGGTCAAAGGTCACTGTGAGGATGATAAAACTTAAAACCAAGTGTGTGTGATTTACCCATATGATCGTGGATAATGAGACAACATTTACTTTGGGCTCTATGATAATATATCATCTAGCCATGTTGCTCATGTAGTGTGGTGATTACTTTCCTACACACACAGGAATTCTAATGTCTTAACTATTTAGTTGTCAGACCGGCCTTTGCAGTGGTATTGAGGAATGGCTGTTTACAGGCCAAGAGAAGATTATTTTAAAATATTGCCAGTGAAATGGCTGGCTCGATAGTCATTCCAGTGGTAAACTTTCAAAAAGTCTTGCTCCTGTACATTCACTGAACACATTTTTTTTCTCATTCATGACTTTTCTTGGCCATTAATAAAGAGTTAAATGTGGACACATGTGAATTCTGTTAACATCAACAGACTAGTGCTATTACAACTATTGACATTATATTGAAAGCAAACCATGTCACATTTAATGTTCATGATGCATGAACATGCGTGAGCACGCACACGCAGGCACGCACACTAGTGATAGTCTCATGACTGGCAGGACAATGATGACCTTATATTTGTTTGTTGATTTCCTGATTCTTATTCTGAGTCTGAGTTCTGAGTTCTGCCCGTTCAAGAGATCACCTGCTTAATGGTGTGATTTTCGGAGGTGGGTGAGAGGTTTGGTATGGTGTGTGTATGGAGAATGGCCAAATTGGTGAAAAAGTTAAAATTTACGATGGCATGCCATTGATTGTACCTTCTAGTTACAAATACAACCAGATGATCCATCCAAGGCAGAGCCTTTGAGATGATGGACCCCGAATATATAGACATTAATATGACATAGCATAGCATAGGATTACGTCGGATTACGTCTCTCCAGAAGCTAGCAATGTGTCATGACCCGTGTCACCCACCATTCAATGTGACAAGCGTACCATGTATCACATGATTGACCAGTACCACCCACCATTCTATGTGACAAGCATACCATATATCACATGATTGACCAGTACCACCCACCATTCTATGTGACAAGCATACCATATATCACATGATTGACCAGTACCACCCACCATTCTATGTGACAAGCATATAATATATCACATGATTGACAAGTGCCACCAACCATTCAATTTGACAAGCATACCATATATCACATGATTGACCAGTGCCACCCGCCATTCATTGTTATAAGCATACCATATATCACATGATTGACCAGTGCCACCCGCCATTCATTGTTATAAGCATACCATATATCACATGATTGACCAGTGCCACCCACCATTCAATGTGACAAGCATACAATATATCACATGATTGACCAGTGCCACCCGCCATTCAATGTGACAAGCATACCATATATCTCATGATTGACCATCGGCACCCACCATTCAATGTGACAAGCATACCATATATCTCATGATTGACCATCGCCACCCACCATTCAATGTGACAAGCATACCATATATCACATGATTGGCCAGTGCCACCCACCATTCAATGTGACAAGCATACCATATATCACATTATTGACCAGTACCACGCACCATTCAATGTGATAAGCATACCATATATCACATGATTGACCAGTGCCACCCACCAAGATGTTATTTTTCCAGAAAATTTTTCTAAAATTGGAAAAATGTGATATATATATATATATATATATATATATATATATATATATATATATATATATATATATATATATATATATATATATATATATATATATGTGCGCATGCATGCGTGTGTGTAGCGCCGTGAATGTTTGTGTGGCACCGGGGTCTGTGGGTGTGTCACAGCGTATGGGTGTGTGGGTAAGTTGGTGGGTGGGTGCAGGGCTGTCTGATTGTTTGTTTGGCAGACTGTCTGCTAATTTTTACCAATTTAAGTGTAATAAAAAACCAAATGGGTATTTTTAAACAAATTATTTTAAAGTTTAATGACTAAAGCAACTGTCACATTACATACCCTTTACACCGGCTGATTTACATGTGACTAACTGAAGTGAGTAAGTTTCATATTTAGCTGAACAGTTCATTTTGGTCATTACAGGCCTATTTTGGTGTCTATCAGGTCATCTATTATATTCCATCAAATATCAGTTGGGATCAAATAAATCATCATCATGAAATATATAATGACTTACATGTACTGTCATGTATGCAAATTACTTTTCAATTGTCTGATCATCAATCATCATTATCATCATGTTACAATCATCATCATCATCATCATTGTCATTCTGAACTATAGTGATAGTGTATCCTGATGCAAGCCATTCCAGTCATGGCAATAGATGACACAAATCTAAATCTATTAACTTATATTAGTAGTAAAAGCATCGGTATTAATGCAATAGGGAAATAAAAATTTGCAATTGCATCCTTAGGTAAGCAGAAAATTTTCTTGGAAAATGTTGGTAAATTTTGCACGGAAAATTTTCCGAACCAACACTACCTACCCACCATTCAATGTGATAAGCATACCATATATCACATGGTTGACTAGTACCACCCACCATTCAATGTGACAAGCATACCATATATCACATGACAGGTAGAACTATGATGAGCATTGAACGGTTTATTGACCACCTGTGATTATACCTCGTTCTGAGTTCTGCCTGAATGTCCTAGAATACCATTCAGTGGACTACACATGCACGCAGCACGCACACACTTGACTTCTCATTACACTCGCCCAGTATGGGGAAGAGTGTGGTGTGGTGTGTGTGTGTTAATATGGATCGATGAAGCGGATCGCATGAAATTATGGAGATATTGATATCACGGAAACTATGGTCCAATTTGATTTAAAGGAAAGGAGGCGGAATCTAACATATGCTCTTGAATGACAAATTTACTACCAGTGAAAAACAGAAGTAACTGTAAATCTGCATGAACGAATGAATCTGTGTTCTCCTAAGGCTCTATAACACTGGCTAGAATCTGGCCAGGTTTGAAGAGAATCAGAAGAAAACTAGGCGAAAACCTTGTTCAGGTATAGCTCCCATAGGTTTACTATGGGGATCTGTGGCACGGAAAAGCTGATTTCTCGAAAACTATTGGATGGATCCACTTTAAATTTGAGATCAAGTAAAGTCAATATATCACCTAGCAGTTGACCTAATTTCAAGTGGAACTGACCCAAAAAAAAAGATTTTGGCAGCCATCTTGGGAGAAAAAAATTTTTTAATTTTGTTTATTTTCAAGTTTTGTCATATTGAGTTCATTTCTGAAAAAAATGAAAACTGGTATATTTGGTACCAAAATGTGCGCATGGCGGCCATTTTGAAAAAATTAATTTTTTCATACACGGTTTACCCGTCCCCCAGGGCCTGTGACCCAGGGGGTGATGGAAACACCCAGGGGTGATCAAAACATGACAGGACGTCACGGGGTATCATCTAACATATCAATTCACCTTTTCTGATGAAGGGAGTTCATTTCTGTCAAAACGAAAACTGGTAATTTTGTGGCCCAAGGGGTTGCCCTCCTGGGTGGGCATGTGCCCTCCAGATCAAGCAACACAATCAGCACTCCATGGGTAACATCCTGACCAACTTTGGTAGTGATCCGATCAAAACTCTGGGTGTAGTAGCCGTTTAAAATTCAATGCTGAAAATCCCCATACATTTCCTATGGGACCTTTTTACCCACTCAAAGATGGGTAGCTCGAAAACCCATGGGTCGATACAAAATAAAAGTAATAGCACGCTAAGTCTCAATGGGTACTGGAAGTTGGCCAAGTTTGGGGTTGATCGGGTGGAACCTGTAGGAGGAGATAGGTGGCAAAAATCGTGAAGAATAATAATAAATATAATAATAATAATAATAATAAAGATCCTGAGTAAAAATAATAATCTGCGATAATTAAGAAAGTGGAAGCTAAATACAATTTATGTCATTCTGACGGGAACCAATTCGTGATGCAGCTGAACCTATGCACTGGTGTATGCTGAGCGAATAAATAATACCCGCTACAGGCGATCATATAAGCTCAGCTATATTCGCGCTTAGCTGATTAGCCGGTACATCCCACAGGTAAAATACTGTAGTTTTGAACCAATTTGACTGAAAGTCGTCGGTTCCAGAGACCGGATCTACATTCAGTCACACGAATTTCAAAATATTCAGTAGGCATCATATTGATAGAGAATACTATTCGTACCGCTTACAAAACTATATTCACGGGTGCTTTCGCTGTATTCAGGTAGGCCTATGCGATATACACAGAGTTGGCACACGGCGGAGAGCGAAGCACCAGCGAAGTCGCTAATTGGCTCCAAGTTAAGCGTTAGGTTTAGTAAATGCTTTTTCTCAAATAATCCCGATTCATTTCCATTTTTTTACCGATGGTAGTTTATTTAATATTCTATGAAATTACCAATAAACATCATTTGTTATTTCCCTTTTCCCTTCCATTAATTTTAAATACAAGAAAGGATGCCGCTATACACTATGATTCCACAACTTTGGGTATCATCTGAAAAAGACCTGGAAAATGAAAAAAATAATATCTGATGTGCCAAAAATAGGATGGTGCGGGCTTGGCAATCTTGTTCCCTCGTGAATTTTAAGACAATATTTAAAATCAAATTTAATGGAGTCATTTTGACACAAAAAAACGTTATACGCCATTTGGGAGTGATCTTAATAATAAATGTATCAGTAGAAATGTTTTCATTAACCCGTACCACTCTGATGTCAATATTCTATCTGTTACTGCATCAATAGCAAAGAAATTGGTGTACATTTTTCAACAATTTTGTTGGAGAATGTTGCTGTCTACGAGGGCACCATATTCCAACAAATTAGTTGAAAAATGAACAGCTGTTCATCTTTTAATTTAATTTGAAAATTAGAAATTTTGACATCAGCGTGGTAAAGGTTAAGAAAGTATAAGGCAGAACTGCTTTAAAAATGTTAGTGTTTGATGTACATGCTTCCTACTCAGTACATTTACCGTATATTTTATTTCCTTTCACATATGATCAATAGAATCATGACTTATGATGTCACTAGGTATGAGGATTTTAATGGAGGTGTCCAATCTGGCACTCGAGTACCTGACCTCATGAATGGAGGAATCCAGTTTTAGCGGTGTTCCACCTATTTGTAGCTAAGCTCCATCCACATTTTGCTTGTGTTGGAATCAATCGATTCCTGCACTCCAAATATGAATTTCCAGAAAACTATACAGGTAAACTGTTGAAAATTTTGAAACTAATTTGACTGGATGTTGGTGCTGCTCATGGGCCAGTCAAATTAGTTTCAAAATATTCAACAGAATGTTTATTAAATATTAACGACAACTTGATGGACTATTTAGCTTTTATGACTGACTAAATCATGTCATTCATGGCTTAATTGATTAGGACTTAAGCCTACATTTGACATAGTTGATTATGACATCATATGATTGACTGAGAAACTGGATTCCTTAATTATATCACTACTTAGATGACATTGCGATCAAAATGACATATAGCTCCGTCACGGAAAGGGCAAAGTCAGTTGCTAGTGTATGAATTGTATGATTGATGAAAGTTACAATTTAATAACCCTTCTGTTCAATATATTTTGAAACTATTTGACTGGTCGCTGGTGCTGCTGTCAGTCAAATTAGTTTGTAAATATTCAACAGCTTAACTGTATCATTACCTTGAAATTTTAATTCTAGTAGCAGAGTTGGTGCCAATTACAATTGTAATTGATTGTAATACATTTTTTTCCCTCGTAATTGCAATTGAACATTCTTAGACACAAGTAATTGTAATTGAAGACAATGTGTGAAAAGAAGGCGGAACTTAAATAGAAATTGGTGTGGCATAACTAGAAATGGGCGTGGCATAGCTAGAAAGGGGCGTGGCATAGCTAGAAAGGGGCGTGGCATACTGTACCTAGAAAATGGATCCCTCTATTAACCTTTAACCCTCGAATTTCCTCAAAATTTAAATTTTCTCATAGAAATCTTCATGTGCAGGCCAAGAGAAACATATTTTTGAAAATTTACCCCTGGAATGACTGGCTCGGTTATCGAGCCAGCCATTCCAGTGGCAAGTTTTAAAAAAAAAATAGTGTTCTCTTGGCCTGCAAATGGACATTCCTCAAGACCACTGCAGAAGCCATTTTTGGCTGATATGAGTGTTAAAGGATTAACTACATGTATTAATGACATCTAACCTTCAAGCAGAAATACTGTTGTGTCTGCAGGTGGCTTCGACAGCATCCCAAGGTTCTCAGTATGAAGTTTAAGGCTGGTGTAAAACGTGCAGAAATCTCCAATGCTATTGACATCTATGTGCTGGGAACTGTGGGACAGGTAAAGACTTATATACCTGCGCGAGAGACCACATGACTTTTATAGCCAAGCAGTTGTGGGTCTTTAAGACAGACAGTTAAACGACCACCTCTCTTAACCCTTTAGCCTTCATTGTTCAAGAAAAATGTCAGTATTTTCATAGTATACAAGTATTTGCGGCATTGAGGGTAATTAGCACTGACGGCCGGCGTTGCTGTGCTGGAAGCGTTCGTTAGCTATGATACTAGGCACTTTGTACAGTTGTAGGTTCGATTCTCCATCAGTATTCGCATAGAAAATGTATATTTAAAGACCAAGAGATCATTTTTGAAAATTTACTGTTGAATGAGTCTTCCTGGTTTGCAAATCGGCCTTTCTCCAGACCACTGCAGAAGCTCTTTGATCGGCTTGACCATTAACCCTTTCAAGACCAAGCTCACGAAAAGGCATCTGCAGTGGTCTTGAGGTGTGTCCATTTTCAGACCTAGAGAAGACTACGTTTGAAATTTTAACACTGGAATGACTGGCTCGATAACCGAACCGGCCATTCCAATGGTAAATTTTCAAAATAGTTTTCTCTTGGTCTGGAAATCGACATTCAATGAGCAAATATTTTTATTTTCTTGACAAAATTTAGACATTAAAGGTTTAAAGATTTGAGCATCTGAAGTTTTTAAAAAAAAACAATCACTTTCTCGGAAATTAAAGGTTTGAAATATCAAATTATTGTTATCTCATTAGTCTCGTCATTCACATATTTTACTAGCCTCGGGCAATTGTTGAATTCAACTCTGGATTAACCCAGAAATACCATATAAACTGTTGAATATTTTTTTTAAGTATTTGACAAGGGAGAAGTTGCTGTTTACGCCATTGCTTTATATCAAGTATGTTAAAATACTCTGCAAAATACTTCTGACATTGTAAGTAATTTGTGATCGTCTTGTTATTTGTGTATCTTAAGGATATGGAAAAGTCAAGCTGGGAAGCGATGATGGATGAGCCACCTGAACAACTCACTGAGGTATTTATGCAAGAGTGCAGACATGCATACAAATACATGGCTGTGCACAAACATACACATACATTTCATTGGGCAAGTAACTGACTGCGGAATGGAGAATAATAACTACCTCATGGGTGCGGTGCCCGGTGAAAAAAAAAGGTGTATGCCTACAGGTGCACATCCATTAAATGCACCTCTATCCCGCATTGTTGATGCTTTCTAGGTGCATAAAATGTAACTGGTGAATGCAGTGCTGTTCTTTGAATCGTCACCATTTTGTGGAGTTTATAATCAGAAAATCCCAATTTCAAGATCATTATACACTCGGGTAATCTGTTGAATATTTCGAAACTAATTTGACTGTCAAATTTGTTTTAAGATCTTCAACAGAATTGTTATACCCCGCCAAAAGATTGGCGTGATATGAGATGGCATCATCAGGGAGTGTGGACAGGCAGCAGAGTGGTTTCCGGATGATAACTTCATTGCCGTTTATCAGATCGCTTTGAAACTTTATAGGGTAGTTGGCCTAACTCCGAGTAAGCAACCTATCGAAATTGGGTGGTCATTTTGAAATTTCATAGGATAACTAGTCTAGGTCTGAGGAACATAATCACTATGTTCTAATAGCTTTCATTCATTGGTTTGTCATCAGGGCAGGATATTATGCACTGTTTACAGAGCCCTTATAAAATTGCAAATCCTTCAGACATAAAATGTGTACACTCAAGACTTTTCCAGCTTCATGACTGAATACTGTCTTTTATTATGATGTCGGCTAATATGTGACATAATTTATTATGACATCAGACACTTAGTGTCAGAATCACTGCCAGCTGCTGGATTCAGGATCACCTCCACCAATTTGGAAGTTTTTATGGGGGTCATCCACCAAGAAGTAGTGTTGTGCTGTGAATGCAAGATTCTAAAGTGTAGATAGTGATCGGTGAGAATTATTGTGATAAGATGAGTGTTAAATTTCTGTCCAAATTTTATTGAAAATAAATGGCACCACTCGAAACAGAATAAGGATGTTATTTATCACTCATGCAGGAAATGGCAGCATCCCCCTACCGTAGAACGGATGTATGGGAGGGGGGTGTGTCTTCCCGGAGAAAATTAGATGTTCTGAGATATCAGCCATCTAATTTTAAATTTTCTAGGATGAGCTCCCCCGACCCACCCGTCTATACGATGACACCTCGTATGCCCTCCCCCAATTACTGCCCAAGGGCAATGAAGCCCTGATCGGTATCAAAACTGTGTGGAGTGGCCTACCATAGAAGGGGTGTCTGGTTCTTCCTGGAGAAAATTGAAAATTAGATGTTCTGAGAAGCCATTTAACCATCTAATTTGTAATTTTCCAGAAGGAGCACCCCTGAACCATCCGTCTGAGAGGAGCATGACCAGGAAAGACACCTCGCATGCCCTTCCCCTATTTCTTCCCAGGGGCCCCCACCATAATAAATCTGGCCCTGATCCCTGATGATTATGCCCCCCCCCCCCCCCCGCACCCCATATAAATACATGGGGTGTTTACTTTGTCCATCCATGCAGGCTTTCATTTCCGAATGATAACTCGAGTTTTATTGAATGGATCATTACCAATCTGACGTGTGAGCTTGTCCTTGGTGGTCCAGCGAACTCTATCGATTTTCGCAACAAGCAGTCAAAGGTGAAGGTCACTGACCTAATTAATTATGTAATATGACGCTTCTGGATGATAACTCAAATTCTATTGAAGGGATCATCACCAATCAGGTGTGCTAACTGTTCCCTTGGTGGTCCGAAGAACCCTATCGATTTTGGTGTCCACGGTAAAAGTCAGGGTGACCAATCTTTGATGGGACGTTGTGTTTGGCGGATTTGGGTGTGTGGATGTGCTTGGTGGTGCTATACTTTAGCAATCTCTGATTGTCGTTCTTGTTACAAATTAGAAATCTGATGGCTCTTTCAGATTGAACGCAAAGAATGGATATCAAAACTACGCGGAGTGGCTCTCGGCTCTGATGCCTTTTTCCCATTCCGTGACAATATCGACCGAGCGCAACAGGTAAGGAAGGATATTTGTGTAATTATATTGTCAACTCAGGCACAGACGCACAGTCACTATTAGTATTGTTTCTGAAAGTTGTTGGTGTCATAGATGGCAACAACTTTCCTCTAACTTGTTTTCTCAAGCTGAACACAATATGAACATCATGCGTTATGCATTCCTCCATTCATATGCAAAGTAGTCATTCCAGAAGTATGCTCTGTCTGTACAAAGCTATCATTTTCTCATTACAACACCCTTTTCTTGGTGGATAGTAATATTGATGTACATGAACACCATATAAACAGTCGAGGCGGTTTGTATTGTTTGCAGTGCTTTGTTATTTACCATTTAAGTCTCATGCTGGCTAAAACGGCTTCTGCAGTGATCTTGAGAAATATCCATTCGCAGAAGACTATTTTTTGGAGAATTTACCACTGACATGACTCGATAACCAAGCCAGTCATTTCAGTGATAAATTTTCAAAATAATTTTTCTCTTTTTCTACCAATTGAATTTTTCTATGAGAAATATTAAAACTTTCTTCAACAATTTGGTAGTTAAACCTAGGTGATAATAATTACGTTATTTTGTGAATGTTTTTACCGTTTCAGAGTGGTGTAGAGTACATTGCATCACCAGCTGGATCGACCAATGACGGTGCTATAATACAGGCATGTGACGATCATAAAATCACACTTTGTCATACCAACCTGCGACTTTTCCATCACTGAGTGACAGCCTGCCTAACCAGTGCCCACGCGATGTCTAGCTTATATATTGCTCAAATAATGGCATTTATAATTTTTCATTCTGTATATACATACTTTGGCTGAGGTTAAGCTGAATCCAAAAATAGTTTGTAAAATGTACAGAGAGCAATCTCTCTCTCTGTGTGCATGCTTGCGTGTGTGAGCCTAGGTGCATTGGTGTATGTGTTGTTAATTATGTTTGTTTGGTGTACGTGCGTGCGTCTCCTGAGCTGTATCTAAAGATCTCATCTAACCTGTATTAACCCTTGAATTTGCTTTTAAAAATTCAAATTTTCTCATAGAAAATGTCTATTTGCAGACCAAGACAATATTTTTGAAAATTTACTTCTGAAATAACTTGCTCGGTTATCGAGCCAGTCATTTTAGTGGTAAATCTTCACAAATTGTCCCCTTGATCTGCAAATGGACATTTCTCAAGACCCCTGCAGAAGCTGTATTTGGCTGATATGGGTGTTAAAGTGATAAAGGATTTTCAGTTTCAACCTGGAACAGGATGAGATCAAAAGTCAAGACAACTGGAGAAAGAGTATTGGTAGAGAAAATATGGGAAACGTATTTTACTGTGACAAAAGCAGAATGGAAGAGACTGAGTCGGCCGCAATCCCTGACTGCTCTTTTATATGGTTACCTCTTTAATGACCAAGTAAGCCAAAAACTGCTGCAGCTCTTCAAATGTACATTTGCATATCAAGATAAGGATATTTTTTGAAAAATTTGCCATGGCAATCGCTGCCTCGATAAATTGACTTGACAAATCTTGGCGTTTATTTGTCATGCCGCTCCAAGCTAGCCTTTACAGTGGTCTGTAGATGCCCATTTCCTGGCCAAGAAAAGACTATTCATTCCTGATAAATGAGCCGGTCATTTTAGTGGTAAACTTTCAAAAAATATTCTCTTGACCTACAAATGGTTATTCAATAAGCAAAAGATTTCATTTTCAGACGAATCTTGAGCAGGAAAGGGTTAAATCATTTAATGTTAATGTTTATAACCTCACATTCTGCATGCACACACATAATTATCCCCACCAGGTTAATTTGTAATCGCCTCCATCCGTCTGTCACGCTATCTCCTCCCAAACCATTGTGTGGAATTAAATCAAATTTGGTATGTGGGTTACCCATATGATTCCGCGTTGCAAGACGATATTTAGGCTCCGACTGATCAATCTAGTTATGACTGTGTTAACCCTTAGAATAGTCTTTTGCAGACCAAGGTAAGATTACTTTTTGAAAATTTACCACCGAAAAGTCATATCAGTGGTAAATTGGTAAAAATAGGCTTCTTGGTCTGTATATGGACATGCACCAAGCAAGAGTATCACTTCGTGAACAATCGGGACTAAAGATCATTGGCATTAGTGCAATAAACCTGTGACTCACTCGCTTATTGTGAAATGTTTTTTTGGTGAGTGAGAAGAACTTTATATTTATTTATATTTAACCACCATTCCATGTTACATCCATGCATAATCCATTTCATCGCATTTATTCTCTCGGGGGAACAGTCCATTCTCATAGTATTAATTTTGACTAGCTTTAAAAATGTTTTTACCAATACACTGTAATGAATACGGGTGTCAATCACATTAGAATTGTTTGTAAATAATTTATCGCTTTAATAGCGGCTCGTATACTTGAAAAACACTATTTCCAGACTTGCAAGTAGCCTATAAAAGCTACTAGCTAATAGGGCCAGTAACAAGTATGCAAAAGCCGTTGACATTCTCAAGCTTAAACATTTAGCCATAAGCTGAGCCTGATCATCAGTTTGATGGGTGCTAAGCTGCTGTCGAGCCAGTCACCGGTACTGAGTGAAAGGGGAATAAGAACCCTTCAGCATCTAATATCTTTCGAAAGGATGTTAATCAGCCGGTCCCATCTTACATTTTGTGGGAATGTTGGAGACATAAAATCTAACTAACGGAGCTGCGTTAACCCTCTTGTCTCAACATTGCCTCAAAGCGCTTCAATACCTACTTGATATATCAATTAAACATTTTAATGGTCAATATTTTTCAAGATATTGTACTCTTAGAAGATAATCATTTGTAAGTTTACCGCTGAGATTTGTTTCACCAGCTTGACCATTAAAGAAGTAATAAAGAAAGTTAAAGTTTTTACTTAGGCAGTGTCTATCTGCAGGCCATGAGAAGAGTATTTTTGAAAATTTACCACTAGAATACCCAGCCAGTCATTCTAGTGGTAAATATTTTTAAAATACTCTTCTCATATCCTTAGCCATGCCTGAAGAACACTGGAAAGTTGTTTTTGGTCAGTTTGACCATTAAAGGGTTAAGTTGACACAAGGGGTTAATTGTGGCCGGTAGCCATGGATGGTCGTTGCGAATCCGCTCAAATAGTGTGAATAGTAATGTCCCAATTGTTTCCAGTCCATGTCTCATTGAAACTTGCTTGTAATATTACTATCTAGAGGCATGTGGATGTGTACAGATATTATTTTATTGAGAGAAATAGCCTGGGACACGATTGACCTTAATGCCCTTTAATGGTCAATGCGGCCAAAACTAGCCTCTGCAGTGGTCTTGAGGAATGTCCATTTGCAGGTCAAGTGAAGACAGTTTTTGAAAATTTACCACTGGAATTCCTGGCTTGATAACTGAGCCAGTCATTCCAGTGATGAATTTTCAAAAATAGTCCTCTTGGCCTGCAAATGGACATTCATTGAGCATCACAGCTGTAACCAGTATTATGTCCAGCAGCAGTGTGGTGGGGGGAGGGGGTTGGTGTAGGTGGCGTCTTAATTCTGTTAGGCTGCTGTCTATTCATTTTAGTAACTGTTTCTGTGGTAGACAGCAACATTGTTTCCAAAATGTACACCAGTTATCATAAGTAAAAGGGAATTGGATTTAGGAATTGGAACTTTTAGTGGTGATAAATTATTTTCTGAAAATTCTAATTAATTAGAAATTCCTGCTTGTCAAGTATTAGCTGAGCTGATTTGTGAGATCATCAGTAAGGGAATAATACTTTAATAAATGCAAAGAGTAGGTCCAAATCCCAGAGATTGACTCATTTGTCAATGGAAACCTATGTTCATTATGTAGCAGACCAGTCAAACCAGGTGATTTTCATGTAATCCATTAGTTATTCTCAACATTAACCCTTTAGCACTCATATCAGCCAAAAAGGCATCTGCAGTGGTCTGGAGAAATATCCATTTGCAGAGCAAGAGAAGACTATTTTTTTTAATTTACCACTGGAATGATTGACGCAATAACCGAGTAAGTCATTCCAGTGGTAAATTTTCAAAAATAGTCTCTTGCTCTTCAAATGGACATCTTTTATGACAAACTTGAAATTTGAGGGTTACGGTGTTAAGTGTCACTGCTGGAGACAACGATGATAGTTACTCCACGCACGCACGCACACACTGCACGAGATGTTTATTATGTTTTCAATTGTAACGCAATACTCATAGAATAATGTCATTATATATGTTAAGTATTGGTTATTGCTTTAGTCATTCTCAAGCACGAGTCTATGTCATATAGAAATTTATTTTTTGATAATTATAAAATTTCCAATGAAATATCAAATGAATTTGTTTTTAATTCTCTGCTTTTTCAATCTTTTTCTTTGTGTGTAATCTTTGTGGTATCTCTGTGAATTGTTTGTTCTATTACTGTATAAGAGTTTATTTTTATTCTCCATGTCATATTTAAATCTTTAAACCTTAAATTTCTTAAAGAAAATTTAAAGTTTCTCATAGACAATTTCCATTTGCAGACCAAGAGAGTTTAATCTTGAAAATGTATCACTGGAATGACTGGCTCGGTTATTGAGCCAGTCATCCAAGTGGTAAATTTTCAAAAAAAGCTGTTGGTCTGCAAAAGACATTTCTCACAGTCAAAAGATAGTCTTCATGGTGTATAAATGGACAGTTCTCCAGATCAATGCAGGTGTTTTTACCAGTTTACAATTAATTGTTGACCAAGCCGCTCATTCCTGTTGTAAAATCGTCAAAATAGCTTCTTGGCCAGCAAATGGTCATTGACCTAGCAAAAACATGGATTGAGCAATAAAATCTAAATTTTTGAAGAATGAATGTCCTCTTGGTATACAGGAGGTCATTTTTGTTTGATAAACATGGTTTCTTGGCCTGGAAATGGTCATTTCTCAACATCACTGGAAGCCGCTTTGGTCAATGGTGTTAATTTTGATCCAGATCTTGACCCCAGTTTTGTGGATTTTCTTTGTTAAATGTGTTCATACCATGTTCGTGTTGTTGCATGTGGCAGTAACAGCACCAGTCCAATTAGTTTCCAACTATTCAGCAGAATGTTTACTAAATTGCAAATTCATCAGACATACAATTTGTACAAACTGACAGAACTTAATTTTCTTGATGTATTGAAATCTAGTCCGCCAATCAGATTTCAGAGATCGGAGACTTCATTTACAATTTAAAATGATAGCACTTGAAACTAGCATCTCGACATAAAAGCAAGCAGGCACTAAATGTTGACTATTTTGAAAAGAATTTTATTGTAAATTACTGCCCTAGGCTGCAACAGATTGCGCTCGTTTAATTGGATAAATAATCGTCGCACAATAATGTGTCATGTCTAGTCTGCCAGTTTGAATAGACGACTAGCACCTATCGAGCAATTTCATTAGTGTAACTTGACTGACCCTGGCTCATGAATATTTATTAGCTCACCTGACCTGAAAAGCCAATTGAGCTTATGCCATGGCGACCATCTGTCATCCGTCATCTTTTCCTTTAAACGACTACTTGTCAAGAACCGCTGGGCGGATTTCAATTATATTTGGCAGGAAGCATTCTTATAGCATAGGGATCCAAGTTTGTTTAAATGAAGGCGATCGGCCAATTTGGCATGTGGCCATTTTGGATTTTCGCCGATTTTTAGTGACGTCTTTAAAAATCTTTGAAACCGCTTGGGGATCGATGCAAACTTCATGAAATATAATCTAGGGCAAGAGCTGAATCAAGTTTGTTCAAGGGAACTTGATTGGCGAAATGATTTGGCGGCCATCTTGGATGAGCTATTTTTCGTGAAAATGACTTCTCCAGAACCTCTGAACGGATATTAACCACGGCCAGTTTTAATAACACTTGACTAAACCGTCACAGAAATTGCATTGGTCAAATTTTTCTGGTGATCATCTCGTTTTGTTCTGTTGTGTCAGTGGCAAGTAATTCTAGATGAGCGATACAGGCCCCTTGGGCCTCTTGTTAGGTTTACCTGAACTTAGCATGGCCATTAAAAGGCCGGATACAGGAGCACAGTCATTAAAAGGCTGATATGATTTCGCAGTCATGGGAACGTTTGCTTGGTGTAGTGGTTAGCACAGCACCTGAGTGTTGAACTATCTCGTCATCATTGGCGTCATGGACAATCTCATTCACTCCTTGTCTCCACCCAGGAGTATAATTTGGTACCAGTGTAAAAACTGGGCACATACTGTTAGGCATAATGGCGTGCTAGACTGAAAATAAAAACAACATGGATATGGCCTGGATGATATCTACAAATTTGGGGACGCGGTGTAAGTCAAATCAAATCAATTTAAAAGAATTTAATTTTGGTTAGTGTGAGTAAGTGCAAGAAGATGACCTTTTCTTACTGGCCAAGAAAATCATGAAAATCATGAAAGCTGAGAATTTAGAATTAAGTCTTAGAAATCCTGGAAAATCTGAGTTCATGGAAAGTTAAATATTTGAAACTTGAACTTCTATGTCTAGTTTAAGACAATCACACAGGTAAGCTGTTTATTATTTTTTTAACTACTTTGACTCAAAGCTGTTGCCTTATGTTAGCTTATGCCATGGCAACTATTTGTCAATCATCAGTCTTACCTTTAACCATTTGAACTTTTCTTGAACAAATTTGAGGGTTAAAGGGAAAACTTGAGCCAGTTATTCCAGTGTTAAGTTTTCAAAAATAGTCTCCTTGGTCTGCAAATGGGCATTGCTCAAGACCACTGCAGAAGCATTTTTTGAGTGATATGAGTGTTAAACTGTTAAATGTCTTCTCAAGAACCACTGCGCCGATTTCAACCAGATTTGTCAGGTGGTAGGTATCCTTGCCATAGAAATTATAAAAGTTTGAAAACTGGTTTCCGGATGATAACTCAGTTACCGTTTATCGGATCGCTTGGAAACTTCATAAGGCGATTGGACTAGGTCAGGAGAAGAAACCTCGAAATTGACGATGATCCAAAATCAAAGATGGCCGCCAACCAGGTGCGGCCATCTGGACAGTAACTGTTACCATTCATTGGATCGCTTTGAAACTTGATAGGGTGGTTGGACTAGACCTGGGGAGAAAATCTATTGAAATTGATGATGATCCAAGATGGCCGCCAGCCACCTCCGGCCATCTTGAAAATTGGTTTCCTGATGATAACTCCGTTACTATTTATCGAATTGATTTGAAACTTCTTAGGATGATTGGAGTAGGTCTGCGAAATACAATTTTTAAATGAGGAATAAACCTATTGAAATTGATTATGATCCTAAATCTAATATGGTCATCTTGAAAATAGGTTTTCGAATGACAACTCCATTTCATCTGAGGAGGAAACCTATTGAAATAGAAGATGATCCAAAATCAAATGTGGCCGACAGTCACCGGCGGGCATCTTAAAAATTGGTTTCTGAACAATAACTCCATGACCGTTTAGCAGATCACTTTGAAACCTCATAGGATGACAGGTATAGGTCTGGGGAAGAAATCGCTATTTTCTGAAAGCTCATTCATTGGTTTGTCATCAGGGTGGGGTATTATGCGCCGTTGACGGAGCGCTTGGCATGACGGTTTCGATGACTGGTACAGAGGTTTGAGCGTTCAGGTGGGAAGGCGGACTATCCAGGCCGTTTAATATTCTTTGAGGCACATGCTAGGGAATATATTCTCTCCAAGCAACTACAAGACAATAGATAACAATCTTATTGTTATTAAAAATTCAGGTGTCGAGGCTCATAAGTGACGCAACACCAACATGTGCAGACGATGTGGCAATTATGGCAAAACATCATTATCCAGATACTCTGACAGCTATACAGAACTTTTCTGACAAGACGGTATGCAATAGGAATGAAGAAGACTAATGCCATCATATATCCAGCTAATGGCACCTTTGCACTGACACCTGGCATCTGCTATGAGAGAGGAATTGACCCTATCAGAAGAAGCCACCTACCTTGGGTTCCTGATGAGTGCTTCTGCTAAACTTAATCAATGTAGAGTTGAAAACAACATTGCCTCGGCCTGAGGAGCTGTCTATAGTCTCTTTGGAGCTGGCGTCCATGGAAAAAATGGACAACCCTGTCGTGAATCGAAAGATATATTCTATATTCAGGCTTTGACGCCTTACTCATGGAGCAGAACTATGGAAGTTAACGGATAAAGAAACAGAGCCTATGGAAATGTTTGCAAGATCCCGTTTGTGCCAACTAGAGCCTTGCTCCCAGTGCAGCTAATCCACCAGTGTATGGCTTACTCAGTACTCTACAGTAGCAGCTGAGATTGACAAGAAAGCTTTCATCCTCCGGGCTTTAGATTACCCCTTAGTTATTACTTTACAAGTCATGCCCAAATGAAATCAGCCCAGATTAGTGAGCCCAAATTAAAATCCTACTGGCTGCTATGAACACTAATTAACTGATTTACAGTCAGGTAAATACTCAAGAGTTGGATGCTGTGGCATTTTATGGCCATTCAGAGGTCTTATAGTGCTATTAAAACTAAAATGTCTCAAAATCAATCAGATTTCAAAATTGTAGTGTCTAGGAGCATTGATGGATCCCGGACCAGATAGGTGGTGTGTCCAAATGAGGTAAATCTATAAAACCTGAACCTACTAAGAAACTTGGTTCCCGATTCATCACGTCGCGAATATACCATTGTGAAATGGAATATACCATACTCTTTCTTGATGAAGTCGGCCATAACCGGCTGCTGCAGTTGTCTGAGGAATGTCAATTTGCAGGCCAAGAGAATACTATTTTTGAAATCTTTCCACAAGAATAACTGGCTCGGTAACCGAGCCAGCCACTCTAGTGGTAAATTTTCTAAAAAATAGTCTTCTCTTGGCCTGGAAATGGACATATTTTGATTATCCTGATCAAATTTCGTCATCAAGGGGTTAAGACAACTGGCTCTGATATCCATGTCCAGCAATACATGGCCCTCATTATAATGTTACTTCTGCAATACGACCTGCCTTCAACCCACAGCTTATTGGTACAAATACCTACACAAACGACGTGGTAGTCCATGAGGCAGTCTGCAAGATGTGGCATGCTGCATCATCCATGTCTTCACTGCGATTCATGTGAGCTGAAATGTTTGAACTTCTAAGCATTCCTGCTCACTTAAGTCTGAATCCACAGCGACCCTTTCATTAAACTGAGAAGACAACCATTAAGGCAAACCCATTAGATATCAACTCCAGACTGTACTCGCGAGGCGCGATAGACGAGGCCGTCACAGCAACGTGTCAGCTTTGCGACTCGAGTCCAAAAGATATGGCTGTCATGCACTGATCTATCAGCAGCTCGTCGGCCCCACATGCTCGCGTTGTATAACATAACCTGCATGCCGTCAGACAACTCGACTACAGTTCTGAATCCTCTCCATCCACTCATTCGAATGTGCTGTATCCACGGACAATTCACCTTTCCAATTTTACCGTTGATCGTATGATGTCATAATCAAGTAAGCGGGGTGTAGGATGATGTAATAATCATTACGTCATAAATGTTTCTATTAGGCCCGTCTTTAACTCTTAATTGTCCGACACATTGTGCAAATTGTATGTCTCTACTATTTAATAAACATGCTGTTGAATATTTTTGACAATAATTTGACTGGACAAAGGCAGCAACAAAGCCCAGTCAAATTAGTTCCAAAATAATTAAAAGCTTACCTGTATAGTTTTCTGGAAATTAATAGTCAGGAAGTTCAGCACTCGATCAATCCTAACACGGATGAGGTGTGGGTGAAGCTTAGCTAGAGATGGGCGGGGGGCGTAGCTAAAACTGGAAAGGTCCATTAGAAGGAGGTGCCTTTAAGTGGTGCATCATCATAGAAAGTTAATATAGTAAGATTTCTATGGGGAACATGCATGTATAAGAAGAGAGTGCTCAAGTTAGTGTGTTTTTGTGTGAATGAGTGAGTGCCTGAAGGTGAACGATATGCAATCTCTCGGACTTCATTAACCTAAGATTTAATTTTGAGTTGAGTAGCCCTTTAACCCATTGTTGGCTAAATTTGATCAAGAAAATCTAAATATTTGCTTATTGAATGTCCATTAGCAGATCAAGAGAAGTCTATTTTTGAAAATTTATGTCTGGCTAGTATTATTTTGGCCTGAAAAAGGAAATTACTCAAGACCGCTGCCAAGGCTTCAACTTAAAAGGATTAATCCATTACTTGTTAAACCAGTCAAAAGTGGTTTCTGCAGTGGCCATGAGAAATGTCTTCGTTCTGGCCAAGAGATTTACCAGTCATTCCAGTGGTAAATCTACAAAAGAATCACCTACTTAGCCGGCAAGTAGCCATTTACCTAACAAAGATTTCTATTTTCGTCATCAAATTTAGCCATGAAGGGGTTAATTTTGTGTTAGCTTGATGTGTATGTTATTACCATCATTATCATAACTCACTCCAATACCTTGCTGCCATTGATGGAACTGTTCTGTCCTGACCTTATGTAATAATGTCATGTAAGATAGGTCCTCCAGACAGCTTGATCAGTAACAAGGAATGATAAATATGCAGTCTGACCTGTCTCTTTAACAGTGCCGACGAAGCGAGTCTTGCAACCAGATGATGGTGCTTCTTTATCACTTTAATGGTCAAGGCAGCCAAAACCAGCCTCTTGCATGGTCTTGTGGAATGGCCATTTACAGGACAAGAGAATACAATTTTTGAAAGTGTACCACTGGAATGACTGGCTCGATAACCAAGCCAGTTATTCGTGATAAATTTTGAAAATTTTATTCTCCTGGCCTGTAAATAGACATTAAATAGGCAGACCAAATTTGGTAATACCGGCGTCTTGTATGGTCTTGTCGAATGTCCATTTACGGGCCAAGAGAATAAAATTTTTGAAATTTTACTAAAATGGCAGTCATTTCGGTGATAAATTTTCAAAAATTATATTTTATCGTGTAAATGGACATTCAATAGGCAGATATTTAAAGTTCTTTGACCAAATTAACCATTAAAGGTTGAATGGTAATACCGGGCTCTTGTATGGTCTTGTGGAATGTCCATTTGCAGCCCAAGAGAATAGAATTTTGAAAGTATACCACTGGAATGATTGGCTCGATACCCAAGCCAGTTATTCCAGTGATAAATTTTCAAAACTTGTATGTACTTGACCTGTAAATGGACATTCAATAGGCAGATATTTAATTTTCTTGACCAATTTTCACCAGTAAAGGGGTAAGACAGAAGATGGTCTTATGGCCACGTGTTTTATTTTATTTCTGCCGGCTGCAAACCACCAGATAATAATTTCAATTGACAATAACTCTGGATGCGCTGAATATTTTGAAAACAATTTGACTGAAAGTGGTGTTGGTGGCTTAGGCACCACCAACTTTCAGTCAAATTGTTTTCAAAATATTCAGCATATCCAGAAAATGCAGAAATTCATCAGCCAGACAATTAAACACCTTCGTCTGGCGCCAAGATTAGTAATGACTTTAACCCTATAATCATGAAGATAGCCAAAACTTACCTCTGCAGTGGTCTTCGTGAATGTCCATTTGCAGACCAAGAGAAGACTATTTTTGAAGATTTACCACTGAAATAACTGGATCCATAATCGAGCCAGTCATTCCAAATCTAAATTCTTTTTTAAATCTGCATATGAGTACTCATGAAGCGTCCGTGTGTGTGTCCATCCGTCACACTAGGTTTCCACTCGATAACTTTAGTTAGCCTGCATGGATTTATTTCAAATTTGGTATAGTGATTCCTTATGATGAGGCCTCGGTGGGAATTGCGTTTCAGCGACACGCGTCCAGATGTGATGGAGTTATCCCCCTTGAATGACATAGAATTCAAGAAAAGTTTGGTTTCCGTTCAATACCTTTAGCTAGCCTGCATGGATTTATTTCAAATTTGGCATAGTGATTCCTTATGATGAGGCCTCGGTGGGGATTGCGTTTCAGCGACGCGCGTCCAGATGTGATGGAGTTGTCGCCCTTGAATGACAGAATTCAAGGAAAATTTGATTTCCATTCAATAACTTTACATAGTCCGCAAGGATTAATTTCAAATTTGTTATAGTGATTCCTTATGACGAGGCCTCAGTGGGAATTGCGTTTCAGCGACGCGTGTCCAGATGTGATGGAGTTAATCCCCCTAGTCCGCATGGATTTATTTCAAATTTGGTATAGTGATTCCTTTTGACGAGGCCCCGGTCGGAATTGCGTTTCAGCGATGTGCATCTAGATGTGATGGAGTTATCCCCCTTGAATGACATAGAATTCAAGGAAAATTTGGTTTCCGCTCAACTTTACATAGTCTGCATGGATTTATTTCAGATTTGGCATACTCATTCCTTGTCGCTAGTCGTCGGTGGGGATTGCATTTCAGAGCCATGCGTCTAGGCGCAACAGAGTTGTCCCCCTTAAATAATGACCAAATTTGTCAGAAAAACTTGGTTTCCACTTGAAAACTTTAACTACATGTGCCTGCGTGTGTAATTTATCAAACACTCAACCTTTACATATGTTGTATGTGATACTGCTTTTCGTTAGCATGATGATTTTTTTTCTGCTGCCTCCCAGAGCATAGCTCGACAAATAAGATTTTATTCGTATTTACATTCACGGTGTACAATGTTTTTAAACATCTATATACAAAAGCCATGGGGTGGAGTTCATAAAGATATCTAAGCTTGGATAACTGCTTAGCTGATATTTGCTTAAGCAAACTTCTCGCTGAAGAAATATTCTAACTATACAGTTAACAGATTTCATAAAGGATTTTTGCTTGTACTCAACATGTGCTATTAGTTTAGTAGATGTTAGCATTGTGTTCTACAATGGATTGTGATTGCACTGCCTCATCTCATTATGTAGGTAGTGTTGTAGCCACCATAGATTCACATGCATATACACACACACAATTTTGTAAATGCAGGAATCTCAAAAATTAGTTTTACTAGCAACACCCGTCGGGGTTGGGAACATGTGATCAGTACTGATCTTCTTGTTTTTAACCCTATTATCATGAAGATAGCCAAAACTGACCTCTGCTGTGGTCTTCGTGAATGTCCATTTGCAGACCAAGAGAAGACTATTTTTTTAATTTACCACTGAAATAACTGGATCTATAATCGAGCCAGTCATTCCAGTTCTAAATTTTTTTTTTTAATCTGCATATGAGCACTCACGAAGCAAATATTAACAAAGCATTAAAATAGCTGAGCAGCTCGTGACCACTTCTTGAATTTTAAACAGATATGACTATTTTAAAACTAGTTAGTTATCTGTAAGTGTGTACCGCTAACTCACCTGCACTGAGGAGAGAAATGTATACCTGTCACCGGTTAACCTTGTAGCTCACCAGGGTCAGCTTGTAAAAGAATTTGTCTGCAGTCCGTCATGCATCAACAATACTGGCACATTTCACTTGTTGTTGCTAGATTCAAACCATATTTACAAGATACCTTCATTTTGTCTCTCTATATATATATATGTTATAAACCGTGGCCCTTGTTGTGCCCCGATTAAAAGGGGGTGGGGAGAATAATCAGGGTGCGTCTCCATGCCTACATGGGTTCTGAAACCACTTGGGAGCCCATGTTGATTCGTTTCAAATTTGATGCAATGAAACTATGGGACAAGACCTCACTTGGAATTGTGAGTCAGCAGAATACATTCCTCTTTCTCAGTTACCTTCCCTTAAAAACATAAAACTTTTTAAGACGCTTAATCAACTACGTGATGTGTAGAAGGACATCATAATGAATGACGTAGATAAGTACATCACAAGCGCATATTTGAAGACAGACTATATGCATTGTTGTACGAATTGTATGTCTACTATCTAATAAATATTTTGAATATTTTGTAACTCGGATTTGAGTGGACGCTATTGATAGTCAGTGAGTTCAGAGATCGATCAATCCCAATCCACATTGGAAATGGTCAAAATGCTACTCCTTTGCTTCATGACATATTTCAACCAAATTCGAGTTGATGCATTCTATTGTGGTAGGCTCTACAATTTCTATTCAGAATTTTGATTGATCAATTTTTGGGGTGAAAGTATTAGATTTTATGACAAATTTACCGGAAATTGTCAAATTGCTTCTTACTACTTTGAGCAATTTCAATCAAACGTTGCTAAGATGATCCTATGCTCATAGGCGCCAGAATTTCCATTCCGAATTTTGATTGGTAGATTTTTCCTGTGAAACTTTTTCCCCATCTTGTTTAATGTAAAGAATCGTATATATTTAAATGCCAATGCTAATGGTCCAGGTGAGCGTCACAGGCCCATGGGCCTCTTGTATTTTTCAAGGTATTGAAGCCTATGTAGAAAACACATTTATGGCACGTTTTGCTACCCGAGTTCACAAATTCATCCAAAACTTATTAAGAATGTTAACCCTTTAATGGTCAAGATTTTTCTAGAAACTAAATGTTGCCTTAAGTTAGTAAATGTTTATTTGCAGGCCAAGGTAGAACTATTTTTTTTAATTTACCGCTGGAAAGATTCGCTTGGTTATCAAGTCATTTCAGTGGTATGTTTTGAAAAAATGTATTCTCTTTTGCCTGCAAATGTACGCTTCGTGGCCTAGATCATTAACCCTTTAATGGTCAAGCCGGACAGAACTGGCCTCTGCAGTGGTCCTGTGGAATGTCCATTTGCAGGCCAAGAGATGACTAGCCCACCTGGCCAAGTGCGCTTATGGCATGGCGACCATCCGTCTGTCAACTTTTGCTTAGAAACGCTATTCATTAACCACTTGGCGGATTTCAACATAATTTGGCTGGAAGGACCCTATGGGGATAGGTTTCAGAACTTGTATACAGAATTTTGATTGGTCAATATTTTTTGCCGGCCATCTTGAATTTTCCAAATAATTGTGGGAAATCATTTAAAACGCTACTCATTAACTGCTCGGACAATTTCAACAAGGCTTAGCTGGGAGGATAGTACACTGGTATGTGTTAGAACTTGTATACAGAATTTTGATTGGTCAATTTTTCCGGTGGACATCTTGGATTTTCTGAATATTTCTGGAAATCACTTAAAAGCCTACTCGATAACCAGTAGGCTGATTTATTTTAATCAAACTTGGATGGAAGACCCCTAGCCTAGTATGCTTCATGACATAAATACAGAATTTTGATTAGTCCATTTTTCCGGCAACCATTTTGGATTTTTTAAAACGCTACTCCTCATTAACTGCTTGAGCAATTTCAACCAGACTTGACTGGAAGATACTAGATTGGTAGATTTCAGAACTTGTATATAGAATTTTGTTTGTTCCATTTTTCTGGTGGCCATCTTGGATTTTCTGAAAATTTTGCGAAATCGGTTAAAAGGCTACTCATTAACCGCTTGAATGAGTTAAAGCAAACTCGGCTGCACAGACCCTAAAGTGCTATGCGTCAGAGCTTTTATATAGAATTTTAATTGGTCAATTTATTAGTGGCCATCTTGAATTTTCCAAAAAAAATGGCTGAAAATTGTCTACTCATTAACTACTTGGGCGATTTGAACCAGACTGGCTGGAATGACCCTAGGGCGGTAGGCTTTAGAAGTTGCATATAGAATTTTGATTGGTCAATTTTTCCGGCGCCCATTTTGGATTTTCTGAATATTTTGGGAAATCAGTTAAAAGGCTCCAATTTTGGCTGGAAGAATCCTATTGTTGTAGCCTCTAGAAATACTATTCAGAATTTCAATAGGTCAGTGTTTTGGCAGCAAGCTTTGATTTTCTGAAAGGTTTCTGGAACCATTTACACACGGTACTCCTTCAATCAATAATTCGATTTCAGCAAAACTTGGGTGGAACGATCCTGTGACAGTAGGATTCAACATGTTAAATGAGAATCTTGATTGGTCAATTTTTTGGTGGCCATCTTGATTTTCCGAAAATGATCCATCATGTCTATTTAAATGCAAATGGTGTATATGCCAATAGGCCAGGTCATAGGCCCTTGGGCCTCTTGTTTAAATTTACCACTGGAATGCCTGGCTCGATAACCGACCCAGTCATTCCTGTGGTAGATTTTCAAAAATAGTCCTCTCTTGACCTGCAAATGGACATTCAATAAGTAAATACTTAGATTTTCTTGACCAAATTTGACCGTTAAAGGGTTACTGTAAATCAAAGGTGAGCAAACATAAAAAAATCATGGTCAAAGTAGCTAGTGGCCGAAATAAGTTTGCTTTGTTGTGGTTTATCCGACACTTATGTCTTGTAAACATTTTTTTCCAAGTAAATTTTGTGGAATAGTGCTAAATGTTTTGACATCGCAAGGCTTTGAGGATCGGGTGTTTTACTGTTTATACATGTATGTGATTTAATGCTTGTTTGGCTCTCAAAAAGCTATCCATACCTGTTCCCCACACCTCTGCCTGTTTTTGCCTCTGATGTTGGTTTTCCTACGATAGCTTAGCTTAACTCTTAAACTTTTTAATGGTCAAACCGGCCTCTGGCGGTAGTCTTGAGGAATGTCCATCTGCAAGTAAACAAGAGTATTTTTGAAAATTTACCACTGAAATGACTGGCTCGATTATCGAGCCAGCCATTTCAGTGGTAAATTTTCAAAAATCCTCTACCTGCTGGTCTATATTCAATAAGGAAATATTTTTATTTGCTTTAGCAAAATTTGACCAGTAAGGGTTTAATATCATAACTAAGGCTTTTAACGTCATTTTTGACTGAAACAAAATTAATGGCAGCCACAGGTTCCAGTCAAATTGGTTTCTAAATATTCAGCGGCTGTGTTGAACAGTTAATAGTGTTGCGGAAAGATGCCATATCTAAGATAGCCTGCACAGGTTTCAAAACGATTTTCACAATTGATGGAATGGAAGGATCCCATCTGTCACCCAATTAACTGGCATCAAATTCAAATACATCACATGTTAGCTGATGTCACAATCAAACTGATGTACCTCGGTCACAAAAATCAAAGTCTGTCAAAAGTATGCATATTGTATGTCTGATGAATTTACAGTTTAAGAAACTTTCTGTTGAATATTTTGAGAGTACCGTAATTTGACTGGGAGATGCTGGTGACATAGGTCACGAGTCAAATTACTTTCAAAATATTCAACAGTTTACTTGTATTGTTACTTTGAAATTTAGATGCTGGTAATTCAGGTTCAAAAGTATATAAATTGATCCTAATACATGCACAATGTGAGTGTGGCATAGCTAGAAATGGGCGTGCCATAGCTAGAAATGGGCGTGGCAAAGCTAGAAATGGACGTGGCATAGCTAGAAATGGGTGTGCCATAGCTAAAAATGGGTGTGCCATAGCTAGAAATGGGTGTGGCATAGCTAGAAATGGGCGTGACAGCTAGAAATGGGTGTGGCATAGCTTGAAATGGGTGTGGCATAGCTAGAAATGAGCGTGGCATAGCTTGAAATTGGTGTGGAATAGCTAGAAATGAGCGTGGAATAGCTAGAAATGAGCGTGGCATAGCTAGAAATTGGCGTGGCATACCTAGAAATTGGTGTGGCATAGCTAGAAATGGGCATGCCATAGCTAGAAATATGTGTGGCATAGATAGAAATGGGTGTGGCATAGCTTGAAATGGGTGTGGCCTAGCTTGAAATGGGTGTGGCATAGGTAGAAATGGGAGTGGCGTAACCAGAAATGGGTGTGGCATAGCTAGAAATTGGTGTGGTATAGGTAGAAAGGGGCGTGGCATAGCTAGAAATCGGCATGGCATAGCTAGGAATTGGCATGGCATACCTAGAAGTTGGCATGGCATAGCTAGAAATGGGCGTGGCATAGCTAGAAATTGGCATGGCATAGCTAGAAATTGGTGTGGCACAGTTAAAAATCAGTGTGGCATATCTAGAAATGGTTGTGACATAGCTAGAAATAGGCGTGACATAGCTAGAAATTGTGTGGCATAGTTAGAAATGGGTGTGGCATAGCTAGAAATGGGTGTGGCATAGCTAGAAATGGGTGTGGCATATCTAGAAATGGGTGTGGCATAGCTAGAAATTGGTGTGGCACAGCTAGAAATGGGTGTGGCATAGCTAGAAATGGGTGTGGCATAGCTAGAAATAGGTGTGACATAGCTAGAAATGGGCGTGGCAGAAAAGCTAGAAATGGATCCTCTTCTACATTTATCTATTTGGATGTTTAATTTTTTAACAATGTTTGCTTTCTATTGACAGTGTCTCTTCATCAACTGATCAAATATTGTACACTATGCCTGCAGGCAAAGCAGTAGCTCTAGCCATCGATTTTCAACATGCAGGCAAAGCTGTAGCTTCAAGATGGAATGGAAATTTGTTCAGGAAATTATCACTCATTCAATTTATGGTAATGTGTTTTATTCGATGTGTTATGTATAAGTGACAGTACAGGTTCCCAAAACATAATAAAACGTACTGTTGAATATTTTTAGCATAATTCGATTTGATGACATTGTGTGTGCATGCCCGGGTGACTCCCCGGAGAATTATCTAAAAAACTACTGATCTGTTGGGGCTCACATTTTAGCGCAATAAAGGAACTGGCACAAACTAGGACAGACTTCAGCCTTGATCCAGATAAAAAGAAATTGGATCTATAGCTGTCTGATTTGGTGCAAATTTATACATCAGAAAGCAGTTTGACTACTTTATCAAGCCAGACATTCCAGTGGTCAATTGTAAAAAGGAGTATTCTCTTAGCCTGCAAACGGGCATTCCTCAAAACCATTACAGATGTTTTTGATGTTTATATTTTGACACCGGCAACAACAGCTTCCAGTCAAATTAGTTTCAAAATATTTGATAATGAAGCATTATTTTTGCTTAGAAATTTATTCTTGATTTTGATCATGAAATTGTTAATTAACCCGTTAATGGCCAAATCTGCCAAAAATAGCTTCTGCAATTGTTCTGACGAATGTCCATAAGCCGGCCAAGAGAACATGTATTTTTGAAAATTTATCATTGGAATGCCTGGCTGGATAACCGAGCCAGCCATTTCAGTGATAAATTTTGAAAAATATTCTCTTGGCATTCAATAAGGAAATAGTTTTTATTTTCATGACCAAATTTAGACATTAACCCTCACCACTTTGATGTCAAAACTTTAAATTTTCAAATTAAATTAAAAGATGAATTGGTTTTCTTTTTTCAACGAATTTGGTGGGAGATGAAAAATTTGAAAAATATACACCAGTTTCTGTGATATTGATACAGTAAAAGATAGAAAACTGACCTCAGAATGGTAAGGGTTAAAGTGTTAAGTGCATAGAGGGATGTTGCCATTGGCGATTAATGTGTTTTGTTATGCATCCTAAATAATGCCAATGTTTTACAGAAGAGTTTCTCTTGACGGGTCAAATGAAGCGTACTGTTTTGACATGAGTAACTGTGAAGATTAACGATGGTGGATGAACAAAGTTATAAATGTTTTAAATAGTGCATTTTATTGAGTGAACACTCAATGCGATGATTAGACCTCCAATATAACACTACAATTGCTATATTTATACCCATGTCTTTTGTCCTGCCCGTCTGTCGGGGTAGGAAATGGATTGTAATGCAACTCCTCCATTTAGTATGTGAGTTACCCATAGAATTTTGGAGTACAATACGACGTATATATTTGCCTCCTCCCCATGGAGGTTGGTGGCGGGGGTCAAAGGGTCAAGTTGATTGTAATGCAACTGCTCCAAAACCGTTAGACGGAATTCAGCCAAATTTAGTATACTGTTAGTTACCCAAAGAATTATGACGTCCAAGAGGACATTTACATTTGGCTGGGCCAGGGGAGGGGAGGGGTCAAATTTTAACCTGGAGAAATTTATTGTAGCACAACTCTGCTAAAACAGTTTGACAAAATTCAACCAAATTTGATATGTGAGTTATCCATATGATTGCGGAGTGGAAGAGACCATTTAGATTTAGGCTCTGCCTCCAAGAGCATGGTGGTTAAAAGGACAAGAAATTGATTCTAACACAACTTCTCTGAAGGCGCTGCATGGACAGAATTTAACCAAATTTTGTATGTGGGTTACCCATATGATTTACATTTGGTTTCGCCCCCAGGGACCAGCAACAGTTTCAAACAGCACTGCAAACTTAGCATCACCAAGGGTTCATACAAACTTGAAAAGTACTTGAATTTCAACATGTGCCTTGAAAAGCCTTGAATTTTCAAAATTCCCTTGAAAGGTACTTGAAAATTGCTTTACTGGATTGAAATGCCCTTGAATTTAATATTTCAACCCAAATTATTTTCATTGCGTACAAAGCTGTTGTCCTGATTCATCAGTCAAAATGTAGGAAATGTGTCTCAAAGCATCTAATATTAAAATATTAGCATTAGCCGACTCTCAGAGCCTCTTATTAATTACATTGTCAGTCGATTCCCCATAAAATCCCTGCCCCTTAATCTCCCATCCCATGTTCATCCTCGTAATTTTGAAATTGCATCCATGAAAATCCATCAATGGAAACTGACGACGACTGTATGAACCCTGTCACCAGTTTCCTTTGAATATGAATTTCTTGTTTAGTGTATGATGTTTATTTATCTATGCGTTTGGTTTATGATGGAGATTGTTACTATATCACCATGATGGCCAATCCAATTCAACCCTTTAATGGTCATACCGGCCTCTGTTATGGTCTTGTGGAATGTACATTTACAGGCCAATAGAATATAACTTCTGAAAATTTACCACAATATTGACTGGCTCGATTAACGAGCCAGTCATTCCAGTGATAAATATTCAAAAATTGTATTCTAATGGCCTGTAAATGGACATTCAATAGGCAGATATTAAAATTTGTTGGCCATTAAAGGTTAACCCTTTAACACTCATATCAGCCAAAAACGGCTTCTGCAGTGGTCTTGAGAAATGGCCATTTGCAGACCAAGAGAAGACTTTTTGAAAATTTACCACTGGAATGACTGGCTCGATAACTTAGCCAGTCATTCCAGTGATGAATTTTCAAAAATTGTCTTCTTTTCTATGAGAAAATTGAATTTTTTAAAAAGATTCAAGGTTTAAAGTATGAGGCTTGCCAAATTCAAAACCCGGACAAGAATCTAGAGGGATCTATTGCTAGGTATGCTCCTTGCATTCTGTATGTGCATTGAATCAATTTCATCTCTTAGAACCATGTATTCCTAAAATCCTAATTTCACGCTAACTATGCAGGCTATGATTAATAATTCTATACTAGTTTGACTGGCAGCAACAGCTCCTAGTCTGATTAGTTTTAGTTTGAAAACAATCAACAAATTGTTTATTAAATTGTTAATTCAGCAGTCTTACAATTCATGATGGACTTTTACCACTGTCTTGACAGACCTACATCATTTTTATAGGCCGCCAAAAAATTTGACTGGGTATTGTGGAATGGCGCCGTCCGTCCGGGCAGGCGGGCAGCAGAGTGGTTTCTGGATGATAACTCTGTTACCATTTGTCGGATCGCATGGAAACTCCATAAGGTAGGTGGACTCGGTCTGGGGAAGAAACCTATCGAAATCGAGTATGATCCGAAATCTAAAATGGCCATCGGCGACCATCTTGAAAATTGGTTTCCAGATGATAACTCCATTACCATTTATCGGATCGCTTCATAGGGTGGTTGGAATGTCTGGTGAAGAAACTTATCAAAATTTACGATAATCTGAAATCCAATATGGCCACCAGTCCAGTAGGTTTCAAAGCCTGTATACAGAATTTTGATTGGTAAATTTTTCCGGTGGCTATCTTGGCTTTTCTGGAAATCACTTAAAAGCCTACTCCTTGATAAACACTGGGGAGATTTCAATCAAACTTGGATGGAAGAACCCTAGCCTAGTATTCTTCGGAACATATGTACAGAATTTTGATTGGTCTGTTTTTCCGGCAACCATCTTGGATTTTCTGAAAAATGGTGGGACGTCGTTTAAAACGCTACTCCTCATTAACTGCTTGAGCAATTTCAACCAGACTTGGCTGGAAGGATACTAGGCTGGTAGATTTCAGAACTTGTATAGAGAATTTTGATCGGTCCATTTTTCTGGTGGCCATCTTGGATTTTCTGACAATTTTGGGAAATCAGTTAAAAGGCTACTCCTCATTAACCGCTTGAAAGAGTTCAAGCAAACTCGGCTGGAAGGACCCTAAAGTGCTATGCTTCAGAGCTTGTATATAGAATTTTCAATTTATTCTGTGGCCATCTTGAATTTCTCGAAAAATGGCTGAAAATCTTCTACTCATTAACTACTTGAGCGATTTCAACCAGACTGGCTGGAACGCGCCTAGATGTAGGGTTGCACGATTATTAACTTTTCATAATCGCGATCATTTAAAAAAAATAATCGCGATCATACGATTAATCATGAACTATATTAACTATGCCAATGCTGCTTAGAGGACTATTATGCTACTGCAGATTGTAAGACTATGGTTTAGGCACATGGGTATAGATACGTGGACAGAATACGCCAGTTGCTGATTGCAAACAAAGGAATGTATCAAGATTTTTCTAGATGGAAAACGGAAGGTACCATATTTCGCGTAATTGTAGCCTGTGCTCTAATAGAAGCCCACCCCCTAACTTTGACATATGAGCTCCAATGATTTTTTAGCAGTTTCAAAACAGCAAAACTGTATTAGAAGCCACAGCCCCTAACTCAGCAAATTGTACAGGAAAATTTGTAAGAATAGCGTGTATAATAATAACAATCGTGTCACATGGTGTGTACTTCAGACCGATCTCTGCCCTGATACATTTCTGGCCCCTCTAGAAGTCAATACAGGCCTCGGATTTGTAAATCTCGACCGCCTATTAGATTAATACTAATAGTAGGCCGCGTATCTTCAAGATATAATAACGTTTATTTCACACTTTTGTAGTCAAAATGCGCTTAAAACAGTCTTGGCGTGATTAAATAGTTTCCTTATAAATATATTTTAAGACCAAATTTATGTAACAAAAACGTACGGGAGAAAATGTGCATCAATTTTGTAACGCTGATCAACATTAAATGATCCAAATTGAATTATTACGAACGACAATATAGCCGGCTTCTTAAGTTGGCGAGCCAGCATCTCTTTTGCGATGGGAGGCTGCGTGTTCTCACGAGATATTATACACTAACGGGAGTTTATCAAATGGGTACCCGTTATTCAGATCAGTATAATACTCAGTTCCTATCGCGCAATGATAATATATAGAAATTCCCGAGTTCCGAGTCCCCGATTCCAGAATATTTATATCCGAGTACTCGCTCTAAAATAAACTCTTCACTTGGAGGCGAATCACGTGATTTGTATTTTTTTCGCAACACCATTTTATATCAGATTGTGGATTAATTTTGATGTAATAAACGACATTTATTAAAGGATACACAATATTTAGGCACTCAAATCAAATAATTTCACTTCCCCGGTGATGTTTTGAGGTATACATTAAACATAGTCGTAGGCAGTGAGAATTTTTAGGGGAGAAAATGCGTTGAATTTCCGTGGTATCAGTTTTAGAACTTTTTGGGAAAACCATTTGCGTGAATAATCGAAAAATCGTGCAACCCTACCTAGATGCATATAGAATATTAATAGGTCAATTTTTCTCGCAGCCGTTTTGGATTTTCTGAATATTTTGGGAAATCAGTTAAAAGGCTACTCATTAACCGCTTGGCCGATTTCAACCAAACTCAGCTGGAAGAACCCTAGGCCCGTACGCTTCAGAACTTGTATACACAATTTTGATGGCTTGATTTTGATGGTGGCCATCTTAGATTTTCCGATAAATGGGAATTCATATAAAATGCTATTCCTCATTAATCGCTTGAACAATTTCAACCAATTTTGGCTGGAAGGATCTTATTGTCTTAGCCTCTAGAAATTCTATTCAGAATTTCAATAGGTCAATGTTTTGGCAGCAATCTGATTTTCTGAAAGTTCCGGAACCATTTAAAAACGGTACTCCTTTAATCCATAACCCAATTTCAACAAAACTTGGGTGGAACGATCATATGATGGTAGGCTTCAACATATTAAACAAGAGTCCTGATTGGCCAATTTTTTGGTGGCCATCTTGGATTTTCTGAAAATCACCCATCATGTCTATTTATATGCAAATGGTTTAATGCCAATGGTCCAGGTGAGTGCCAGTCAGACAGGCCCTTGGACCACTTGTTCCGAATGTTTGTTTGCATGTACGTCCATCCGTCTCTTCACAACTTCTGTCCATCCATTTGTTCCGAATGTTTGTTTACATGTACGTCCATCCGTCTCTTCACAACTTCTGTCCATCCATTTGTTCAGAATGTTTGTTTGCATGTACGTCCATCCGTCTCTTCACAACTTCTGTCCATCCATTTGTTCCGAATGTTTGTTTGCATGTACGTCCATCCGTCTCTTCACAACTTCTGTCCATCCATTTGTTCAGAATGTTTGTTTGCATGTACGTCCATCCGTCTCTTCACAACTTCTGTCCATCCATTTGTTCCGAATGTTTGTTTGCATGTACGTCCATCCGTCTCTTCACAACTTCTGTCCATCCATTTGTTCAGAATGTTTGTTTGCATGTACGTCCATCCGTCTCTTCACAACTTCTGTCCATCCATTTGTTCCGAATGTTTGTTTGCATGTACGTCCATCCGTCTCTTCACAACTTCTGTCCATCCATTTGTTCAGAATGTTTGTTTGCATGTACGTCCATCCGTCTCTTCACAACTTCTGTCCATCCATTTGTTCCGAATGTTTGTTTGCATGTACGTCCATCCGTCTCTTCACAACTTCTGTCCATCCATTTGTTCAGAATGTTTGTTTGCATGTACGTCCATCCGTCTCTTCACAACTTCTGTCCATCCATTTGTTCCGAATGTTTGTTTGCATGTACGTCCATCCGTCTCTTCACAACTTCTGTCCATCCATTTGTTCAGAATGTTTGTTTGCATGTACGTCCATCCGTCTCTTCACAACTTCTGTCCATCCATTTGTTCCGAATGTTTGTTTGCATGTACGTCCATCCGTCTCTTCACAACTTCTGTCCATCCATTTGTTCAGAATGTTTGTTTGCATGTACGTCCATCCGTCTCTTCACAACTTCTGTCCATCCATTTGTTCCGAATGTTTGTTTGCATGTACGTCCATCCGTCTCTTCACAACTTCTGTCCATCCATTTGTTCCGAATGTTTGTTTGCATGTACGTCCATCCGTCTCTTCACAACTTCTGTCCATCCATTTGTTCAGAATGTTTGTTTGCATGTACGTCCATCCGTCTCTTCACAATATCTGTCTATCTGTTTGTTCAGAATGTTTGTCTGCATGTACGACCATCCGTCTCTTCACAACTTCTGTCCATCCATTTGTTCAGAATGTCTGTCTGCATGTAAATGTATGTCCATCCGTTTGTTCAGAATTTCTGTCTGCATGTACATCCATCCGTCTCTTCACAATGTCTGTCCATCTGTCTGTCTATCTATCTCTGCAAATCAGTTCTTGTCAATGCAACCACTAGTGTTTGCTTATTTACCACCTGAAGTACTTTATTTTAATATGGCTATGATGAATGAAGATGTATGCAGATATCTTATAGGCCTATGCATTAGCTGTTTAATGAGCCTTCAATGTCCAATGATACAAAATTAAAATTATTAATGGTAATGTCATGGTGCTATTAGGCCAGGTATAGGAAATTCTGTGTGGAATTATATATTATTGATTTTAACCAGCATAAATTAGAATGTTCCTAATTATGACCAGCTGAATCATATGAAATCAAGTGTGACGATTCTAGGACTATAGTGGACAGAGGACAATAGCCAAGTTAATAGCCAGGACAATTAAAGTGACCCAGCCTGCAGTGTGGACATAATAAATCACAGTATTCCAAGACATGTATATGCTGAACTTTTATATATATATAATAACATACTTAAGAAAATACATGTTTATAATCCAATAACCATTTTCATTCTGAATCCCCACAAACATGATTTCACGACATTGGCATATTAAGAAACCTGCATTATTATTTTGGAAATGATTTGACTGAAAGTTGTTGCTGCCTCAAGCAGAAACAACTTTCACTTTGATTGTTTTCAAAACAGTCATCAGGATTTTCTGATTTTGTCAGTAAAATATACTGTCAACACATACAGAATGAGTGGTTAACTATATTTATTTCATTGCATTGCATAAATCTGGTATTCACAAAAGTACTATTAGTAAACGACCCAGACGTATATATACTGGTCTGGCGTTTTGTTAGCTTACTAAAATACTTACCACTCAATTCACTGTTTGCTAAAAGTCACCTGACTTAGATATCTCAGAAAATTTTAACCTATTCATTCCCATGGTGTAGGTTCCCTTGAAACAGGTTTAGCAGAGATACATCCCTCCATTGGGTAGTCTTGATAGTATCTCTTTAACTCTAAAGCAGTCATTGCTCTAGGGAACCGGTTCCTCTATTCCTATAGAGAACATATAAACGAGTCTGTGAGCATGCGCACTTATGCTACTATGCATGCGACCGAGTCCAAGCCGTCATTAATTAATTCCACAAATTTTTAATGATTTGCAATTTAACGATGCGGGGTGGCTGAGGTGGGCCCCAGTGAATTGAGTGGTAAGTATTTTAGTAAGCTAACAAAACGCCAGACCAGTATATATACGTCTGGGTCGTTTTGTAACACAACAAAAATACTAAGCCACTCAATTCACTGTTTGCTAAAACACAGAATTGGTCAGAGCCCAAATACTAGGTGGGTTGGTAAATTGCAAATCAGGAATGAAAGGTTAATCACCAAAAATACTAAAACCAACTAAATCGCTGAAGTGCTGAAATAGCACGAACAAACAAATGTTCAAAATAAAATACAATAATATAATGATAATTAGAAAATCTCAGCAAAGAGAATTTAAAAACAGCCGTGAGATGGTGAAGAAGACGGCTGACTAAAGAATCTAGGCAATTGAGCCTAGGTTTGAGTGGCGAAACGAGAAATGTCAGATTGTGAATTGAATCTGATCTTTCAGATAAAAATAATGTAGAATCTGACATTTATACTGCAACTTACATAATGTCGTCCACTGATAGATCTGCATAGAATGCGAAGGAGAAGGCCATACCACGAACATCGTGTGCCTTAACACAAACTGAGTGTCTCCTGGAGATACATTCTAGTGTCAATTAATGGTGTCTGTAATCCAGTTGATGAGATGCGCGCTTACTAAACGAATTCGCATAAGTAATCTGAACGGTAGATCTGCATAGAATGCGAAGGAGAAGGCCATACCACGAACATCGTGTGCCTTAACACTTACTGAGTGTCTCCTGGAGGTACATTCTAGTGTCGATTAATGGTGTCTGTAATCCAGTTGATGAGATGCGCGCTTACTAAACAAATTTGCATAAGTAACCTGAATGGTGTTTCAAAAAGATATTTTAAATTGGGCATAGTTTTCGGAAAGGATTGAAAACAATTAATTAGGTTTTATATATATAAGATCTCTTCAAGGGCAAAGAATGAGGCCAGCTCTCCTACCACCTAGAAAAGATCATTCCCAAAAAGAATATGAATATCAAAATGCCATCTAACAAACGCGGCCGCTAGTACAAAAAGAATGATTTCAGAGTTATACAATTAAACAGATGGACCCAAGAATGAATTAATAGAGGAATTTATTATAGGTATTTGCCTTTGTGCTATACCCTAAAAATACCGGTACCATGGATAAATGATGTAAATACTTAATAACTCTCAAACCGGCTTCTAGAAAACAAAGAAGGATAGATGCTAGTGAAAACGATAACACCACCCCAGCATACAGGGATTTAAATCATCAAAAAATATGCCATGAATCTATGACTTGATGATGGGATGCAGAATCGGGCGAGATAATGTGCTGTTCTAACAACCATTTGAAAACCTTAAATATACTCTGGTAAATTCTCCTGTAACAGATAGTTTGAATTGATTAAGAATACTAAAGTTCAGACAAAAAATCAATTTCTGAAAAACAGGTCTCTTGGAAAATACCATATATACATATTGAAGATTTGTGGAATGATGAACTGAAAGCTGCTGTTAAACGAGATAGAAAATCAGCAAAATTGGTAAGACGCTTTGGATTTCCACAAAGAGGACTACGAGATCCACTGAATAACTCTCATTGGGCCAAGCAGGAGTGATTAAAGGGATAATACATTCTGCTGACAAAAGTTCTTAAAGACAATTGTACTAGAAACCGCTGACAAAAGTTCTTAAATACAATTGGCACTAGAAAGTTAAATTGAAGATAATTAAAAAAAAAATGTGAAGTCTATGACTGGGCCAGAGCATCTACCGCCAGAGCCTAGCCTGGAGGAAGAATATGAACATCAAATCTGGACACTATACTGAGTAGAAACTTAATGGGATGTAATAAATGAGCTACAAGGAAAATCATTCTACCTGGAATGTGAGCTGCTGAAAGTTTTGCTGACATCTCCACCGCAGGAGGAAGACCAAGACTCCAGACAAAATATGATAACCTCAACTGCCCTGCTTGTTGATGAAGGTCACTACTATAGAAATGACTGCATGAGCAGATAGGTGCTTGTGAAAGAGACAATATCTCTTCATTCTCCAATATTCCTGAGTATTGAAGAGGAATACTAGAGTATTAGTTCCTGTTCTAGTTCCTGAAAAGGAAGAGAGTAGTAAGACTACTTTATCTGATTCCATAGACACAAGAACGAGATCCCCTCCCCCAAACACGTAAGAACAAGACATCAAACTGGACCTGCAGATGGATAAACTGGTGAATTGGTACCGATGACACCCAATGAATGAAAATGCAGTGTATGCAGTCGTGGTGAGGGACAAAATTCTGAATTACCAGACTTGACCTTCGTACACAAAACTGACTCCATTCGGCCCAAATTTTAACACAATTAAGCAACCTTCCAAGCCAGAGGAATCCCAGACTGGCTATGATGTAATTAAAAGAACCCAAATCCAGTTAGGACAAATTCTGTATATATAGAAATATCAGAAAACACTGTCCCTTATCCTTGACTAGACCAGTGATGACTAGGCAAAATGACTCCATGTCCATATTATTCCTTTCATCGATGAACTCCATTTCTGAGACAACATAGTAGGAAAAGAGTTGAATATAAAACGATTGACTAAGTAATTTTTGTCTCAAACAGTATCAAAGCAGCCATGGGTTCCAGACAAAATAATTCCAAAATATACAACAGAATTAGTATTAAATCATGAAGTGTAAATTTTTTGGAAGTTGTCAGAAAAGGATAAATATATGAGTTGAAGATAAGAGCCGAGACCCTATAAAAGATGATCTGCCAGCACCTCATAATCCTTAAAGTCTGGATTCTGCCATTCCTCCACTGTATCCTACTTGAAAAGAGCAGAAAATTATTGATCAGGAACAGAAGCAGGACTAATGTCAAAGGAGACCAACATGGTTTGATAGAAAAAAGGGGGATTCAATGACTACATTGATTGTACCTTATATGTAGGAAATCTGCTACCTAAGACATGCATGAGGCTAGCTATACCCATCCCACCCCTGATAGAGTAGAGATTATATAGAAGTGCTTAAGCATGACAGCTAGGACCAGAATAAACCTGCAGAATCTTATTTTACAAATCTAATTTTAAAACAAAGCTAGTATGATATGAGCCCAATTGTTAATATCTTTATCAGATGATTAAACAGGAAAGAAGTCCATCAAACCTGTGACCAGATCAATGATGGATAAGGACAAAGGACTGAAACTACACAGAAGGGTGAAAGGAAAAAACCATATTCCACAATCCATGCAAAGGCAACAATCCAATCATCTTGGTTAGGCCCCCTTGAGGAATTTATTTATTAATGCCTGGGAAATTTAGAATTTAGAATAAAAAAAAAAAAAAAAAAAAAAATAGGCTTGAATAGATAAGGCTGAGAAGACCTCTCCATATGACAATAATAGAAATAGATATATCCCTAGACAAATAAAAAGATCAAAATTTCTACTGAACTCGAGAAAGGAGTGGTGTAAAGCTTGATAATACAAAAAAGATTTTGTTATTGTGACAAGCTTACATTTACCCATAGATATGCTTCATCATGGCGAGGGATCCTACTGACAGAAAAGAAAGACTGAAAAACTATGTTAAAAATAAATCAGGCCAGATATGATACTAAAAGATAGCAAACCACTATTCACAATTAAAATAATAAAGTCTGACGCACTTATTTGCAGATTGATATTAGTCGAAAGATGGAGGCTGATAGTTAGAGTGTAATACATGAGAAGATTCAGGAGCAAAACGAAATCTAGTGAAATCAAAACGACAAAAGCACTGCTAGGATCATAAGAAAAAATTAAATTATTCCTAGAAGATAAATGCGAAGAGTTGGGTGTACACAAGGTTTCAAAGGATGAGGATAATTGGATGGTTCAGCCATTGCACTAAGAGCAACTAATAAAGAATTAAAGAATCCAAAATAAGAGCCCCTGAAATAGGGCATTTAAACTGTCAAGTGATTTAGAAACAAACAATACCAGCAAAACACCAGAAGTGATTTGATTTGGCATACCTAAACCAGAAGTTTAATTATAATCAGTTGCTATGCCATAAAAATTGAGTTATAATCTAGGTAATAATACTGAGCACAGGACAATTAGGCCTCATGGTCATCTCTTCTTCATTTATCTCCATGCCTGTGCCGTCACTTCTAGTCATGGGTTGCGTGTACGGTGTAGTCATACATTGGCTTGACTATGCCAAAGCCTACCTAAACCATTTTCGAATGTTTTAAGAGATGGTGTGGAAACAACATGTTCAGACCACCATTTCACAGTTTACACACCCCTTAGAGAGAAAATTTTTCTAACTAGGTTAGTTCTCCCCCTCTTCTAGACTTTCAGATGATTTCCACGAGTAATAGTCCATTTGCAAGCAGAATGTTATATTTGACTATAACAATTAATCGATTGAGAGCCGATAGAATGATCCCTCATAGCCTGGGTACGTGCTCTATATATCCAATTTCACCCAAGTTAAGTACCCGCAGAAGGAATTTACAAAATGATGAGAGATTAGATTATACATTAAGTAGGGAAAAAACCCATCTTAGGGCTAATAAAAGTGGCTGATAGTCAAGAACTTTCCTGATCCAAAGGCTATGCTTGCTACTAAAACACTGAGATCAACACACATCTCTGATATAGTAAAACTTGGTCATCAAAGTTTGTAGCGTTTACTATCAAAATATTAACCATTTAACTCTCGAAGTTATTAGTCATAAGTTGCAACTGAAATAAGTTGACTCTGAATGAGTACCAGCAAATATGGGAGTGGCGTATTTACTTAAAAATCCATAAATAGGTCGCACATTTATGCTCAATTTACATGTTCTAAAAAATTTGCGCGCACTATATACAAGGATAAAACTTATTTTCCTCTGAATTTTTAAACATCTTAACGTCTGAAGATACCACGAAAAAACCCTTCACAAATCTTGTCACCTCGCGGCTATGCTTAATGTATACCTCAAAACATCATTCGCAGAAGTGAAATTATTAAATTGAGCAGCCTAAATATTGCGTATCCTTTAATAAAGATTGTTTTTTCCATCAAAATTAATCCTAACTTGACATAAATGTCGTCTTTATAATATATAAATCAGAATCACGTGATAATCACATGATATATAAATCACGTGATATTATCTGAGCAGATTAGGTTAAAGCAAATTTTAATGAAGTAGCTTAAGCGAGTACTCGGATATAGATATCCTGGAATCGGAAATTCGGCAATGAGATCTACGCTTCTCGTCAGCGCCTCCAAACGGAGATTTACTTTGCCACTGTCCGGCTCGCTAACAATAGACGCTGGCTACCCAGTTTAATTATCGGCCGTTCATGCAATTTTTCTAGAACATCGCATTACGTTTTAGATCATTTTAGGTTCACATTACAATATAACCAGTAATATATATAATAAGTTTTAACGCTAGATTTAGAAATCAAGTGAACGCAAGTTTCTCGCAAGATTTACAAATCAATGTGATTACGAGGATTCAATTCAGTATCGTAATTTTGAACATCCGGGCATTCCGAGATCGTCCAACATTTGCCAATTTACGACACACTAAAGAGGATATCCCATAGCAACGCAATGTTTACATTTTTCATGAAACTACGGCCATAAAAAATACTTGCGTCGACTAACCCCGCCAGGTATTAGAAAACATAAAATCTCGAGTAATTTTTATAAGATATTAAATAAAAGGTAAAAAGGTTTCATGGCCCATTGCTAGTAATGTTAAATTAGCCTGCAAAACGCCGCCAATTGAAAGCGAACACCGAATCGCGAATTAATACGATGGTCTCGTCTTTATTGTAATACGACTGACATGACTGACTGATCATCATGAAGTAATTGCGAGTTTCATGTTAGTTGGTTAGTAACGGTCCTTAGAAGGACCACTCGCTTTTCTTCAGGGGATGATCGTGGTGTATCCTTGTGGTGTTCATCCGGTCCACCACGCCTGTTTGCACCACTGTCACATTCTTAATAGATCCAATAACTTCCCAACCGGTATATTACATAGTTATGTAGGATACCTTATGTAGGATTCGATCCAAACCGGTATGTAGTATACCTTATGTAGGAAAGAATGACGCTCGGAAATACGTACCTAGTCAAAACTCTTAATTGATCCACTAACTTCCCAACCGGTATGTTACATATGTTATGTAGGATACCTTTCGTAGGAGATGTTCCAAACCGGTATATAGTATACCTTTCGTAGGAACGGAGCCTCGTGGCTAAAATAGGATCAGAGTTATTGACTTCACCTGGCTTGTAATGTGAAGCTGGCGCCATTTTCTTTCAACTTGGTCACAACGAACTTTCTGCTCATATTCACGTAAATTATAACCATTTTACATAAGTACTATGACTTATTCAACAAAGACCACTTGTACTGTGGTATTCATGAAAAGCAAATGTGGATGTAGCTCCACAAGATTATGGAATGAATAGGATTTGTTGAGATAAAAGTTAGGTGTTTCCCGTAATACAGAAAATTAATTAATGACGGCTTGGACTCGGTCGCATGCATAGTAGCATAAGTGCGCATGCTCACAGACTCGTTTATATGTTCTCTATAGGAATAGAGGAACCGGTTCCCTAGAGCAATGACTGCTTTAGAGTTAAAGAGATACTATCAAGACTACCCAATGGAGGGATGTATCTCTGCTAAACTTGTTTTAAGGGAACCTACACCATGGGAATGAATAGGTTAAAATTTTCTGAGATATCTAAGTCAGGTGACTTTTAGCAAACAGTGAATTGAGTGGCTTAGTATTTTTGTTGTGTTACAAAACACTTGATTCTTTAAACAAATTATTAATGATTTCAGACATGTTCTGAATTTATTTCGAACATGTCTTTTGACTACTTGTCTGTTTACTTTAATGACCGCTAGCTATAAAAGGTAAATAAATTTGTATATTTGATATATAGAATGAGTGAGAGAAACAGTGAGAGACAGAGCTAGAGATCGAGAGATAGAATTAGATTGAATTATACAGTCATACAGATAGATATAGAGATTCATAGAGTTAGAGATAGTTTTCTACAGATAGATAATTAGTGTTTGTAACATTTACTATCACCAGTTGAACTTGAAGTAAAGTTTAGAATCATTAAACGTTTAATATCAGTAATATGTGAAGAATGATCTTGATTATTGTTCATTAAAGTGTCTTCACTCGCCGTCTCATCCTGAAGTGGAGCAGAGCTATTTCCACCCAGCTAATCCCCATATTCAGAAATAGGTGGAAAATATCCCTGTAATAGTTACCTGAATAGAATAGAATTTGAATGATTACTATTTGTTAAGTGCATTTATGTATACAGTGTACGTGCATGCATTTTATGTTCAGGCTAACCTATTTCAAAAGCTAGGATTAGCTTGGATTTTCTTGAATGTTCAAGCTAGCTGGAATATTCTTGGATTCTAAGTGGCTAATACCAACAAGCTAGCTTGGATTATCTTGAATGTTCAAGTTAGCTCGGATTTTCTTGAATGGTCAAGCTATCTGGAATTTTCTTGGATATCCAAGCTTTTTTGGGCCTGTGCTGCTAAATACATGCATCAACAAAATACTACATGCATTGGGGTATGGTTTTTTGTGAACTACACTATCTATGTTCTATGAAGAGTCATGTATTATATAATGATGCCATCTTTGTTGCCTGCATATAAAGTGAGTTTATCTCCTATTAATGATATATTAAATCTGACTTGTGTTTATTTATCTGCAGCCAATTCACGTTCCACTAATAATGAGATATTTGGAGCCCGTGGGGATATATCATCTTCTGATAGCTCTTGTTGAAAATTTACCACGGGAATGGCTGGCTCAATAACCGAGCCAGTCATTGCAGTGTTAAATCTTTAAAAATTGTATTCTCTTGGCCTGTAAATGAGCATCCAATAGACAGATATTTAAATTTTGTTGACCAAATTTGACCATACTGGGTTAATAGTTTCCTGTTTTATAACATTATTAGCTCACCTGGCCGGAAACGCCAAGTTTATGCCATGGCAACCGTCCGTCGTCCATCCATCCGTCGTCCATCCATCAACTTTTCCTTTAAACGATTTCTTCTCAAGAACCACTTGGCCGATTTCAATAATCTGTGGCAGGAAGCATCCTTAGGGCATAGGGATTCAAGTTTGTTCAAATGAAGTCGATCGACCAATTTGGCCGGTGGCCATCTTGGATTTCGGCCGATTTTAGGAAACATCTTTAAAAATCTTCTCCAAGCCCGTTATGGGGATTGATGCAAAACTCATGAAATATGATCTAGGGCAAGAGCTGAACCAAGTTTGTTCAAGGGAACTTGATTGGTCAAATGGTTCGGCTGCCATCTTGGTTGACCTAGGTTTAGCGAAAACGAATTCTCCAGAACCGCTGAACGGATGGGGTCAAAATTTGGTAGATATGATTAGGGATTAAGGGCCAATAAAGTTTGTTCAAGGAAAGTTGAACCGTCAAAAAACATGGCTGCCATGGGCCAATCAAAATATAGCGTGTTTGGTGGCCATATTGGATTTTTTTATTTGATGGATTTTGATGCCGAAATTGGTGTTATATGTGGCGTTTTTTTGGTATTCTGATCTCAAATTTGCCATTTTCGAAACTGTCGGATAAATAGTTTGGCGACCATCTTGCAAAGGTGCCCATACTAAAGCAATGGGAAATTTAAAATGTCTTCTGGAGAACTACTAGGCCAATTTCAATTATATTTGGCAGGAAGCATCCTTAGGCCTTAGGGATCCAAGTTTGTTCAAATGAAGCCGATCGGCTAATTTGACTGGTGGCCATCTTGGATTTCGGCCGATTTTAGAAAATGTCTTTAAAAATCTCATTCTCCGAAACGGCTTGGCGAATAAATTCAAAACTTATGAAACCTCATCTAGGCAAAGACATAAGCCAGGTTTGTTCAAGATGGCTTAATTGACCGAATGGTTCGGCGGCCATCTTGGATGACCTAGTTTTCTAAAAAATTACTTCTCCAGAACTGCTGAATGGATCAGGCCGAAATTTGGGAGAAATGATTACGGACTAAGGGCCATTAAAGTTTATTCAAGGGAACTTGCTCCGTCAAAAAACATGGCCACCGTGGGCCAATCAAATTGTAGCATGTTGGCGAACATATTGGATTTTTTTTATTTGATGGATTTTGAGGCCAAAATTGGTTCTATATATGTTTTTGGGTATTTTGAGCTCAAATTTGCAATTTCCGAAACGGTCTGATAACCGGTTTGGAGGCCATCTTGGATAATTTTCTCGTCAACAGCTCCCATGCTAAAGCAATGGGAAATTTAAAATGTCTTCCCGAGAACTGCCAGGCCGATTTTGGCCGATTTCTGGAAATGTCTTTAAAAATCTCCGAATCTTCATCTAGGCCAAGAGGTAAGCCAAGTTTGTTCAAGAGGACTTGATTGACCAAACGGTTCGGCGACCATCTTTTTCACGAAAATGACTCCTCCAGAACCGCTGAAGGGATCAGGCCGAAATTTGGGCCATTAAAATTTGTTCACATTAAAAAAACATGGGCGCCGTGGGCCAATCAAAATGTAGTGTGTTTGGCTGCCATATTGCACTTGCAAAAATGTCCACAAACTCATTTAAGAGACTGCTAAACCACCAACCAACAATTTCGCCACAAGGTGATGGTGCTCCCGGTGAGTGACACAGGCCCCCTTGTGCCTCTTGTTTCTGCTCCATATCATATTTTAAATTAATCTTTATCGGGGTAGGATTTCGGACGAAGCTTATTTTGAGTCAAACTTTAAAGGGCTCTTCATCAGTAAAATGTTAACGCTAACGTACAAGCCGACCAAACAAAAATAGTCTGTGCAATTGTCATGATAAATGTCCATTTGCAGACCAAGAGAAGCCTATTTTTGACAAATTTAGCAGTGGAACGACTGACTCATTAATCGAGCCATGAGTCATTCCAGTAGTAAATTTTCAAAAATAGTTTTGTCTGTTTCTGCAAATGAACATCTACTATGAGAAAATTTAAAGTTACTTAAAGAAAACCTAGAAATTAACTTGTTATATTCACATCAGAATTCTCGAAAATAAGATCATTAAAATTGTATACTTTTAGAGGCTTAAATTGTGTGCATGGATGTAATGAAACGAAATAAATCATCGTATATGATAATTCCATTCCATATAAATTAATATAATTTTTTTAAGTTGTGAAATTGAATTAGAGACACGTCCCTATTTCAAATTCACAACTAAAAATATGAAATTTATTTAAGCGGAATGAGATCATCATATGTTAAGACTTATTTCGTTCCATTCCATCTTAAAGCACACATTTTAAGCCTCTAAAAGTATACAATTTTAACCATTTTATTTCCAAGCATTTTGGTGTGAATATGCATCTTTAAGCAAAAACCTCAGAGATAATTACTAGCCAGTCAACAAAGATGTACTTCAGTTTATGCTTATAGTGATGATGATTGTCTGGCTCATTGAGTTAAAAGGAAACTGACAATCAGACAGGTTTAATTGACAGATGTCATTTCAATTTCATTCTCAGTGGCCATCCGGCTGGTAACGTAGTAATCAATTTGTCTGAACAAACTGTAGCCGTTTGTGCAAGACTGTCATATATGGAGGGCTACACACTAATTTAATATGTGACATATATCATAATGATCTCAAAAGGTTAATTAATGGACCTTTCTAGGTTATCCATCTATCATATGATGTCATAATCAACTATGTGACGAGTAAGATGATGTCATAATCAATTACAGCATGAATGACTCGATTTAAACGGATCTTAAACGGTTAATAGTCTGACACATACAAATTGTATATCTGCTATTTAATAAACATGCTGTTGAATATTTTAAACTAATTTGACTGGACGCTGTTGCTGCCAAAACTGTGTCTGCAGTGGTCTTGAGAAATGTCTATTTGCAGACCAAGAGAAGAGTCATTCCAGTAAAAATATTTCAAAAATATTCGCGTGGTCGGCAAATGGACATTTTCTGTGAGAAAATTGAAATTTTCTTGAACGAATTTGAGGGTTAAAGGGTTAAGGTTTAGTTACATTTTTGGCGGGAGAAACCATCAGGCTGATAAACTCCAGCGCTTATATATGGTTTTGTAACTACTACTACTACTAGATCAATATTACAGGCATGAAAATCTTCAGACTATTATCTGATTTCAAACCCTTTACTCAAAAATCTGAAAATGTAATGCCATCAGTTTTGTCCGAAATGCTCAAAACAGCTGTGTTTCTGGTAGGGGTAGGTAATTTCAGACCTTTTCAGAATATTTTCAGGCTTTCGCAGGAGAGTATTTTCATGACTGATATTACAATGCCTTCATCTCACTCCAGAGGCCCTGAAATCTTCGCATAGGCGCTGATTTCATGTTATCAGAGTCATCCATCCGTAAGGCACCAACAAGTTTCAATCAAATTGTCTTAAAATTCTTCAGTATATTTTATATTGAGCTCGTTTAACACTTTAACAGTGAACATTAGTAAAGATTTTTGCTTAGTGAGTGTCCAGGCTCGGTTAACGAGGCAGTGAGGCATTTCAGTGGTAAATTTTCAAAAATAGTATTCTCGGCGTGCAAATGGACATTTCTCAAGACCACTAGAGAGGGCATATTTGGCTGGCTTGACCATGACAGGGTTAACCCTTTCACTGACAAATCCCCCCAAAAGTATATTCTTTACGATATTAAACTGATTCTGTTGAATGTTTTGAAATTATTTTGACTGGAAGACGTTGATGCCTTAGGCAGCAACGGCTTCCAGTCAAATTAATTTCACAGTATTAAGCAGTGTTCCCGTTTGGTAGCGTTGAAAATAAGATATGTGGATTTCATCGGTGAAAGGGTTAAGCAATGTTTGGTTGTGAAGGGATAGTCAGAGTAATTATAACAATACTGAGCTTGTATTAAATTGGGCGTAAAATTAGAATGGTAGATGCAATTAGGTGAGGAAATAACTCTGGCAGTTCAAACTTGTTGATGTACTCATCTACAGCTGGGTCATATTATCTATCATTGGAAGCCTGTGTGTACAATCTGCAGTAAATTTTGTGATTTTCATTTCAGTACTATTCCCAGTCATGTGATTAATTGAGACAGAAAGTGGTCAGACAAAATGCTATTTAGGAACTATGTTGTTTTTACTTTTCTCATCCGCTCTGCAAATTAATGGACAACTTTACCAGAATGATCTACACCTGGGTTATAGTACCTATCATTGGAAACTTATGTGTACAATCTGAGGTAAATTTTGTGATTTTCATTTTATTACTATTCCAAGCTGTGTGATTAACTGAGACAAAGTGCTTAGACAAAGTGTTATTTAGGGCGGTGATAACAGCATGGAATGTTTCAACTGGTGGTCGAGGCATTCAAAGCGGTAGCTCCTACAATGCTAGATTGATTCCTATCGCCTCCATTGTGTGGAGTTGGTGGATCCAGTGGCATTCTTTTTGCCTTGTCCAAGTGGTGGAATTTGGATCTGAGGATAGGACTTGGATGATCCTATACTGCATATACTGCATGTCATCTCTCTGATGCCTGGGTCTGTGGAAATGGTGAGATACTGATGTGTCATATCTCTCGTGTTGGTTCATGATGGAGCATAGGTGCTCCTGGATCCTGATCTTAAATGGACGCAGGGTTTCTTCTACGTATTGTTTGCCACAAATCTTGCAGTTGAGAAGATAAACTATGTTGCGGGTTTGGCAATTGTCTATTACTTTCTCTCTGTGGGAGAGGCAGGTATGGGAGCTTATTAATAATCTGTATTTGCCCGCCCATGTCTTTGCAGATTTTACAGTTTTATGTTGGACAGGGGAGTGATGGGTTACGCTATGTTCCTGAGGGTGTTGGTCTGGATTCAATAGTTTAGCCTTGATGATCGTATCCTTGATTGTTAGCTCACCTGTCCCGAAAGGCCAAGTGAGCTTAATTATGCCATGGGCCAGCTGTCATCCATCCATCGTCTGTGTCTGTCCATCCATCCGTCAAACCGCTTCTTAACGGTTTGACTGATTTCAACCAAATTTGGCTGGAATGATCCTAACCTGGTACTCTCCAGACAATTTTTTCAGAATTTTGATTGATAAATTTTTTGGGTGAAAATCTGAGATTTTATGAACAATCTACTGGAAATGGTCAAAATGCTACTGCTTAGCTGCTTGACATATTTCAACCAAATTTGACTAGATGTATTCTATGGTGGTAGGCTGTAGAACTTCTTTTCAGAATTTTGATTGATCAATTTTTTGGGTGAAAATGTGAGATTTTGTAAAAAAAATACCGGAAATTGTCAAAGCGCTACACCTCATTAACCACTTGGCAGATTTCAACCTAGTTTAGCTAGAAGGACCCTATGGGTGTAGGTTTCAGAACTTGTATGCAGAATTTGAATGAAGTGAGCGTATATAGATAGCATGTACGTACGTGTAATGAGGAAAAATCAACAGAAAATGAGACGGGAAACCAGGCTAAAATACATATACCATATACCATGCGACTGAGAAAGCTTCGTTTCCAGTCGCAAGCTTTTTTGGTTCCGGTTTCGACTTATGATATAGCATTTGTGGTTTCTTCATGGGCCCCCATTGCATTATGGGATATGGGTCTTCATTATGTGTATATTCCCATAGTTGTTTTAGATGATAACAACATAGTCAGTTATATTATATGAGCTACTCGTCGAAGGTTGTTAAACCTGACGCTTGATCTCGATGTGAGACCAAAAGTCTGAATGATCTGGACTGGAATTTTCTTCCCTTTTATACCCTTCCTGGGCGAGCCTGTGGATTGAGTCGATCTTGACTATATATGGGCAGAAAAGAACCAGATTGGCGGTTCCCCCCTTTTTGGGGGTTTGGCAGCCTGGTCAAACATTTTACCGGTTGACCTGTTTTGGCGACCTGTGACCGTTTTTTGGCGGTTGTGACTTTTTTAACGGTTGTGCCAGTTTTGGCGACTTGTGACTGTTTTTTGGCGTTTGTGATAATTTTTACCGGTTGTAAGTTTTTTTCCAGTTCTGCCATTTTTGGCGGTTGAGCAACTTTTTTGGCGGTTGTGGTCATTTTTACCGGTTGTGAGTTTTTTACTGGTTGTGTCCATTTTGGTGGTTGAAAAAACTTTTTGGCGGTTCAGGATTATTTACTGGTTGTAGGTCATTTTGGTAAAAATTTCCAAGGGTTTCTGAAGGTCAAGATCGTAGAGGTATTGCTCCTTTAGTGGAGATTTTTTGGCTGTTTGTATGGGTAATGATCATGAGTGGTCATCACTATTTTTGATTCAGACTTCATGGCGTTTCATTCCTTGAGCGGAACTCATCAGAGGCGAAGTTTTGTCAACTGGGAGTGGGCATTCTTGGGTTACACTTTGTTCTGATATGGCAACTATGGTGTGGGTGTTAGGACTGATAGACAAGGTGTGTGTGGGACAGCCTTGCCCAGTCTAGATGGTTTGGTGTATTCAACGGTGAATTATGTATCACAGTGACACAGTCAAAATCAAAACTGGTTAGATATTAAAGTTATGTAATTTTTTCTTCTTTTTTTTCAAAAATTTGTTTTTAAAAAATTAAATGAATAAAATAAAGAAGCACGACAACTCTGTGAGTTATGCGTCTTTGTTATTCTTTTATTTGTGCTGAAGTCCACGTAGAGGTGCCATATTGAACATATAGTTGTTTTAGGGCAACCTACTGCGCATTTTCAATGTCCAAAATTTGTGTGATATTGTTACCACGAAATAGCGTACATTTACTTCAGAATGTAAAACGATTAAATAGTCTGACGCAGACCAGATAAAAGCTTTATTTATTCATATTTATGTCTGTAAATGCAATATGAGGTTGAGTTGACTGTCGTATTATCTTTAACACTCATAACCGTGGAAAGTTGTTGTCAATGTTGTATGCATTTAACGCTGATAGGAGGAACTTTAAGGCCAGGTACCACACCATTCGCACCCCGATAGAATGTACATTCATGTATTTACTCGCAGACGTGCATTAATTCCCGTTTTCTGTAGCTTATGTCTGGATAAACGCGATGTATAAATTCTAGCGGACGATATTTCATTATGACGTCATCGTTACTGTGTGCTTGCTTGTATTTCCCCAAATATCGAGGTGCACCGTGATTCGTATGTACAACTTTTATAACGTCATTGGACTGGTGCAACTATTTAATGGTGTACGCCCCGGTAAAAGATGCAACAATGCTGGCGGATATCACTGACAAAGGGCATACACATTGTTATGAAGATATTGGACTGGATTTACCAGAATGCCCTCCAAGCATGATGCAAAATTAGCTTCAAATGTAGCTTCATGGGCATACGTATTTAGAACATTTTGACCCAAAATTTGTCCTATTTATTTAAGCAATAAATGGTGCCTGTGTTCGCTTATAGACAACGCCTATTTTCATATTATTATTATTATTATTATTATTATTATTATTATTATTATTATTGAGTGCTATGGTATATTATTATTATTATTATTTTTATTATTATTATTATTATTATTATTATTATTATTAGTATTATTATTGAGTGCTATGGTAACCCAATGCAATCATTAGATCAACTACCATATGGGGTCCAATTAATGCCAGGGGGGGTAGAGGGGTGGGGGGGGGTGTGTGGCCTGGTCATCTCTCCCTTTGTCCCGCATCCCAGAGAAAGGTAAGGAGCAAGACATTTATTGGGATGATAAACAAGAATCATAGATTTTATTATGCCAGCTTTTGGGCTACTGTGGCCCACACTAGATATGGTGAATACATGCTGCCATGCAAGACAATATAATAATAAATATCTATGGTCCTCCAAATGCCACCCAAGCTCCAAATGGTTAAAGTATCAGGTCAATCACACTATGGGATGCCAGTAGTTAACAGTTGGATGAATTGGACTATGGGGTCCAAAGGGTTAAAGTATCAGGTCGATTACACAATGGGATGCAAGCGGTTAACAACTGGATGAATTGGGCTATGGGCTCCAAAGGGTAATATGGAGTAATTAACTGTAATGGTTCAGATATGCCCACCCCATGGTCATAGGTAAAAGTTAGCTGACATCTACCATAAGATTATCAACCCATTTCATTCTGAGTACTTGTTACTGCTAGTTGTTATGCGAATACATCAGGATTCTGTTGATTATTTTGCAAACCACTAGACTGAAAGTTATCTTAGTTAGACCGCCATAACCTTCAATCATTATTTCCAAAACAACCAACAGGCTCCCTGCTTATCATTCATAAATTCATGTTTCTGGCACCTCAGAATGAAATGGTTAATGTATTTGTCAGCTAAAATGTAGAGGGGGAATTTAGGTGACCTATTCCTGAAGAGAGCCACCTGTCTATAATGACCACTTTCTTTAAGGCCATTTCCTATATAGCTATCAGTGTGACCTGCCTTTCATGGTTTATAGAAAATCTTCATGCATTTAACCATCATTTCATGACTTTTACCAAACTGCATTTATAAGTATCTCAATCTCAATATTTCTGCAGTAGCAGCTGTCAGTCAAATAAATTCTTTTCTAAATAACGCAATTCGTCTTCCATCATAAATAATTTGACGAATCTAATCTGGAGTTTCCTGTGTTGAATACCATTTCTACACCTGGTCCCATTTCTATTTACGATAATTATGCTTCTATTATTATAAGAGTTCTGTTTGTCATTGAATATCACTTTAACGCTCAAACCAGCCACAACAGCTTCTGCAGTGATCTGAAGTAACATCCATATTTACACAACAAGAGATTATTTTTTGTAGATTTACCACTGGATTGATTGGCACAATCACAGAGCTACTTATTCCAGGGATAAATTTTCAAAAATTATCTTCCTTAATCATCTGCAAAATGAACATTTTCTTGAACATATATGATAGCTATCAGGTTAACCCATTAACCCTGTTTTTAAAAACTTCAATTTTCTTGTAGAAGATGTGCAGGCGAAGAGAAGCCTGTTTCAGAAAATTTGCAACTGGAATGACTGGCTTGGTTATCGAGCCAGTCATTCCAGATGTAAAATTTTGTAAATTAGTATTTTCTTGGCCTGCAAATGAGCATTTCTCAAGACCACGGCTGAAGCCCTTTTTGGCCTTTTTGAATGTTAAAGAGTTAAAGACCTATGCCAGAACAGTTATGATAGAATCTATGAGTGGTAATCAGACACAGATTCCGAACATACAACTCCAATGAGCTATAAATGTACTCAACAGCAGTTTTGTAACACAACAAAAATACTAAGCCACTCAATTCACTGTTTGCTAAAAGTCACCTGACTTAGATATCTCAGAAAATTTTAACCTATTCATTCCCATGGTGTAGGTTCCCTTGAAACAAGTTTAGCAGAGATACATCCCTCCATTGGGTAGTCTTGATAGTATCTCTTTAACTCTAAAGCAGTCATTGCTCTAGGGAACCGGTTCCTCTATTCCTATAGAGAACATATAAACGAGTCTGTGAGCATGCGCACTTATGCTACTATGCATGCGACCGAGTCCAAGCCGGCATTAATTAATTTTCTGTATTACGGGAAACACCTAACTTTTATCTCAACAAATCCTATTCATTCCATAATCTTGTGGAGCTACATCCACATTTGCTTTTCATGAATACCACAGTACAAGTGGTCTTTGTTGAATAAGTCATAGTACTTATGTAAAATGGTTATAATTTACGTGAATATGAGCAGAAAGTTCGTTGTGACCAAGTTGAAAGAAAATGGCGCCAGCTTCACATTACAAGCCAGGTGAAGTCAATAACTCTGATCCTATTTTAGCCACGAGGCTCCGTTCCTACGAAAGGTATACTATATACCGGTTTGGAACATCTCCTACGAAAGGTATCCTACATAACATATGTAACATACCGGTTGGGAAGTTAGTGGATCAATTAAGAGTTTTGACTAGGTACGTATTTCCGAGCGTCATTCTTTCCTACATAAGGTATACTACATACCGGTTTGGATCGAATCCTACATAAGGTATCCTACATAACTATGTAATATACCGGTTGGGAAGTTATTGGATCTATTAAGAATGTGACAGTGGTGCAAACAGGCGTGGTGGACCGGATGAACACCACAAGGATACACCACGATCATCCCCTGAAGAAAAGCGAGTGGTCCTTCTAAGGACCGTTACTAACCAACTAACATGAAACTCGCAATTACTTCATGATGATCAGTCAGTCATGTCAGTCGTATTACAATAAAGACGAGACCATCGTATTAATTCGCGATTCGGTGTTCGCTTTCAATTGGCGGCGTTTTTGCAGGCTAATTTAACATTACTAGCAATGGGCCATGAAACCTTTTTACCTTTTATTTAATATTTTATAAAAACGAGATTTTATGTTTTCTAATACCTGGCGGGGTTAGTCGACGCAAGTATTTTTTATGGCCGTAGTTTCATGAAAAATGTAAACATTGCGTTGCTATGGGATATCCTCTTTAGTGTGTCGTAAATTGGCAAATGTTGGACGGTCTCGGAATGCCCGGATGTTCAAAATTACGATACTGAATTGAATCCTCGTAATCACATAACCCGCTTTTGTTAGATAGGCTATTAAGCCTGTGCCAGATTATCAGGTTCACTTGATTTGTAAATCTAGGGAGAAACTTGCGTTCACTTGATTTCTAAATCTAGCGTTAAAACTTATTATATATCTTACTGGTTATATTGTAATGTGAACCTAAAATGATCTAAAACGTAATGCGATGTTCTAGAAAAATTGCATGAACGGCCGATAATTAAACTGGGTAGCCAGTGTCTATTGTTAGCGAGCCGGACAGTGGCAAAGTAAATCTCCGTTTGGAGGCGCTGACGAGAAGCGTAGATCTCATTGCCGAATTTCCGATTCCAGGATATCTATATCCGAGTACTCGCTTAACCTACTTCATTAAAATTTGCTTTAACCTAATCTGGTCAGATAATATCACGTGATTTATATATCATGTGATTATCACGTGATTCTGATTTATATATTATAAACACGACATTTATGTCAAGTTAGGATTAATTTTGATGGAAAAAACAATCTTTATTAAAGGATACGCAATATTTAGGCTGCTCAATTTAATAATTTCACTTCTGCGAATGATGTTTTGAGGTATACATTAAGCATAGCCGCGAGGTGACAAGAGTTGTGAAGGGTTTTTTCGTGGTATCTTCAGACGTTAAGATGTTTAAAAATTCAGAGGAAAATAAGTTTTATCCTTGTATATAGTGCGCGCAAATTTTTTAGAACATGTAAATTGAGCATAAATGTGCGACCTATTTATGGATTTTTAAGTAAATACGCCACTCCCATATTTGCTGGTACTCATTCAGAGTCAACTTATTTCAGTTGCAACTTATGACTAATAACTTCGAGAGTTAAATGGTTAATATTTTGATAGTAAACGCTACAAACTTTGATGACCAAGTTTTACTATGTCAGAGATGTGTGTTGATCTCAGTGTTTTAGTAGCAAGCATAGCCTTTGGATCAGGAAAGTTCTTGACTATCAGCCACTTTTATTAGCCCTAAGATGGGTTTTTTCCCTACTTAATGTATAATCTAATCTCTCATCATTTTGTAAATTCTTTCTGGGGTACTTAACTTGGGTGAAATTGAATATATAGAGCACGTACCCAGGCTATGAGGGATCATTCTATCGGCTCTCAATCGATTAATTGTTATAGTCAAATATAACATTCTGCTTGCAAATGGACTATTACTCGTGGAAATCATCTGAAAGTCTAGAAGAGGGGGAGAACTAACCTAGTTAGAAAAAATTTTCTCTCTAAGGGGTGTGTAAACTGTTAAATGTTGGTCTGAACATGTTGTTTCCACACCATCTCTTAAAACATTCGAAAATGGTTTAGGTAGGCTTTGGCATAGTCAAGCCAATGTATGACTACACCGTACACGCAACCCATGACTAGAAGTGACGGCACAGGCATGGAGATAAATGAAGAAGAGATGACCATGAGGCCTAATTGTCCTGTGCTCAGTATTATTACCTAGATTATAACTCAATTTTTATGGCATAGCAACTGATTATAATTAAACTTCTGGTTTAGGTATGCCAAATCAAATCACTTCTGGTGTTTTGCTGGTATTGTTTGTTTCTAAATCACTTGACAGTTTAAATGCCCTATTTCAGGGGCTCTTATTTTGGATTCTTTAATTCTTTATTAGTTGCTCTTAGTGCAATGGCTGAACCATCCAATTATCCTCATCCTTCGAAACCTTGTGTACACCCAACTCTTCGCATTTATCTTCTAGGAATGATTTAGTTTTTTCTTATGATCCTAGCAGTGCTTTTGTCGTTTTGATTTCACTAGATTTCGTTTTGCTCCTGAATCTTCTCATGTATTACACTCTAACTATCAGCCTCCATCTTTCGACTAATATCAATCTGCAAATAAGTGCGTCAGACTTTATTATTTTAATTGTGAATAGTGGTTTGCTATCTTTTAGTATCATATCTGGCCTGATTTATTTTTAACATAGTTTTTCAGTCTTTCTTTTCTGTCAGTAGGATCCCTCGCCATGATGAAGCATATCTATGGGTGAATGTAAGCTTGTCACAATAACAAAATCTTTTTTGTCTTATCAAGATTTACACCGCTCCTTTCTCGAGTTCAGTAGAAATTTTGATCTTTTTATTTGTCTAGGGATATATCTATTTCTATTATTGTCATATGGAGAGGTCTTCTCAGCCTTATCTATTCAAGCCTATTTTTTATTCTTCTAAATTCTAAATTTCCCTGGCATTATTAAATAAATTCCTCAAGGGGGCCTAACCAAGATGATTGGATTATTGCCTTTGCATGGATTGTGGAATATGGTTTTTTCCTTTCACACTTCTGTGTAGTTTCAGTCCTTTGTCCTTATCCATCATTGATCTGGTCACAGGTTTGATGGACTTCTTTCCTGTTTAATCATCTGATAAAGATATTAACAATTGGGCTCATATCATACTAGCTTTGTTTTAAAATTAGATTTGTAAAATAAGATTCTGCAGGTTTATTCTGGTCCTAGCTGTCATGCTTAAGCGCTTCTATATAATCTCTACTCTATCAGGGGTGGGATGGGTATAGCTAGCCTCATGCATGTCTTAGGTAGCAGATTTCCTACATATAAGGTACAATCAATGTAGTCATTGAATCCCCCTTTTTTCTATCAAACCATGTTGGTCTCCTTTGACATTAGTCCTGCTTCTGTTCCTGATCAATAATTTTCTGCTCTTTTCAAGTAGGATACAGTGGAGGAATGGCAGAATCCAGACTTTAAGGATTATGAGGTGCTGGCAGATCATCTTTTATAGGGTCTCGGCTCTTATCTTCAACTCATATATTTATCCTTTTCTGACAACTTCCAAAAAATTTACACTTCATGATTTAATACTAATTCTGTTGTATATTTTGGAGTTATTTTGTCTGGAACCCATGGCTGCTTTGATACTGTTTGAGACAAAAATTACTTAGTCAATCGTTTTATATTCAACTCTTTTCCTACTATGTTGTCTCAGAAATGGAGTTCATCGATGAAAGGAATAATATGGACATGGAGTCATTTTGCCTAGTCATCACTGGTCTAGTCAAGGATAAGGGACAGTGTTTTCTGATATTTCTATATATACAGAATTTGTCCTAACTGGATCTGGGTTCTTTTACTTACATCATAGCCAGTCTGGGATTCCTCTGGCTTGGAAGGTTGCTTACCGTAATTGTGTTAAAATTTGGGCCGAATGGAGTCAGTTTTGTGTACGAAGGTCAAGTCTGGTAATTCAGAATTTTGTCCCTCACCACGACTGCATACACTGCATTTTCATTCGTTGGGTGTCATCGGTACCAATTCACCAGTTAATCCATCTGCAGGTCCAGTTTGATGTCTTGTTCTTACGTGTTTGGGGGAGGGGATCTCGTTCTTGTGTCTATGGAATCAGATAAAGTAGTCTTACTACTCTCTTCCTTTTCAGGAACTAGAACAGGAACTAATACTCTAGTATTCCTCTTCAATACTCAGGAATATTGGAGAATGAAGAGATATTGTCTCTTTCACAAGCACCTATCTGCTCATGCAGTCATTTCTATAGTAGTGACCTTCATCAACAAGCAGGGCAGTTGAGGTTATCATATTTTGTCTGGAGTCTTGGTCTTCCTCCTGCGGTGGAGATGTCAGCAAAACTTTCAGCAGCTCACATTCCAGGTAGAATGATTTTCCTTGTAGCTCATTTATTACATCCCATTAAGTTTCTACTCAGTATAGTGTCCAGATTTGATGTTCATATTCTTCCTCCAGGCTAGGCTCTGGCGGTAGATGCTCTGGCCCAGTCATAGACTTCACATTTTTTTTTTAATTATCTTCAATTTAACTTTCTAGTGCCAATTGTATTTAAGAACTTTTGTCAGCGGTTTCTAGTACAATTGTCTTTAAGAACTTTTGTCAGCAGAATGTATTATCCCTTTAATCACTCCTGCTTGGGCCAATGAGAGTTATTCAGTGGATCTCGTAGTCCTCTTTGTGGAAATCCAAAGCGTCTTACCAATTTTGCTGATTTTCTATCTCGTTTAACAGCAGCTTTCAGTTCATCATTCCACAAATCTTCAATATGTATATATGGTATTTTCCAAGAGACCTGTTTTTCAGAAATTGATTTTTTGTCTGAACTTTAGTATTCTTAATCAATTCAAACTATCTGTTACAGGAGAATTTACCAGAGTATATTTAAGGTTTTCAAATGGTTGTTAGAACAGCACATTATCTCGCCCGATTCTGCATCCCATCATCAAGTCATAGATTCATGGCATATTTTTTGATGATTTAAATCCCTGTATGCTGGGGTGGTGTTATCGTTTTCACTAGCATCTATCCTTCTTTGTTTTCTAGAAGCCGGTTTGAGAGTTATTAAGTATTTACATCATTTATCCATGGTACCGGTATTTTTAGGGTATAGCACAAAGGCAAATACCTATAATAAATTCCTCTATTAATTCATTCTTGGGTCCATCTGTTTAATTGTATAACTCTGAAATCATTCGCGGCCGCGTTTGTTAGATGGCATTTTGATATTCATATTCTTTTTGGGAATGATCTTTTCTAGGTGGTAGGAGAGCTGGCCTCATTCTTTGCCCTTGAAGAGATCTTATATATATATAAAACCTAATTAATTGTTTTCAATCCTTTCCGAAAACTATGCCCAATTTAAAATATCTTTTTGAAACACCGTTCAGGTTACTTATGCAAATTTGTTTAGTAAGCGCGCATCTCATCAACTGGATTACAGACACCATTAATTGACACTAGAATGTATCTCCAGGAGACACTCAGTAAGTGTTAAGGCACACGATGTTCGTGGTATGGCCTTCTCCTTCGCATTCTATGCAGATCTACCGGTCAGATTACTTATGCGAATTTGTTTAGTAAGCGCGCATCTCATCAACTGGATTACAGACACCATTAATTGACACTAGAATGTATCTCCAGGAGACACTCAGTTTGTGTTAAGGCACACGATGTTCGTGGTATGGCCTCCTTCGCATTCTATGCAGATCTATCAGTGGACGACATTATGTAAGTTGCAGTATAAATGTCAGATTCTACATTATTTTTATCTGAAAGATCAGATTCAATTCACAATCTGACATTTCTCGTTTCGCCACTCAAACCTAGGCTCAATTGCCTAGATTCTTTAGTCAGCCGTCTTCTTCACCATCTCACGGCTGTTTTTAAATTCTCTTTGCTGAGATTTTCTAATTATCATTATATTATTGTATTTTATTTCGAACATTTGTTTGTTCGTGCTATTTCAGCACTTCAGCGATTTAGTTGGTTTTAGTATTTTTGGTGATTAACCTTTCATTCCTGATTTGCAATTTACCAACCCACCTAGTATTTGGGCTCTGACCAATTCTGTGTGTTAGCAAACAGTGAATTGAGTGGCTTAGTATTTTTGTTGTGTTACAAAACGACCAGACGTATATATACTGGTCTGGCGTTTTGTTAGCTTACTAAAATACTTACCACTCAATTCACTGGGGCCCACCTCAGCCACCCCGCATCGTTAAATTGCAAATCATTAAAAATTTGTGGAATTAATTAATGACGGCTTGGACTCGGTCGCATGCATAGTAGCATAAGTGCGCATGCTCACAGACTCGTTTATATGTTCTCTATAGGAATAGAGGAACCGGTTCCCTAGAGCAATGACTGCTTTAGAGTTAAAGAGATACTATCAAGACTACCCAATGGAGGGATGTATCTCTGCTAAACTTGTTTCAAGGGAACCTACACCATGGGAATGAATAGGTTAAAATTTTCTGAGATATCTAAGTCAGGTGACTTTTAGCAAACAGTGAATTGAGTGGTAAGTATTTTAGTAAGCTAACAAAACGCCAGACCAGTATATATACGTCTGGTCGTTTTCATTGCTTGCGTGAATAAACCACTTTGCTGGAGATAACTTAAAAAACTTCTCTGCTGCTGCAGTCAACAATTACTTGTCTGTGTGTCTTTCCATCTCTGACTGTGGGTACATCTGCCAGTTCATCCATCATATCTGTCTCTATATCTATCTATCTATCTATCTATCTATCTATGTCCAACAAGCCATCCAAAAGCCTGTACGCCTACCCAATCCACCCATCCATCCACCTAGCTACCTACTGGGTGGGTTGTATCCGTCCATTTATGTCTTTGTATCCACTCACCCAAACCCATCCATCCATCCATTCATCAACCCATCCATCCATATCAATCCAAGCAGCATCTATCTTTCTCTCTATCTCTTGATGGGAGATGTACTAGATGGAGGGAGCCCTGATAGATATTGCCACGAAAGACAACATGATGAAGGTAGACAGACTAGGTACTAATAATATAATGTTAATAAGTGCCTAGTTAATTGAGCGTTACCGTGGAAATGAAGATATATATGCATATGCTTTTGTTAATATCTGATTCAAACGTAAATTATCAGAACAAAAGGTGAGAGGGAGATGGCGGTGGGTGGGGGTGGGGGGTGGGAGTAAGGTAAGGGTTAGATGTGATTTGTTAAATCCTTTAACCCTCGAATTTGTTCAAGAAATTGTCAATTTTCTCATAGAAAATGTCGAATTGCAGACCAAGAGAAGACTATTATTGAAAATTTACCACTGGAATGATTGGCTCATTTATCAAAAATTATTTTGTTTCTGCAAATTGACATTTCTCAAGACAACTCCACTGTAAAAGCCATTTTTGGCTGATATGAGGGTTAAGGGTTAATCTTACTTTCATCTTTGCATGCATTCATAAAGCTCTGTTTAACTTTCCTCATTTCTCAGCAAGTTGGTCTTATTGATGAGTGCTATATTTAGAAGACAATTTGACTGGAAGTTGTTGCCTACTTAACCTTTGAACCCGAAAAGCCAAAATACGAATCTCCGGTACAATTTAATAAATATTATGTTGAATATTTTGAAACTAATCAACAGGTTCCTGTCAAATTAGTTTCAAAATTATCAACATCTTGCTTGTAAAGTGACATTAAAATTTGGTTTCTGGGAACTCAGGGTTCAAAGGATTAAGACATGAACAGCTTTTCAGTCATATTATTCTCAAAATAATTAGCCTGATAGTTTTGAAATAAATTGTTTAAAAAAGAAGTAATCTGCTTGATTGAATTATTACATAACACAGCAACTTGCACTCGATATTGTTTTTAAAATACCTGACTTCCTGTAATTAGAGCTGTAGCCATTTAATGGTTTACGGTGGACAAAATAGTCTCTGTATTAGTTGGTTTTGAAGAATGACAATTTTCAGGCCAAGCGCTTTTTTGAGAATTTACAACTGGAATGACTAATGTACCACTATGACTGGCTTAGTTATTGAGCCAGGCATTCGAGTGGTAAATTTGGAAAAATAGTCCTCTCTTGACCTGCCAATGGACATTATTTAAGACAACTGCAGAGGGTGTTTTGGCCGTCTTGACCATTAAATGGTCAAGCAAGACACCAGTGATATAGAGAATAAAATATTTTTACATAGAATTGCTAGCTGACCTGGCCTGAAAGGCCAACTGAGCTTATGCTGTGGTGACCATCCAGCCATCTGTGAACTTTTTCTTTAAGCGACTTGTCAAGAACCACTGGGATGATTTCAATTGTAGTTGGCAGGAAGCATCCCTAGAGCATAGAGATTCAAATTTGTTCAAGTGAAGCCAATTGGCCATCTTGGATTTTGACCGATTTTTAGAAATTTGTTAAGTCTTCTACATGACCAAGTCGGGATCGATTCAAAACTCATGAAATATCATCTAGGGGAAGAGCTGAAACAAGTTTGTTCAATGGAACTTGATTGGGCAATTTTGATTTATTGATCGTTCCAGTGGTCATCTTGTTTTTAGTGATTTTGAAGCCGAAATTGATTTATTTATATAGTTTTTTGGGTATAATTGATTTCAAATGTTCTACTTTCGAAACTATTGGGTAAACAGTTTGGTGGAAATCTTTGATTTCGTTTCTGCCAAAAGCTCCCATAATAAAGCAATGGGAAATTTAACATATCTCCTCGAGAACCACTGGACCGATTTTAAACTAAATTTGTTAGGAATTCATCGTTGTTCTTGTTGCAATTCTGGCCAAAACCTTAAGGTTATGCTTTTCTTATATGTTGTGACCTTCCTAGTTTAACCTTTTAGCACTCATATCAGCCAAAAATGGCTTCTGCAGTGGTCTTGTGAAATGTCCATTTGCAGACCAAGAGAAGGCTATCTTTGAAAATTTACTACTTGAATGCCTGGCTCGATTAACAGACCCAGTCATTCCAGTGGTAAATTTTCAAAAATAGTCTTCTCTTCTCAGTAAATGGGCATTTTATATGAGAAAATTTGAATTTTTTTTTTACTTCAAGGGTTAGAGGGTTAAATGCCTATTTTCCAGCTGAGGGATACAGGCCGCATTGGGCGTCTTGTGTACTAAGCATATGTTTCAATTACTGTGCTAGTAGTCACTACCATTAGGTGTAATGTGTGGGGGTGTACCATTGCGTTGATAGTTTCTGTACACACATTTCTACTGTGAATCAAGGTGATGATGATAGTTAAGCTAATGGATCTAGCAGTGTTTATTGACATTGTGATGAAAGTATGTACAGGTCAGGTATCTAACTTGGTGATGATGACGATGTATAAGTTATGCTGATGATTATCATCACTTGTATTTGTGGTGATATTTTATTTGTGTTTATTTTTTGAAAAGATAATAATAAGGCAAAGGTTGGTTATGTTTAGCTGTTGATATGATGATTAAATGTTGTGCCAAACTTAACCACCTTGGTTATCGAGCCAGTCAATACAGTGAATAATTTTTTTTAAATACTCTTCTCTTGGTCCACAAATGTGCACTTCTCAAGACCATTGCAGAAGTCATTTTTTGGTTGGCTTGAATGTTAAAGGTTTACGTGTGGCAGATTTTAGTCAAACTTGGCTGTTATTGGTGCTGTAACTCCCTGATAAAATCTAATTGATCAATTTGGTCTCTTGAGTCTTATACATTTGCAGCAAATCATTTTTACCCTTTTGTTGTCAAATATTTTTCGAGCCAGTGATTTCAGTGATAAATTTTCAAAAATAGTCTTGTCCTGCAAATGGACTTTCCTTAAGACTGCATGAGGCCGTTTTGGCCGCTATGGTGGCTATGGAAGTGGTAAAGAATTCTCCATCATTCGTTTGACGAAGTGTATTAAAACTTGGTTGAAAGGTCTTCTGATCTTGAAAAATTTTAAGATTTACTTGTGATTCAGTTGACCGACACGTTGCATCTATGCATCTGTCTGTGGAAATTTTGTTCTTTGTTCAAAATATAATTGGTGGGGGTGGGTGTGGGGGTGGGGTGGGGGGAGTGAGGGGGAGATCCTGTAATTATATCTGTAAGGTAATAATTTTATTAATTACTACCAGAAACAAAATATCACATTAATAGAGCCAATCAAGACCACATGCCCAACTGACACAAATTTTGCTGGATCAATACCAAGACATTCTGGGCTCGTTTTGTCAATCTCAGAAACATATTGTATTTTCTTAACTCTTCTGTAATTGATATATGGCCATTCATATTGAGGGTTCTAACAGCAACGATCTGGCTAATTCATCATCATCATCTTCATCATCATCATCATCACCATCATCACTCACCATCATCATCACCATCATCATCATTGTCATCATCAATCATCACCATTCATCATCATCATCACCTGTAACCACCATCATCATCATCGCCACCATCATCATCATTCATCACCACCACCATCATCATCACCACCGTCATCATCATCATTCATCATCATCAGCAGCATCACCACCATCATCATTCATCATCACCGCCATCATCATCATCATCATCATCACCACCATTATCATCATCACCATCATCATTGTCGGCATGGTCATCATCATCAGCATCACCACCATCTTCATCATTCATCACCACCATCGTCATCACCACCATCATCATCATCATCATCATAACTCCATCATCATCACCACCACCATCATCATTCATCATCACCACCATCATCATTCATCATCACCACCATCACACTCATCATCACACACACACCCCACCATCACCACCATCATCATCACCACCATCAGCATCATCACCACCATCATAATCACCACCATTCATCACCACCACCATTCATCATTCATCATCACCACCATCATCATCATCATCATCATCATCATCATCACCACCATCATCATCATCATCACACCACCATCATCATCACCACCATCACCATCATCATCATTATCACCACCACCAGCATCATCATTCATCATCACCACCATCATTATCACCATCATTCATCACCATCATCATCACCACCATCATCACCAGCATCATCACACCACACACCCACCATCATCACCACCATCATTCATCATCACCACCATCGTCATCATCATCACCACGTCATCATCATCATTCATCATCATCACCATCAGCAGCAGCATCACCACCATCATCATTCATCATCATCACCACCATCATCATCATCATCACCACCATTATCATCATCATCGTTGTCGTCATGGTCATCATCATCAGCAGCATCACCACCATCTTCATCATTCATCACCATCACCACCACCATCATCATCATCACCACCATCATCATCACCATCATCACTCCACCATCATCATCATCATCATCACCACCATCACCATTCATCATCATCACCACCATCATCATCATCATCAACATCATAATCATCATCATCACCACCATTCATCATCACCACCATCATCATCACGACCATTCATCATTCATCATCACCCCCACCACCATCATCATCACCACCACCATCATGCTAAAAATTGAAAGGTCCATTATTTACGAGACCACAAACTAATTCTCATACAGTAGAAATAAGCGACGTCATTGCCTGGGCTCTAATGGACTGATCCTCTATGGGTCACGTCCTAAGTTTTTGATACATCATTGATCATATGGAGACCATTTACCTGGCCATGCCACCGAGATTTACGCAGTGGAAGATATAGATATAGATCGAACAATCCCTTCTATTGACACCTCACTTAACATTTCAGGATCTCCCTACACGCTATGTTCTTTTATCACTCAGAATGCAGGAAATCTATTCTCAGAGGATCATATTTTCAATATATATATATATATATACTTATCCATTATGCGTCGGGTGGGTGGGGAGGATGTTCATGGGAGTACAAACAAATTCTATTTGTTGGACATGACCGCTTTGTTGGAGTGAGCAGAGGTCGATGGCCATTACAGTTTAATTGATAGCTGATGATATATGAGCTACATATACTGGCCCCATGGTAACAGGTTAGTTGTTACCTGTAGTGTTTTAGACATTCTATTCTCATACCTTTCTGGTGATAATCTTTCACTTTTACACATGTAATAGTGATAGAATGCCTCCCTTGCTGGTGGTATGTGTCGGAAATAATGATGATAAATACTGGTCAGTTGTTGGACAAACTACTCCTATCTTTAAATAGATTGATACTAATTGGAAACAAGATAACATATTTTAAGACTTTCATTGCTCAAAGCAGGATTATCAAATTGTTTGAGATGTGGAAAATATATAGTGTTTATCTTTAAGCAAATGTAATTGGTAAAATGTTACTGCCGCAGAATATTTAACATACAGTTTACCTAGATGAGTGTTGATTTTAACCCTTCAACCCTCAAATTTCCTTTAAAAGGTTTAAATTTTCTCATAGAAAATGTCGATTTCCAGACCACAAGATGACTATTTTTTAACATTTATCACTGGAATGACTGGCTCGGTTATCGAGCCAGTCATTCCAGTGGTAAATTTTCAAAAATAGTCTTCTTGGTCTGCAAATTAGCATTTTCCATGACCACTGCAGAGGCCGTATTTGGCTGATGTGAGTGATGAGGGTTAAGACACTTAGATTCCTGAATTTATTACTTCTGTCAATTTCTACCTTTGTCCACTATGGCAAAGACAGTCTTGTATTTGGGGCTGTCTGTCAGCCCACGTCTGTATCTCAAAAATCTGGTCCGATTTGGCTCCAATTTTAACACAAGAAGCGATGTTAATTACGATAAACAAAGATTCCCAACTTTTTGTTTTGATGCTAAGCTGTGATCTCTTGAGTTAAAATTATAAATTTGGGACCTGATGGTTATTTTTACAATAATTTGATGGAAAGTTATTTAGAAAGCTGCCAAAATTATCAACCTAATTTTAACTAAATTAGTTCTTCGTTTAACCCTTTAACCATTTCATGACTCAGCGAAAACCGGCCTCTGTAGTGGTCCTGAGGAATGTCCATTTGCAGGCCAAGAGAAGGCTATTTTTAGCTCATCTGGCTTGCACGACCAAGTGAACGTATGCCATGGCGACCGTCCGTCCATCTGGCTGGGAACATCCTAGGGTTGTATAACTAATTCTATTCAAAATTTTGATTGTCAATTCTTTCCGTGGCCATCTTGGATTTTCCAAAAATTATCCAGAAATGCTATAAAATATTACTCCTCCAATATAAATATCAATGTCCCAATTTCTACAAAACTTGGGTGGAATAATCAGTTTCTGGTATGCTTCAACACTTCTAACGAGAAGTTTGATTGTTCTATTTTTCCGGCAGCCATCTTGGCTTTACCAAAAATTTCGGGAAATCAGATAACAGCCTACTCCTCATTAACCGCTTGGCCAATTTCAAGTAAACTTGGCTGGAAGGGCCCTAGAGTGGTATGCTTCAGAACTTGTGTACATAATTTTGATTGGTCAATTTCTTTCGGCAAATTTTACGGAGTATTGTCTGTAAATTATGATTGTGATGTCAGCCTACATGTTCAGCATTGATTACAACATTATATTCTTGTGTGACAGATTGGATGCATTCTGGTCTGTGTGTGTGTGTGTGTGCATGCGTGCATGTGTATCTGAAGCTGTTTCTAGACAACCAGCCCAAGGTACTTGACAATCAGCTGCCAAATGGCCTTTGAAAGGGCAGTTAGCTAATGGGTGTTTGATTGGCAATGGATATGTCTTTACCTTTTCTAGCTTCTCCGCAAGTAACAGAGGGTGGACATTCTAACTGGGCATTAATGACAGAACTGGAAATCCAACAAGGAAGATGGCGTACCAGTCTTAATCTAATCTATTACGTACCTTAAGTGGTCCAAAATACCAAAAATGATTCTCTGGTTAATGGAGACTAAACCATTTAACCTTTAAATTTGTTCAAGAACATTTTAATTTTCTCATTTGATGACCACGAGAAGACTATTTTTGAAAATTATTCAATGAAATGACTGGCTCGGTTATCGAGCCAGACATTCCAGTGATAAATTTTTAAAAAACACTTCTCTTGGTCTGCAAATGAACATTTCTCAAGACTACTGCGAAGGCTGTTTTTGGCTGATATGAGTGTTAAAGGGT
>CM067364.1:43107961-43315085 GCA_034401795.1 Chaetoderma sp. LZ-2023a
GCATGACACGTGTGTTTTTTACCACTGGATTGACTGGCTTGGTTATCGAGCCAGTCATTCCAGTGTTAAATTTTCAAACAGTCTTTTCTTGATGTGTAAATGGGAATTCTGTAAGATCACTAGACAGGTTGATTCTCCTTCGATCAATACTCACCATTCTGTTACTTCTGATATACAGCTGGCTCTGACAGCGGCTCTAGGACTATAGACTTAGAAAGCTTTACCGACACCTGGGAACCGGGTACTCGGCTCCCAACTGCCGAGTACCCGTTTACCATAGAGCTCATTCTTGTTTGCATAGCGACAAGAGCAATACATGCTTTTTGCATTAAGGATTTTAGTGTTTTAAAATAATCTAAGTCTTTAATCAGTGATAGTTTGTGTGTTCTGAAAGGATTAACTAAGGACTATGGAGAATACCGCCCAAGAAAACCAGGTTGTATTGTTCTTTATTATCCATAGTTAAAAGACTTAGGTCTCTAAATTTCGTTGTGTCGCATGTTCCAATTTCTGTCCCCATAGAATCTGGGACGTGTGCTAACAACGATATATGCCAGACGATCGCCTTCTTTAAACCCCAACAGGCGATCGGCAGATATGAAAATAGGTGTTTGCTACAGTATTTCTAACACGAATATCGGCTGACGTCGTTCTCCGTAGAATCCGAGCGGGTGACGTCACACCCGGTCGCTCGGATGTTTATGTGAAGAAAAATTTTTCATTAATTCGCGCATCTTATTCTGGGTGCTGCGTACTAAAAATGGTACCGGAAACTTTAGAATGATCAAGTTTACGTGTGATCACGATCGGTTTGCAATGATCGGTGGTTTCAAAATTCTTGAGTAGATGTGTGGTCTGCGGTTTTACCGTGTGAGACAGCAGTTTTGTTATACATTTTGTTGTTTTCTTCACATATCGTGCTGCGTTCGTTAGGAGTATAATTTATATTGATTAGTAAATATACCCTGAATGCTATGCGATATGATTCCTGGAGCCGTTACACATCCTGGAGGATCTATTATGGGTGTGTTGTGCCCGCCGCGTACTTGTCGTCATAATCAATGCGATCGTTGTTGTAACGTGGCGGGGTGGGGTGCGGGGAGGTTACGGTTAATTTATGAGTCAAATTATTTGAAAATTAATTGTCTGCCTTCCATCCGGGTCTCGTTCCGCTTGTTTATTGTAGGTTTGTGCTTATTTTATAGGCCAAGCCAGCCCCGCCATCATGTGACGACTGCCATAAGTTTGTCCGTGTAATGTTCAAGGACCATGTCTGTTTTATGTGTGCCCTGTGTAATATAGATCATAGGTGTAATGTTTGTGCAGTGTGGTCCGTCGAAACGATGGTTAAGTTCCTTGCCCAGAAGGACTTGGCTGGGTCTGACGCGGGGTCAGGCGGTCCGAGAGTAAATCGTGGAGCGCCCGGTTCGGCCGGTGCGGGTGCTCCACGTCCCCAGCTGGAGGTGGCGGAGATGGCACCGCCGGCGTGGTTTGGTCCGCCTCTGCAGGGTTTTTCTGCATAGCGTTCTGACCACGCTGGTGTCGTCCCTGCTACCAAAGGTTGGGGGGCAGTTTCTCCCCATGCCTGGTACGGATCCTGTCCTCGGACAGGATTCTGGACTGGTTACCGAGGGGGCCGTCTCGTACGGCCCCCTGGCAGTCCCGTCTGGCTTCGGCCAGACGGGTTTCTGTTTCTCTGCGGCCACCTCCGGGTGGTCCAGTAGCGGTGGCCGGTCCGTCAGGTGTGGGAGCCGTCCGCCAGGACGGTTCCACGGTTGACTCGTCTAGTGACGACTCTTCGGAGTCTGAAGACGAGGAGGCCGAGGAGGAGAGGTTGCTGCGGCCCGTGAAGCCGCAGGTGGAGAATATGGAGGTTGATTCCGTCCTAGACGGAACCGGCCTCCATTTGTCTGGTTTGGCGCAAGCCAGGTCAGCGGCTCCGCCTGTGGCTGAGGCAAATCCGTTACCGTGCACCGGTTCCGTGCGGCTTGGTTTGGCACCAGCCGTCACGGGAACGGGTGTGCCGGGCCGGGCGTGGTACTCACCTATCTCGCCTGGTCCGGCAGTCGGACGTGGGGTGCCGTGGGCGCCCGTGTCCGGCTATGGTTCCGCGACTGCTACGGGTCCGTACGGTTTTCCGTGTGGACCTACCCCATGGACCGGAGTGTTTCATGGGGTGGCGGCGGAACCGTGTGGTACCGGAGTGCCTGGCGTGTCAGCCGTGGCTCCTTGCTGGGAGGCCGTGGCTGGCAGACCCGTGAGCACGTCAACGGGTGACGTGTTTGCGGGGGTGTCTTCATCGGAGGTAGATTGGTCAGATGCTCTGGCGTGGCTAGCCAGGGTTGACCCGTCTGTGGTTTCGGCCACGGCCGATGAAGATGCGCCCCGTCCGTCGGTTGCGTCGATCAGGACGGGGATTTTGCCCGCGGCCCGGATCCAGTCAGTGGGACTGGATCCACGGTTCATAGAATGGTTGGATGCTATTTATAGCAAACAACTGATGACCAAGGGTCAGCTCCCTGCGGCCTCCAGGGAGGTGCGGGCAAGATGTCGTATTCCGCGGGGGGAATACGACAGGTATGGTGTAGTCCCGTCGGTCACGGAGTGACCGATGGGTACTGGGCGTCCAGAGTGCCGTGCCGGGTCACCCCGGTCCGGCACTTGTGGACAAGTCTCAGGTACATCAGGAAGAAGTCCTGTCCCTAGCGATGAGGGTGTGAGGGCAGCGATGAGCGCTGTCAACCACACTTATCGTCTCCTTCAGTCGGTGTGGGCTGAAGCGGGGCAGGCCACCCTGTGCCACCTGTGGCGCTTTCATGTGTCAATGACGGCCTGGTGCTGTCGATGGACGCATTGGCAAGGGTGCAAGCGCGTGTGACGAAATCCAGGAGGCAAATGGTCATTGACCATATGCGTCCGGCTACGGCAGTCAGGGAGCGTCTCCTTGGGACACCCCTGACAGGGCCTAGCATCTTCGGTGGCCAAGCGTGGGCCATCTTAGAGGATACCGCCAGTATCGCGCAGAATCGGTTAGCGGTAAACCTACAGCTAGAGCTAGTGCGACAAGCGCATGCACTAGGGCCTGTGGGGAAACCGCTAACGGGACAACCTTCAAAGGAGCAGAAGAAGCATAAGGGCAAGGCGAAAGCTAGGCCTGTTGCGACTTCTGCTTCAGCTGGAATTTCAGAGCCGCCGCCGGCGAAGAAGCCCAGGAAGGTTGTAGAGGCGCCTACCCTCCCCAATGTTGCTCCTGACCGCCCTAGAGGTGGGAAGGGCAAGGGGAAGGGTAAGGGTAAGGCCTCAAAGGGCGGACAGAAGGGGCCGAAGCGTACCTGAGGGTACGAAAGCTCCCTTCATATCCGCCTGGACCGCGCCTGTGTGACAGGAACAGCGGTGCCAGTTATACCCGTCGTGCCTAGAACGAAATGGTTCTCTCTCTCTCTCGTTAAGAAAGAGTGGGGGGGCGGACTGCGAGCCGGACAACCCCGTTAGATGTCGAGGCGTCTATGGTGGGTGGAAGGCTCATGCGTTTCGTCGAGGCCTGGCAAGGTGTGACGTCAGACAGTCTGGTCCTGGGATGGTTATCCCAGGGTTACATGCCGGAGTGGTGGGACTTTCCACCACAAAATCTGTCTTTGGCACCTGTCTGGACACCCGTACCAAGGGAGCCAGACAAGTTAGAAGCCATTCAAAAGGAAGTGTCGGGTTTGCTTCTGAAGGGAGCAATAAATCCAGCAAATCGAAACACTCCAGGCTTCTATTCAAACATGTTCCTTGTCCCCAAGAGCACAGGGGGATGGAGACCCATACTCAATCTCAGGCCATTAAATTGGTTTAGCCATACGCCTCGGTTCCAGATGGAAATGCCGAGGTCGGTAATGCGGGATTGAGGAAAGGAATGTGGTGTGTATCGATCGATCTGAAAAATGCATATTTCCACATTCCTATGAATCGGAGTTGGCACAGGTTTCTGAGATTTGCGTTTCAGAGTCAACTATGGGAGTTTACAGTCTCCCGTTTGGCCTGTCGACAGCTCCGAGGGTTTTCACAAGAGTGGTCCTTGCGGTGACAGCGTTTCTCAGAAAAGAGAACGTGGCGCTACACACCTACATAGACGACTGGCTGCTTAAGGCAGACTCGGCAGCCAGGTTGAACGTGGATACTGCTCTGACTCTGAAGTTACTTTCAGATCTAAGCTGCATAGTCAACGAGGAGAAATCCGAGTTGACGCCCACTCAACGTTTCGTTTATTTGGGGATGCGATTCGACCTTGAGGAGGGCAGGGTTTACCCATCAGAGCCCAGAGTGGTGTCTCTGTTAGCCATCCTCAAGAGTTTTCGAGTGGGAAACCACATTCAAGGCGAGGCGGTTCCTTCAGATGCTGGGCATAATGGTCTCCATGGAGCAGGTTATCCCGTACGATGCTCTAATGCGAAGACCTATCCAGTTGTATCTGATGTCTCTGTGGAAACAGAGAACGAACCCCTGTCAAAACTGGTGCCAGTTTTGGAGCCGATAATATCGCATCTGCTATGGTGGAAACAGCGTCAGAATCTCCTAATAGGGGTTTCGCTGCACCTACCCCAACCCCAGCTGTCCGTTTACACGGATGCATCGCTGGAAGGGTGGGGTGCCTGCCTGGGAGAACCAGGTCTCGGGCACATGGACTCTCCCGGAGAGTCAGCTGCATATCAATCTGTTGGAAATGATGGCAGTGGAACTGGTGTTGGAAGAGTTCCTTCCGATGATCAGGGGCAAGGTGATATTGATACGGTCGGTCAATTCGACAGTAGTATCATATATAAATCGCCAAGGCGGGACCAGGTCGCCCACTCTGTGTATCAGGATGTGGCACTTGATTCAATGGTGCAGGAATTACTCGGTTGTTTTGAAAGCAGCTCATATTCCTGGCCGATTGAACATTCTGGCAGATGCTTTGTCTCGCAGACAGAGAATCCTGCCAACAGAATGGTCCCTCAACCCTCCAGTTCTACGACGGATCTTCGAACATTGGGGCAAACCCAACGTGGACTTGTTCGCCACAAAGGAAAATGCTCAAATCATGACATATGTCTCACCGATTCCAGATCCAAATGCCGTCGATACAGATGCTCTGGCGATAAGCTGGAGAGGGATGCACGCTTACGCGTATCCACCCACCATTCTTCTACCGAAGGTATTGGCGAAGGTCAGGGAGGAACCGTGTCTGGTCCTGCTAATAGCGCCGTATTGGCCGAGCAGGGCGTGGTTCACGGATCTTCTAGATCTGCTGGTGGAAAATCCTGTGCAGTTGCCCGAGATTCCGAACATAATCTCCCAGGCCAAGGGACGCTTCCTACACGAGCGTCCCGAAATGTTCAAATTGACTGCGTGGATGTTGTCAAACAACGTTCCACGTCGGAAGGCTTTTCTCGACAGGCTGCTGATTTCATCGCGGCTGCGAGAAGGAGGTCAACCTTCAAGTCATATAACAACAAGGTTAACAGATTTGCAGACTGGTGTGAAGAAAAGGGTATTGATACCTTTCAATCCACTATTCAGCAAATAGCAGACTTTCTCTGTGAGCTGTTCTTTACAGGACTAGCTCCCGTCACAATTGCTGGATACAAGTCAGCTTTGGCATCAGTTATCCCTTGTCTAGCCAACAGGGATAGTCCAGAGGTGGCCCAGTTAAACGTGATGTTGAAGGGAATGAGCAATCTCCGCCCGAGACAACCGGTAGTCATTCCAGCCTGGAGTCTATTTTTAGTGCTTAATGTACTGGCCAAGCACCCATTCGAACCGTTGCGTTCGGCTAGTCTAAAGCATTTGACTCTAAAGGCGGTCTTTCTATTGGCAGCTTCCTCAGCTAGAAGGCGCAGTGAGATCCATGCGCTTTCGGCAGAGAGGAACCGATTTATTGTTTCTGGAGAAGGTCTGCGTCTTCTGCCAAGAGCAGAATTTATGTCAAAGAACCAATCTTTGAGATATCCCGGCAAACCGATCATTATACCGAAGTTAACCAGGTTTGATCGTGATGCCAGTGTCTGGTGCCCGGTCCGTGCTTTGACTAAGTACAAGAAACGGACTGACTCGTTACGGTCGAACGATAGACATCTGTGGATCTGCCATAAAAAGCCTTATGGCGCCGCATCCATGGATACTATCTCTCGTTGGGTGGTCGAATGCATTCAGACTACTCATGAGATGGCGACTGGGCACCAGGTGCAGGGCGTAAGGGCACACGATGTTAGAGGAATAGCCGCCTCGACCGCCCTTTACAATGGTGTTCCGTTAGAGGACATCATGGCCGTTGCACAATGGCACTGTGAGTCCTCATTTACGGATTACTATATGAGGGATGTGTCAGACTCAGCCAATCCACTCGCTTTAGCTGTTTTGAAACGATAGTTAGTGACCACACTGCTTTTCCCCTTTTTTCACTTTGGTAAGAAAAGAACCTAAAGCAGGCATGGTCAAGCGAGAGGATGTCAACCAGATTGTGTCACTGATGGCCGAACCGGTGTATGGTTGTAGGCGGTACGTCTGAAGTCCTGTTATCATAAGGTAATTCAACAAGTGAGAGTTTTTTGTATCATGTATATGTATCATGTTCATTCATCTTATATATTCATGCTCATTCCCAGGCTAATACAAGCGATATGCAGGGAGTAGTTAACCCTCTTGGCATATTGGTGTTTCAGGCGAGATACATGTTCGTTAGTTCTCTCCCTTTTCTTAGGAGGAAAAAGGGGGGGGGCGCTGTGACGCGAATGTGATTCGGTTCCGTGAACTTGACGGTCCTTTTAGGTCTCCGTTAGTCAAGTTTGAAGTCTAAAATCTTTCTCCAAGGGGCAAAATTAGCATTTATGGCTTGCCCCTTCCCACCAGGTTACTGATCAAATCTGGTGTATATCAGAAGTAACAGAATGGTGAGTATTGATCGAAGGAGAATGCAGGAAATATCAATTTCCCTTTCTCCGAGATCTAACAATACTCACCATTCTGTTACGGACCCAGCCTCCCAGCCCCACGGAGGCAAGCCATAGTTTTCTCTTGTTTGGTGGCTATGCAAACAATATGAGCTCTATGGTAAACGGGTACTCGGCAGTGGGGAGCCGGGTACCCGGTTCCCCGGAGTCGGTAAAGCTTTCTAAGTCTATAATCCTAGAGCCGCTGTCAGGGCCAGCTGTATATCAGAAGTAACAGAATGGTGAGTATTGTTAGATCTCGGAGAAAGGGAAATTGACATTTCCTGCATTTTGGCTGTCTTGACCATTAAGAGATTAAGTGGATGACAATGTTGCCACCCCTCCATGTCTTAGGACTCTAGTCCAGATGCCATTCTGTCTGACAGATTTAATTAACAAATTAACAGCATCCTAAGACAAGCTTGACATATCATTAGCGGGGAATTTGTGTATAATTAAGTGATGGTCAGAAAGCAAATTGAATGAAGGAATGGTGTACATTTAGCTGGCACTAACCCAGCAGGCACATGACGTTGTTTCAAAGTTGAATCCACATTCAAATCACAAAAGTTTTATCATTGGAATGACTGGCTATCGAGCCTGTCATTCCAGTTGTAATTTTTCAAACTAGTCTTCTCTTGGTCTGCAAATGAACATTTCTTAAGACCACTCCAGAAACTGATTTTGACCATCTTGAGGTTTAAAGAGCTAATACCCTTTAATGTTCAAGATTGTTAAGAAGATTAAACATTTTCACTTATTGAATGTCCATTTACAGGCTAAGAGAAGGCTATTTCTGACAAATTTACCGCTGTAAAAGCTAGGTCAGCTATCGATAATCTTGAGCCAGTTATTCCACCTGTGAAATTTTAAAATTATCTTTGTCTTAAGTGTGATTTTATGTAGTGCATAACTACTTGTGACATTCTATATTTGTTACAGACTGACGGACAAATCAACTTATAATAGTTCAGAGACACAACTAAAAATGAAAATTTCAGAAAAACATTTTTTTGTCTAAACTGTTACCACCTTTTCAGTAATTATGGGAACAGGTTCCATTCGTCTCGATGGCTGTATATCGTCTGAGTATCTGTTTCTAACAGGGTATGCATATTTTCACCCATTGTATATGAATGCTGCATTTGTTACGAAATGTCTTCTGTCTGTATATTTTATAAATAAATTTACAGCCTGTGAATATCCGCTATCAGTTTGCAAATTAAGGCAACAGTTTCTAAGGAGGTTAGCCCTTTAAAAAACTCCAACTGACCAAAAAAACGCTTCTGCAGTGGTCCTGAGAAATGTCCATTTGCAGATTAGTTTTGAAAATCTATCACTGCAATGACTGGCTCGATAATCGAGCCAGTCATTCCAGTGATAAATTTTCAAAGCTAATCTCCTCTTAGTCTGCAAATGGACATTTTGTATGAGAAAATTTAAATTTCCTTGAGAATTCTTAAGGGTTCAAGGGTTAATGTTATTCCTATGGTGATGGGATGGTGATATGACATCTATCTAAGTCAGGTGACTTTAGCAAACAGTTAATTGAGTGGCTTAATATTTTAGTAAGCTAACAAAACAGGTAATTCATAGACCACAGCATAACATCTTCAAAATCAAGATTACCGAGGATTCCAATTGTAAATCTTTAAAACTGGTCTATTGATATGCAAATAGGAAATTCAAATGACAGATTTGATGATTGAAGTGTTAATCTTCCTTGTTTTACCTGTTAACCCTCAGATTTTGTCAGGAAAGTTTCAATTTCCTCATAGGAAATGTCCACTTTCAGACCAAGAGAAGACTATTTGTGAAAATTTACCATTGGAATGGCTGGCTCGCTTATCGAGCTAATCATTCTAGAGGTAAATTAAAAAAAAATGGTCTTCTCTTTATCCGCAAATGGACATTTCTTAAGAGCACTGCTGAAGGCGTTTTTGGCTGATATGGGTGTTAAATGGTTAAGAAAGAGTAGAACACTCTGAGCTAGCTCTATAAGTTCTAGATCAAAGTATATAATATATAAAACAGCGATAAATTACGTGTACTTTATGAGAATTACCATCAGCATCATCACGCCAATGCTCCCATTACTCTCTATGAACTGTCAAATAAGACTAAAATATTACATATAAAACCTACTAATGACTTAGTATATATGACAAGTTTGTGTTTATATGTGACTGGCAGAGGGGTTTATTTTGTACAAGTCGCTCCTGTGAGAGAGATAATAGTGGTAATTAGTTGTAAACACATAAATGATGAGATATGGGAGTCTGCTACAAGTGATGACATGGATAAGCTCTCTTTGTAAAATAATAGTCACGATAGAGCTTGCATGCATGTATGTATGTGTTTATGTATGTACATGCACCACACATTTTGGAAGATTGATTCTCTTTGTCTATGCATCCATCTTGCCATCAATTCATCTTTTATAACCCTCGCTTCATAAAGGGAAGAGGAGGCTATTGTGTGAGTCCTGTCTTTCCGCAGACCTGCCTGCCTGTCTGTGTCTGTCTGTCTCTGCCTTCCTGTCAGTCTGTCTCTGCCTGCCTGTCCACCCATCATTCCATCCATCCATCCGTTGTTCCCTCTGACTATCTGTATGTCTCTGAATATGTGCATGCATGTATGTCCAAAGCTGTATCAGACTGATGATTTGGCTGAAATTTTAACACAACGAAGAAATGTACCATATAAAACTAGTATCTGCATTCTCTGTCCATGATGCGGATAAAATACCTGATTCCTGAGTGGATTAAATTCTGGGTCTATGAATATCTCAGAAACTGCTGGCCCAATTTGTCTCAAATTTTAACACAATAAATGGTGTAACCATGCATTAGTTTTCCACACCTGTGGTAGTGGGCCAGAATATATGAAATATCTCTACTATGTAACAAAGATTGGAGGACGAGGATCTGCAGTCTCTGATTTCTCTTAAGATGTTTAACTTTATGTGAGATATACTCTCTAAATATTTGAGATGTACAGTTAAACCTTTCACCGACAAATCCTGGATAAAGTATATTCTTTATGGTATAAAACTTATTGGCTGGAATTCAATAAGGTTTAAACCCGGTTTAGCCTAAACCTGGTAACAAATTACAAAGTAATTGCAATGTTAGTTTTATAGATAGGGTGATAGTCTGCCAATTTTATTTGTTGGAACCCAGACCACACACCCTTCAAGTGAGGGAGAACATAAATACCAAAGTATGGGCGTCCTTCAGAAGTGGGAGGGGCTGTTCAATGTCCCGCCCACTTAGGAGTGAACATGTTTGGACATTTAGGCCAAACCTATTGCACGTGGCATGACCTAGCTCTTATCCAATGAAAAGTGGGGTCTATCCCTCTATCAATAAAACAAACATTGTAATTTGTGACCTGGTTTAAGCTAAACTGTGTTTAAACCTCCTTATTGAATTCTGGCCATTCTGTTGAATATTTAGAAATTAATTTGGCCGGAAGCTATTGCTGCTGCATTTAAAAATGTGTGGGAAAATTCTGCAAGACCAAACCCCAAGTGTCTATGCTGAGTATGCCACTTAAGAGATGGAATATGCCGACAACGTGGACTTCATAGACAAAGAAAGGAACCCCCTTGGCAAACTACTCCATATAGCTGCAAACAAACTAAAAATTCTGAATTTCTTTATGAATGAATGAAAAATAGAGTTCATCCATAAATACCTATCAACAAAGCATGAAACTATAAACTACGATCCACTTGGTGGCAGGAACCATGGAGGAAAAGTTAGATCCTGGGCTCACTGCTTTGCAATACTCCTGACGTTGCTGAACGCTGCACCATGGGACAAGTAGCTTTCCAGTCCTTATGGATTTGTAGATCAAAGATGCCCTTGATAAAAAGACTATGTTTATACAATGCAATGTGTGTATCCTCGATGCTGTATAACTGTAACAGCTGACAGCTCCAAAGGCAGCTCTAGATAAACTTGATGTCACTGCAAACACCTCCACACCATCACTGGACACTGATGACCAGACAGCATAATTCCTTTGCACTGTACAAGATGTGTAATACATCACCGCTGTCCATAAAAGTTGGCCAGCAAAGATGGTCCATGTTTGGCCATGTGCTAAGGATACCAGAAGACACAGCAGCACAGAAGAGTATTGGAAATCGCCATACTGGGAGCTAGCAAATACAAAGCCAGAAGAGGACATCATTGCATAAATCTGTTAAGCATGCTGCGAGGTGACCTCAAGAAAACAGAACTTGGGCCACTCAGATCAAGAATGGACCTGAGGAAGATAAAGATTTTGTCTGAGGACAAGACACAGTGGGCAAATGCGAACAATGACTGATTGCAGCTGGAGGATGTTTCTGCTACTACAGCCCTAGTCAGCACAATAATCAGACGAGCCAATGCAGTCTAAAATATCCAACAGATTTCCTGCATGGTTGCCTTGAAAATGAGATACGGGGGTTCTCCTTCGATCAATACTCACTATTCTATTACTTCTGATACAGCTAGCCTGGATAGCTGGGCCCTAGGACTATAGACTTAGTAAGCTTTACCGACTCCTGGAACCGGGTACTCGGCTCCCAACTGCCGAGTACCCGTTTGCAATGAAGCTCATTCTTGTTTGCATAGCAACAAGAGACACATGCTTTTTTTCAGTTGGAAGTCTTGAGATTATTTAAGTCTTTTTTCTGTGTAAATTGTGATAGCTTTGTGATAGCTCTCTAAGGATATATTGGATTACCATGGATGCTGCCGATGATAACCAGGTTGTATATTTCCATGTTATTCCATAGTTAAAAAGACTTAGGTCTTCAAAATTTTGTCTGTGCCGCATGTTCCAATTTCTAACCCCAAAGAATCTGGGACGTGTGTTAACAACAAAATATGCCAGATGATCGCCATTCTTTAAACCCCAACAGGCGATCGGCAGATATGAAATTAGGTGTTGGTTGACGGTGTTTTTAACACGAAAATCAGTTGACGTCGTTCTCCGTAAGATCCAAGCGGGTGATGTCACACCCGTGTTACTCGGATGTTTATTTGAAGAAAATGTTTCATTAATTCGCGCATCTGATTCTAGGTGCTGCGTACTTTAATTGGTACCAGAAAAACTTTGGAATTTCAAGTTTTGCGTGTTATCACGATCGGTTTGCAATGATCAGTGGTTTCAAAATTCTTGATTTAGATGTGTGGTCTGCGGTTTTACCATGTGCTACAGCAGTTTGTTTACATTTTGTTGTTTCTTCACATATCGTTTTGGCCTTCGTTAGGAGTATAATTTATATTTATTAGTAAATATACCCCGAATGCCATGCGATATGATTCCTGGTTCCGTTATACATCCTTGAGGATCAGTGTATGGGTGTATTATTGCCCGCTTCGTTCTTGTCATCATAATCAATGCAATCTTTGCTGTAACATTGCGGCGTGGGGTGCGGGAGGGTTAACAGTTATTTATGGTCAAAATATTTGAAAATTAATTGTCTGTCTTCCATGTTTGTTTCGTTCCGCTTGCTTATTGTAGGTTTGTGCTTATTTAAAGGCCAAGCCATCCCCGCCATCATGTGATGAGTGCCACAAATTCGTAAAGGCTCTGTTCAAGGACCATGTCTATTTCCGCTGTACTAAGTGTAATATTGACAGTAGGTGTAACGTTTGCGCAATGTGGTCGGTCGATATGATGCTTAAGTTCCTTACCCAGAAGGACTTGGCAGGGTCTGACACGGGGTCAGGTGGTCCGAAAGTAAATCGTGGAGCGTCCGTTTCGGCCCTTGGGGGCGTTCCACGTCTGCAACTGGAGGTGGTGGAGATGGCACCGCCAGTGTGGTTTGGTCCTGCTATGCAAGGCTTCTTGCATAGCGTTCTGCCAACACTGGTGTCGTCCCTGCTGCCAAAAGTTGTAGGGCAGTCTCTCCCCATGTTTGATTTGGACCCTGTCCTTGGACAGGGTTCTGGACTGGCCACCGATGGAGCCGTCTCATATGGCACCCTGGCAGTCCCGTTGGGCTCTGGCCTGATGGGCTCTGTCTCTCTGCGGCCACCTCCGGGTGGTCCAGTAGTAGTGGCTGGTCCGTCAGTCATGGTTTCCTCGTCTAGTGACGACTTCGGGATCTGAAGATGAGGATGCCACGGATGGAGAGCATGGAGGTCGATTCCATCCTGGACGGAACCGTCCTCCATCTGTCCGGCTTGGCACAAGCCAGGGCTGTGGCTCCGCCCATGGCTGAGACCACTCTGGTACCGGGCACTGGCCCCGTGATGGTTGGTTTGCCACCAACTGACACAGTGATGGGTGTGGCGGGCCAGGTGTGATACTCACCTATCTCGCCTGGTCCGGCGGTCAGACATGGGGTGCCGTTGGCGCCTGTGTTTGGCCATGGTTCTTCAACCGCTACGGGTCCGCATGGTTTTCTGTGAGGGCCTACTCCATGGACTGGTGTGTTCCATGGGATGGTGGCGGAACCGTATGGTACCGGAGTTCCTGGCATATTAGCAATGGCTCCTAGCCGGGAGGCCATTGCTGGATTGCCGTGAATATGTCAACGGGTGACGTGTTCACGGGAGTGTCCTCCTCAGAAACAGATTGGTCTGAGGCTCTGGCTTGGGTAGCCAGGGTAGACCTGTCTGTGGTTTCGACCATGGTCGAGGAGGATGCACCCCGCCCATCAGTTGCATCGATTAGGACGGGGATCTTGCCCGCAGCCCGGATCCAGTCTATTGGACTAGATCCAAGGTTTATGGAGTTGCTTGATGCTATTTATAGCAAACAACTCCTGACCAAGGGCCAGCTTCCTGCGGCCTCCAGGGAGGTGCGGGTGAGGTGTCGTATTCCACGGGGGGAATACGACAGGTATGGTGTTGTCCCGTCAGTCAGTGAGGATGACCACTGGGTACTGGGTGTCCAGAGTGCTGGAGTGGGTGGCCCCACCCTGGCACTGGTGGACAAAGCTCAGGTACACCGTGATGAAGTCCAGTCCCTATGTGATGAGGGGGTGAGGGCAGCAATGAGTGCTGTCAACCACTCTTATCGTCTACTTCAGTCGGTGTGGGCTGAAGTGGGGGTAAGGCCACCCTGTGCCACATGTGCTGCATTCGTGCGTTAATGACGGCCTGGTTCTGTCTATGGACGCATTGGCAAGGGTGCAGGGGCGTGTGACTAAGTCCAGGAGGCAGATGGTCCTTGACCATATGCGTCCGGCTACTACCGTCAGGGAGCATCTTCTTGGGATGCCCCTGACAGGTCCTAGCATCTTTAGTGGCCAATCGCGGGCCATCTTAGAGGACACGGCCAGCATTGCACAGAATCGGATGGTGGTCCCCAATGTTGCTCCTGATCGCCCGAGAGACGGGAAGGGCAAGGGGAAGGGTAAGTCCTCAAAGGGCGGAAAGAAGGGAGTGGATCATACCTGAGGGTACGAGGGCTCCCTTCGTATCTGCCTGGACCACACCTGTGTGACAGGAACAACGGTGCCAGTTAGACCAGCCAAGCCAGGACCAATATGGTTCTATCTATCTCTCGTCAAGAGAGGGAAGGGGGGCATGCAGATCGCGAGCCAGACACCCCCATTAGGCATTGATGCATCTATAGTGGGTGGTAGGCTCATGCATTTCGTCGAGGCTTGGTGAGGTGTGATGTCAGACAGTCTGGTCCTGGGATGGTTATCCCAGGGATACATGCCGGAGTGGTGGGATTTTCCACCACAGAATGTGTCTTTGGTGCCTGTCTGGACACCGGTACCAAGGAAACCAGGCAAGTTAGAAGCCATTCAAAATGAAGTGTCAGGTTTGCTTCTGAAGGGAGCAATAAAACCAGCAAACCGGAACACTCCAGGCTTCTATTCAAACATGTTCCTTGTCCCCAAGAGCACAGGGGGATGAGGACCCATACTCAATCACAGGCATTAAATTGGTTTATCCATGTGCCTCGGTTTCAGATGGAAACTCTGAGGTCGGTAATGGCAGGGTTGAGGAAGGGAATGTGGTGTGTATCGATCGATCTGAAAGATGCATATTTCCACATTCCAATGAACAGGAGTTGTCACAAGTTTCTGAGATTTTTTTTAGTCCTCCCAATCGGCTTGTCGACAGCTCCACGGGTTTTCACCAGAGTGGTCCTTGCGGTGACAGCGTTTCTCAGAAACGATAACGTGGTGCTTCACACCTACATAGACGATTGGCTGATCAAAGCAGACACATCAGCCAGGTTAGAGGTGGATACTGCTCTGAATCTGAAGTTGCCTTCAGATCTAGGCTGGTAAGTCAACAAGGAGAAATCCGAGTTGACACCCACTCAACATTTCGTTCAACGCAGTTGCGAGAAGGAGGTCAACCTTCAAGTCATATAACAACAAGGTTAACAGATTTGCAGACTGGTGTGAAGAAAAGGGTATTGATACCTTTCAATCAACTATTCAGCAAATAGCAGACTTTCTCTGTGAGCTGTTATTTTCAGGACTAGCTCCTGTCACAATTGCTGGATACAAGTCAGCTTTGGCATCAGTTATCCCTTGTCTAGCCAACAGGGATAGTCCAGAGGTGGCCCAGTTGAATGTGATGGTGAAGGGAATGAGCAATCTCTGACCGAGATAACCGGTAATCATTCCAGCCTGGAGTCTATCTTTAGTGCTTAATGTACTGGCCAAGCATCCTTTCAAACCGTTGTGTTCGGCTAGTCTAAAGCATTTGACTCTAAAGGCGGTCTTTCTATTGGCAGCTTTCCTCAGCTAGAAGGCGCAGTGAGATCCATGCACTTTTAGCAGAGAGGGACCGATTTATTGTCTCCGCAGAGGGTCTGCGTCTACTGCCAAGAGCAGAGTTTATGTCAAAGAATCAATCTTTGAGATATCCTGGCAAACTGATCATTATACCAAAACTAACTAGGTTTGATCGTGATGCCAGTATCTGGTGCCCAGTCCGTGACTAAGTACAAAAAATGGACAGACTCGTTACGGTCGAATGATAGACATCTGTGGATCTGCCATAAGAAGCCATATGGCGCTGCATCCATGGATTCTATCTCTCGTTGGGTAGTCGAATGCATTCAGACTACCCATGAGATTGCGACTGGGCACCAGGTGCAATGCGCAAGGGCACACAATGTTAGAGGAATAGCCGCCGAGACCGCCCTTTACAATGGTGTTCCGTTACAGGACATCATGGCTGTTGCACAATGGCACTGTGAGTCCTCTTTCACGGATTACTATATGAGGGATGTGTCAGACCGCCAATCCACTCGCTTTAGCTGTTTTGAAACGATAGCTATACGACCACACTGCTCTTTTCCCTTTTTTGCCATTTGTAAGAAAGAATTAAGAAGCAGACATGGTCGAGCGAGAGGATGTCAACCAGATTGTGTCACTGATGGCCGGACAAGTGAATGGTTGGAGGCTCCACATCTGAAATCCAAATATCATAAGGTAATTCAAGATTGAGAGTTTTTTGTATGATATCTATATATCATGTTCATTCATCTTATATATTCGTGCTCATTCCCAGGCTAATATATGCAAAGAGCAGTTAACACTTATGGCATATTTGTGTTTCAGGTGAGATGCATGTTCGTGAGTTCTCTCCCTTCTCTTAGGAGAAAAAGGGGGGGGGGGGGGGGGCAGTGATGCCAATGTGATTCAGTTCCGTTAACTTGATGGTCCTTTTAGGTCTCCGTTGGTCAAGTTTTTAAGTCTAGCTCTTTCTCCAAGGGGCAAAAGTAGCAATTGATGGCTTGCCCCTTCCCACCAGGTTACTGTCTAAATCTAGTCTATATCAGAAGTAATAGAATGGTGAGTATTGATCGAAGGAGAATGCAGAAAATTTCAATTTCCCTTTCTCCGAGATCTAACAATACTCACCATTCTATTACGGACCCAGCCTCAGAGCCCCACGGGGGCAAGCCATGGGTATCTCTTGTTTGGTGGCTATGCAAACAATATGAGCTTCATGGCAAATGGGTACTCGGCAGTTGGGAGCCGAGTACCGGGTTCCAGGAGTCGGTAAAGCTTACTAAGTCTATAGTCCTAGGGCCCAGCTATCCAGGCTAGCTGTATCAGAAGTAATAGAATGGTGAGTATTGTTACCTCTCGGAGAAAGGGAAATTGAAATTTCCTGCAGTTCATCGGGGAATATCCATCTCATCTATGTCCATAGAGTTAACCGTTTAATGGTCAAATTTGGTCAAGAAAATTTAAATATATGCCTATTGAATGTCCATTTAAAGGCCAAGAGAATATAATTTTTTTTTCATTTATCACTGGAAGACTGGCGCGGTTATCGAGCCAGTCATTTGAGTAGTAAATTTTCAAAAATTCTACTCTCTTGGCCTGTAAATGGACATTCCACAAGACCATAAGAGGCCGGTTTTGGCCGGTATGCCATTAAAGGGTTAAGTAGCAATTGCCTGAATATATTTGCAAACATCACTATGGCAACAACTAACATAACTCCCATAAACCGGAAATTACCAATTCTTCATAATATAAGGACTATTCTTTCTTTTCTGGTTCCCATCTAGGATTTTCTGAAAATGCTCAGGAAATCGCTAAAGAGATTACTTCTCATTAACTGCTGCACCAATTTCAACCAAACTTATAATCTTGAATAACCATAGCATGGTAGACTTTGAAACGTGTGTACAGAAATTTGATTGGTCCATTTTCCTTTCCATGTTATCGAGCTAGTCATAACAGTGGTAAATTAAAAAAAATAGTCTTCTCTTGGTCTGCAAATGGACATTTGTCAAAACCACTGCAGAAGCCACACGCACGCACGCACGCACGCACGCACGCACGCACGCACGCACGCACGCACGCACGCACGCACGCACGCACGCACGCACGCACGCACGCACGCACGCACGCACCGCACACGATGCTTTAGATCTAGAGCATTAATCATCTGCCAGTTGATTACCCATAACTGTGCCCATTAGCCAGCTTTTAGGCATAACTATTTCACAACTAAATGGAATTGTCTATTTTACCTGTTCATGAGTAATTGTGATGTTTACCTGTTGGAGCTGTCATTTCTGTTACCGTTATGATAAATGATGGAAATTCTTCTATTAGCTGAGTTTGACTGGTTGGTTATAAGCTGCTCATTCCATTTTATTATGTAAGTTACCCCTTTAACCCTCAAATTTATTCTAGAAAATTTTAGTTTTCTCATAGAAAATGTCCATTTGTAGACAGAGTATTCTTTTTTAATTTACGACTAATGACTGGAAAAGCCCAGAGCTTGTCCAGGTGCAAAAAGGGCTATTTTTGGTCATCTTGCGTGTTAAAGGCACCTGCTAAAACAACTATACAGGTAAGCTGTTGAAACTAATTCACTGGATTGAATCCATCTTGGATTTCCTAATATGTCCAAGAAATCATTTCGCTTGGCTGATTTCAAGCAAACTTAGATCATAGGGCAGTAAGTGTGTTAAGCTTATGTTTCGGGTAAGCACCACAGGCCATTGGGCCTCTTATTGAAACTTAACCACTGGACTGACTCATTCGATTATTGAGTCAGTCATTTCAGTGAGACATTTTTTTAACTACTCTTGTGTTCCTTCTTTAAGACAGATAGTGTTTTGTGGCTCAGGTGTGACGATTAAATGGTTAAAATAAATTGTCTAAAGAAAACCCTTTATCAGAGGATGATTCACTCATTCCGAATGGCGGTCAATGGCTGACAATTACGTCTATTTGAAACCAACTTCCTGAACATTCGCAATGAAAACTTATTTATTTTAGTTCCCCTCCCTCTCCCACCCCCACCCCTTGAGGCAGTCAGTCCCGTGAGAAATTTTCAAAAATAGTCTTCTTGGACTGCCAATGATAATTTTCAATTGGAAAATTGAAGTAAGGATTAAATTGTTACGCCTTTGTATGGCATGCTGCTTACCTGTACCTGCTTGTTCAATTAAGTTAATTACTGAATTACCAGTAGCTGAAGTCACACAGTTATTTATCTTCATCATACAGTGGGGTGCCTGATGTAGGACAGAGAAACCTGTCTATAAAGGACACTGATTGGACCATCAGAAAGTGGTCTTTAAAGACAGGTGGTTTCTTACTATGACTCTCACTGGATACTGTATATAGGTTTTTGTGCCACGTGATGCTGGGCCTTTAAGATTTACGACTAATGACTGGACAATATTTTTAGATTGACTGTCTTGAAGAACCACAGCCTCATGGCATGAAAGGCAGTTGTCTGTTATAGGCAGGTTTAACTAATAACATCTGGTGTATCAGGCATGTGTTTTGTATACATTATGCTTTATGCTCCCTAGGTGGTGCAGTTTTACCCAATGTGCTTCTTAAGCTGCTCACTACCCTGATGTCAATAGTCTATTTTTCACTGTCAATAGATAAGAAACTGGGTGTAGATTTTCCAACAATTTTGGTGAATGATGTTGCTAAAGCGACACCGTCCACCAATTTTATTGAAAAATGAACACTAGCTTATCTATTAATTTAATTTGAAAATTTAAAATTTGTCCATATGCAGACCAAGACTAAGACTATTTTTGAAAATTTACCACTGGAATGACTGGCACAGTTATCGAGCCAGTCATTCCAGTGGTAAATTTTCAAAAACAGTTGTCTTGGTCTGCAAATGGACATTTAAAAAGAACACTTCAGAAGCTGTTAACTGATATGAGTGTTAAAAGGTTAATGGTCAAATTTCTCCAAGAACAGTGCAATTTTCTCGTAGAAAATGTCCATTTATAGACCAATACTGAAGACTATTTTTGAAAATGTGCCGCTGGAATGACTGGCTCGATAACTGAGCCAGTCATTCTAGTGGAAACTGTTAAAAAATAAAACTTATAAGAAAGTTCCAATTTTCTGGCCCAAATTAAAGTTTTTACTCAAATAGAAATAGCATAAATTTGTGTTTCTGTGTGTTAATACATACATTTTCTGCAAGACCACACACATGATAATATACACCTGTGCAAAAGTTAAGCACCAGCAAAAACAATAGAACGTAGAAACATGATGGTACAACTAGGCTGCCATACTTTTTGTCCCCGCGTTAGCTGACATAATTCCAAGTACGAAATGCACATGCATGCATGACTTCACGCCGCTTGTTGTCCGTGCGTGGCGGGAAACAGCACACGTGTTCAGTTATGTAAAAGTCCAGTTTGAGGTGTAGAACATTACATACAGATTTAGGCGACAAGATTAGGAATTTTGTGTTCATGACCGTGGTTTATTTGTACAGAGAGAATTAGCTCTTGATTGTGAACCACTATGGCAAGACGAAGGTTAAGTGATCGTGTGAAATGGCAAATCATAGGCATGCATACCACTGGTATGTCGTGCAGAGAGATTGGCAGACAGCTGAACATTAACCATACTGTAATCAGTCGTTTGATTGCAAAACATGGGCAAACTAACGAGGTGAAGGACAGGCCTAGATCTGGAAGACCGAAGAAGACTACTGCCTGTGATGATCGAGCCCTAGTACGCCTTGTTAGGAGATCTCCATTCACCAACAGCAGAGTGCTCAGCCAGCAATGGGAAACGCGCAATAGAGTGTCAATGTCTACTGTCAAAAGGAGACTGTATGCTGCTGGCATGAAAGCTAGGAGACCAGTCAGACGTCCTCTCCTCACTGCACACCACAAAGAGGAGCGTCTGAGGTGGTGCAACGAAAGAAGACACTGGAACATGAGATCCTGGAGACGGGTACACTGGTCCGATGAAAGTCGGTTCCTGCTTCATGCCACAGATGGTCGAACTCATGTATGGAGGTCCAGACGCACGGCGTACGACCAACGTAAAATCATGGAAGAAGTTCCATTTGGTGGAGGTTCCGTTATGATATGGGGGTGCATCTCATTTGATTGTAAGCTGGATCTGTTGACTGTACCTGGAACACTAAATGGACAAAGATATCAAGATTCCATACTGGATAGAGTTGTGGTCCCTCATTTTGTAAATCATGCACCTGGAACCCACCCTATATTCATGGATGACAACGCCCGACCACATCATGCTAGAGCTGTGCATGAATACCTCCGCCAGAATGCCATCGAAACCCTACCATGGCCAGCAAGGAGCCCTGACATGAACCCTATTGAGCATATCTGGGACATTCTGGGAAACATGGTGAGAAGGAGGGATCCTCCTGTGCAGAACCTACAGGAATTAACAGACGCACTCCATCTTGAATGGCAACGAATACCACAATGGCGTATCAGTCGGTTGGTGACCAGCATGAGACGTCGTGTCCAGGCCGTCATCCAGGCACAAGGTGGATATACCCGGTATTAATAATGACAGTCTCAAACTCGTGCACAGATGTTAAACTTCGTTTTCAGACACCATTACTGACAATCTAGCCACGTGTGTCAACTGTAGGGCAATAGTTGTCAGTTGTGTCAACGTAACCATATTCAGGCCTCGTTTTCAAGTTCAAACAAAAACATACAGTGTTTCCCCACCATCATAATCAGCATTCCTCTAGTTGCATTATTACCTCTTGCACTAAGATGGATGGGTACATAAATGTTTATGCTATTGCTTTCTTCATAGCACATGAATATACCCTCGCATGTGCGTAAAAATAGGGTGGTGCTTAACTTTTGCACAGGTGTATACATATATCTATAAGGTGTATCGATTCTGATAATAATAATAATAATAATAATAATAATAATAATAATAATAATAATAATAATACTAGTTTTTGTTCAAATCAATAGGTCAAAGTTCAATGTCACCATGATGACTATATAATTTTTGATTAGACATAAGCCTTGTATTTATACATAGATAAATATTTTGACAATTTATTGTGTGCATCAGGTCAACGTTAGGTAATGAAAGAAGACTATAATTTTTGGTGCTCGCATATCAAGGTTGCTGACCTTTACAGGAATCTTTATTTCTCTGATTAACTCCCATTTCTACCAAACCGATTTTGGTCATATTGTTTCAGTCTTTTCCGCACCACCACTAGGAGAACTATTATCTTGGGGAACAGAGATTACACAAAAATATAAGACATGTGTGTTCTAGCTTATAGAATGAGCTAATTGGACAATATTTTTTATTACTAGCGATCCCTTCAAATAGCATATTAACCCTTTCACGGATGAATTCCCTATATTTCATTTTAAACGCAACTATACAAGATAACTGTTGAATATTTAGAAATAAATTTCACTGGAAGCCTTCCTGTCAGATTAATTTTAAAATTTTCAGCAGAATAAGTTTTATCTCGTAAAGAATAAACTTTTTTTTGGATTTGTTGGTGAAGGGGTTAATGGTATTAAATGACCATGGTTCGAGTTTTTAAAAGGAAAAAGAAAAACTAATGTGAGCTTAATATCCAAAGCCTTCTGTCTGTATATCACATTTATAATATTTAACCATTTGAACCTTCAGTTTACATGGAAAATGTTGCTAAATTTGAATTTGTGGATCACATAACTGAGAAAATCGAAAGACTTTTATTCCAGCGTCAGTGAGTATATTCCCACAGGACCGGAAAACTGGCCCTACGCATACATATATTTATGTCTTTTATGTGATGTCAGATTCAGGCCATTCGGGTTATTAGACTTTCTCAATGGGGACGACTTTCAAGCTTAACCCTTACCTCTCTGATGTCAATATTCTATCTTTTACTGGGTCACTAGCAAAGAATCTGGTTTACATTTTTAAACAATTTTGGTTGACGATGTTGCTGTCTTCGACAACACCATCTTCCACCAAATTTGTTGAAAAATGTACACTCAGTTCATCTTTCAATTTAATTTGAAGATTTAAAAATCTGACATCAGTGTGGTTAACAGGTTCAAAGGGTGAAGGGTGGAGGTTGCCCTTCTAAGACCCACTTTATTTTGTGGTGCATGATGGTGTACAGGTTTAATTATTTTGTGGTGCCTGAGGGTGTACAAGGTTAGTTATTTTGTGGTGCCTGAGGGTGTACAAGGTTAGTTATTTTGTGGTCCTTGAGGGTGTACAAGATTAGTTATTTTGAGGTGGTTGAGGGTGTTCAAGGTTAGTTATTTTGTGGTGGGTGAGCGGGTAAAGGTTAGTTATTTTGTGGTGCTTGAGGGTGTACAAGATTAGTTATTTTGTGGTGGGTGAGGGTGTACAAGGTTAATTATTTTGTGGTGCTAGAGGGTGTACAAGGTTAATTATTTTGTGCTGCTTGAGGGTGTACAAGGTTAGTTATTTTGTGGTGCTAGAGGGCGTACAAGGTTAGTTATTTTGTGGTGCTAGAGGGTGTACTATGTTAGTTATTTTGTGGTGTGTGAGGGTGTACAAGGTTAGTTATTTTGTGGTGGGTGAGGGTGTACAAGGTTAGCTATTTTGTGGTGCTTGAGGGTGTACAAGGTTAGTTGTTTTGTGGTGGGTGAGGGTGTACAAGGTTAGTTATTTTGTGGTGCTAGAGGGTGTACTATGTTAGTTATTTTGTGGTGTGTGAGGGTGTACAAGGTTAGTTATTTTGTGGTGTGTGAGGGTGTACAAGGTTAGCTATTTTGTGGTGCTAGAGGGTGTACAAGGTTAATTATTTTGTGCTGCTTGAGGGTGTACAAGGTTAATTATTTTGTGGTGCTAGAGGGTGTACAAGGTTAATTATTTTGTGCTGCTTGAGGGTGTACAAGGTTAGTTATTTTGTGGTGCTAGAGGGCGTACAAGGTTAGTTATTTTGTGGTGCTAGAGGGTGTACTATGTTAGTTATTTTGTGGTGTGTGAGGGTGTACAAGGTTAGTTATTTTGTGGTGGGTGAGGGTGTACAAGGTTAGCTATTTTGTGGTGCTTGAGGGTGTACAAGGTTAGTTGTTTTGTGGTGGGTGAGGGTGTACAAGGTTAGTTATTTTGTGGTGCTAGAGGGTGTACTATGTTAGTTATTTTGTGGTGTGTGAGGGTGTACAAGGTTAGTTATTTTGTGGTGGGTGAGGGTGTACAAGGTTAGCTATTTTGTGGTGCTTGGGGGTGTACAAGGTTAGTTATTTTGTGGTGCTAGAGGGTGTACAAGGCTAGTTGTTTTGTGGTGGGTGAGGGTGTACAAGGTTAGTTATTTTGTGGTGCTAGAGGGTGTACTATGTTAGTTATTTTGTGGTGTGTGAGGGTGTACAAGGTTAGTTATTTTGTGGTGGGTGAGGGTGTACAAGGTTAGTTATTTTGTGGTGCTAGAGGGTGTACAAGGTTAGTTATTTTGTGCTGCTTGAGGGTGTACAAGGTTAATTATTTTGTGGTGCTTGGGGGTGTACAAGGTTAGTTATTTTGTGGTGCTTGAGGGTGTACAAGGTTAGTTATTTTGTGGTGCTAGAGGGTGTACAAGGTTAGTTATTTTGTGGTGCTAGAGGGTGTACAAGGTTAGTTGTTTTGTGGTGGGTGAGGGTGTACTATGTTAGTTATTTTGTGGTGTGTGAGGGTGTACAAGGTTAGTTATTTTGTGGTGGGTGAGGGTGTACAAGGTTAGTTATTTTGTGGCATGTGAGGGAGTTAAGATTAGTTATTTTGTGGTGGCTGAAGGTGTACAACATTAGTTATTTTGTAGTAAGTGGTAGTGTACAAGATTAGCCATTGTTAGTTGCCGTGAGGGTGTACAAAATTTAGTTATTTTGTGGTAGCTGAGGGTGCACAACATTTGTTATTTTGTGGTGTTTGAGGGTATACAAAGTTAGTTATTTTGGAGTGTTTGAGGGTGTACAAGGTTAGTTATTTTGTGGTGTTCAGGGTGTACAAGATGAGTTATTTTGTGGTGTGTGAGGTGTATGAGATTAGTTACTTTGTGGTGCATAAGGTGTACAAGTGGTGGTTTGTGGTGTCTATGAAAGAGTCATATTCTAACACAGATGCTTTTGTTTTCCATTCCACCTGCTGTTGGCCAAATCTGTTCTTTTAACTAACATACCAGGAAATCTTGACAATTATTTTAGAGGAACTGTGTTTGAAGTTTATGGTGGTTAGAAGTAGGCTCTCAAGAAACACTTCTTGGAGAGTATGATAAATTACACGATGTTGTGTCAGAGCGAGGAATCGACAGCCAAACTTTGTATAATGGACACTTGCTTTGGGGGGCCAATTGATGGTGGTTCTTTAAGAAGGGTGGTCTTCAGACCTCCCATCTTAAAGAACCACCATCATCTGGCTCCAATAACTATTTACCGTAGCAGATGAGTAGTATTAAGTAACCATATATCTTTTACTGGCTCTACTAATCACCTCCTGGCCAATACAGCGGGTGTATTATAGACAGGATTCACTCTATGGTTTATTTTTATATTCTTACAATTATTTTTTTGTGAAAAGATTAAGCATGTACTGTTCAGATATTTCTTTAAAAATTAGCTGCGCTAAACATTTTTTATCAGGGTGGAGTTTGTTGTGTTGCTCAATGTTGTCTAGGGGAATGTCAAAATTGATTTATAGCCATGCAGAGCAATTAATTGTTTGCGTCATCTTCACTTTGTTAGCAAATCCTAGTCCAGAATCCTAAGATTAGCAAAGATGCAGTGAAATCCTTAATTAAGCTTAAAGCTGTCATGCCATGTCAAAATAGTCAACCCTTTGAAGTGTCCATAACATAGTAGGGCCAATGCTGGTCTGTTTTTGGTAACTTGCCACTTAAAAATTTGGGGTATTGATAGTTTTAACTTGACCTGAGTAATCTCTCCTAGCTCAGTATAAAAATCATTTACTCAAGACATTGATGTCATTCACTCAGGTAAGCTGGGGAGAGTGTTATGCAAGTAATCCGGAGACACTGGCGCTCGATCACAGAGTTGTCTCTGCGCTTTGATTAGTTGCGTAATATTCACACTGGCTCATTGGTGACTGAATGAGAGGTATTGATGTATTGAGTGAACGGTTTTGTACTGGGATTGGAGAGATTAGACATGTAACTATGATAATATCGATACCCAGAATCTTAACCCTTTAAGCCTCGAATTTGTTCAAGAAAATTTTAATTTTCTCATGAAAATGTCCATTTTCAGACCAAGAGAAGCCTATTTTGAAAAATATACCACTGGAATGACTGGCTCTGTTATCGGGCCAGTCATTCCATTGGTAAAATTTCTAAAATATTGTTAGGGTTTTTTTCTAACTGATTATGAGAATTATTTAAACTGCTTACAGGTATTGGATAGTGGGGGTGGGGGGGGGGGGGAGACAAGATAAATTGATGTCTTGGATGCTGCTATGCCAGGGTGTGAGTGTATATGTACTAACTGAATGGAGAGAGGCAGCAGCAGCATACTAGAGCATTAGGTTTAGGTCACAGACTTACAGACCGCATGACTGAGGCTCTATAGGGACAGCTATAGGTGTACTTTATTATTATAACGGGATATTTCTCCAATTTCTGTATCTCCGCCGTGTCTACTGACACGCCATGCCCACTGACACGCCGTGTGGGTGACACACAGAGCATGCCAGTGTTTGAAACATGCATATTGCCCAACCCTATAAAAGGCCCAGGACAATAGGATGGGGCGGGGAGGTGTGTGTGCGTGCGTGCGTGCGCGTGCGTGTGGTTTGCCATTATTCGCTGAACACTGACCAGCCATGATGCTTTGAACCACTAAGGTTTAAATATTGTTGTATATTGCTGTATATAAAGTAAACTGCACTAGCAAATAATGAGTTTAGTAAAGCATACAATGAGTTGGATTCTGTTGTTTTGTTTTAAAATGTTTGTGTTCTTTAAGTTAGACAAAGAACCCAACAATATGCTTTTCTTGTTCTGCAAATGGACATTTCTCAAGACCACTGTAGAAACCGCTTTTTGGCTGATATGAGTTTTAAAGGTTTAGTGGCGAGTTGGCAAAAATTGCCATGCATTGTACCGTCCCACTATGTTACAGATATGCGCTAAGGTTGACTATATTTAACATGTCATAGCAGCTATTATCCTAACCCTTTCATCGACAAATCCATGAAAAAAGTTTTCTTTATGATAGAAGACCTATTCTGTTGAATATTTTGAAATTTATTTGATTGGAAGCCGTTGCTGCCTAAGTCAAATTAATTTCAAAATATTTAAGTTTTCCTGTATGGTTGGCTTTAAGTCAACATAGAGGGAATTCATTGGTGAAAGGGTTCAAACAACTAGAACATGCAGTTGATGGCGTGCCATTGTAAATTTCCACACTTTGCCCAGCATTGACCTGATGATCAAACCTCACCCATCCACTAACCCCCTGAATCATGGACTGAGCCCAATATAAATCCCATCTCACAATCGGCAATCATTTTGGTAACTCGCATAACAAATTTGATTGAATTCCATCAAATGGGTCAGAAGAGATTATAAGCATGATGGACTGCATTTTTAGCCCACCTAGGTGAGCTTATGCAATCATAATTTGTCTGTCTGTCTGTCTGTTAACAATTGTGGCATGTTTCACCATTTGTTCATGGATTAAAGCCAAATTTGGCAGATGTTCCTTTAGGCAATATCTATTTGATCTATAAGGATAAAGTGGCCACACCCTTAAACAAGGGCAATAACTCTTTATAATATTTGACCTGTTGACCATGCACTATGGCTCATACGCAGGCATGCACGTGCGCCTGAAATTAACCTGTTAACATTTGTTAGCATCATGATGCTGAATTTGTTGAATTTGTCAAAACCGCCCTCTCCAGTGGTCCTAAGAGAAATGCTCCATTGGCAGGCAAAGAGAATACTACTTTTGAACATTTCTCACTGAAATGATGGCGGCTATATTAAGGCCAGGCAATCCAGTGGTACAAATAAAAAAGATGTGCTTTCTTGGCCAGAATATGGACATTCAATTTAATCCTTTTGCACTCATATCAGCCAAAAATGACCTCTGCAGTGGTCTTGAGAAATGTCGATTTGCAGACCAAGAGAAGACTATTTTTGAAAAATTTACCGCTGGAATGACTAGCTCGATAACTGAGCCAATCATTCCAGTCATAAATTTTCAAAAATCATCTCTTGCTCTGCAAATCGACATTTTCTATGAGAAAATTTAAATTTAAAGACTAAATTCAGGGGTTAAAGGGTTAAACAAATATTTAGATTTTTTAACCATATTTAGGAATTGAAGAGTTAATGTACCTGAAATACCCGTAACAAGTGAGAAGCACAATTATGACACAAGCGACCACTGTGAGAAATATAATGTGTAACATGTTTGACACAGGCAGGCAGGCAAGTAGGTAGGCAGACAGACAACCAACAAGATAGACAGGCATGATGACAGGCAGGACAGCGGACAGGCAGGCAGACAGACGGACACCCAGCCAACAAGATAGACAGGCATGATGACAGGCAGGGTGGTGGACAGGCAGGCAGAGAGACAGCCAACAAGACAGACAAGCGGGCAGGATGCAGACAGACAGACAGACAGGCAGACAGACCAACTTATGCCAGTTGTGAGTCAGAACTAAAAATAAGAAAATGTCATGTGTATATCGATTGTAATCCTTCAATGTTTCTGTAATATCTAGTTAACCCTTTAACACTCATATCAGCCAAAAACGGTTTCGGCAGTTTCTTTGAGAAATGTCCATTTGCAGACCAAAAGAAGACTATTTTTGAAAATTTACCACTAATGACTGGCTCAATAACCGAGCCAGTCATTCCAGTGGTAAGGTTTCAAAATTAGTCTTCTCTTGGTCTGCAAATGGACATTTTCTTTGAGAAAATTTAAAATAAATTCGAGAGTTACGGCAGTTCACTGATTAATGATGATCTGGATGACTCCAAGAGGCATTTGTATTTCTAATGAAGTGTCAATCATTGATTATACCATTAGTGTTTTCAGAGTGAAAGATTACTTTTTAGTGCACCTCATGATAGATGTGAACCATAACGCTTTAACACTGATCAGCCAAAAACGGTTTCTGCAGTGGTCTTGACAAATGTCCATTTGCAGACCAAGAGAAGAGTATTTTTGAAAATTTACCACTGGAATGACCGGCTTGGTAACCAAGCCAGTCATTCCAGTGGTAAATTTTTAAAAACAGTCTTCTCTTGGTCAGCAAATGGGCATTTTCTATGATGAAATTTAAATTTTCTTGAACAAATTCGACGGTTAAAGGGTTACCTCGCTCGCCTATAATATTGGTCAAGTATCGTTGGTTTAGCTCACCTGGCCAGAATGGCCAAGTGAGCTTATCCTGTGATGATCATCCGTCCATCCATCCGTCAACTTTTTCGTTAAACAACTCAAAAACAACTAGGCATATTTCAATTATATTTGGCAGGAAGTATCCTTAGATCATAGAGGTCCAAGTTCGTTCATACGAAGTCAATCGACTAATTTGGCCATTGTTGCCATCTCTGATTTTGGTCGATTTGTAGAAATGTCTTGGTAGATCGATTCAAAACTCATGAAGCATCATCTAGCTCAACAGCTTAACAAAGTTTGTTCATGCAAACTTGATTGGCCAAATGCTTCAATGGTTCATGGGAACTCGATTGGCCAAAGGCTTCGATGGCCATCCTGGATGACCTAGTTTTCGCAAAAACGACTTCTCCAGAACCGCTGTACGGATCGATCCAAGATGTGGCAGATATTATTAGGGACTTAGACAATGACCTTTCTAGTTGAAATACCTATGTTCCATTTGAGTGATTCAGGTATCTTTGACCTCATGTTCCTTGTATTACTTCACTATATGACGAGGGTAGCTTATATGGGACTGGGCGGTATCTTCGGCGATTCTCGCTTGGGTGACCGGAGGGGGCTGAAACAGGATGGACGTATATCCTACTTTCTCCAGAACATAGCGTGTTAGCTTATGCTATGTTTTGTGCTGTCTTATTTATGTATTATATTACTGTAATTTATGTACATGTAAGGTGTCCATCACATCATAGGCCCTGCCTTTGATGACGGATGTATTACTACATTTGACCTGCATGTATGCATTGCAATCGTGAACTCTTTAATGGTAAAATCCATTTGCAAGCCAACAGAAGACTGTTTGTTGAAAATCAGAAGCCTGTTTGTTGAAAATCAGAAGCCTGTTTGTTGAAAATCAGAAGCCTGTTTGTTGAAAATCAGAAGACTTTGTTGAAAATTTACCCCACAGGAATGACTCATGCTTGATTATCAAGGCTGCAGGCATTCCAATAGTAAATATAATGGTTAAATTTGGTCCAAAAAATTTAAATATCTGCAGGCCTGATACTTACAGGCCAAGAGAAACCAACACTTGAAAATTTATCACTGGAATGTGAGTGTCGTTTCGGTGGTAAATTTTCAAAAATTGGGCATTGCACACGACCATAACACAGAGGCTGGTTTTGGCCTGTATGACCAGTAAAGGGTTAGAAAATTGTCCTATTAGCTAGCAAATGGACCTTCTTCAAGACCACTGCAGAGGCTGGTTATGGTCAGCTTGACCATTTAAATATTTAGCCCTTTAACGCTCAAGCCAGCCAAAAATGTCCCCTGCAGTGGTCTTAATGAATGACCATTTGCAGGCCAAGAGATTATTTTTGAAAATTTACCACTGGAATGACTGTGAGCCAGTCATTCCAGTACTAAATTTTCAAAAGTTGTCTTCTCTTGGCCTGCAAATGGATATTTAATAAGAAAATTTTAATTGATTTTCTCAACTGGATTTTCCAATTAGATAATAATGAATATGCATGTTATATTATAACACAAATGCCACCTGAAATCAGCGCAGTTCTTGTTTATTCTCCCATGCTTAATGCTTAACTCTCGAATTTGTTCAAGAAAATTTACATTTTCTCATAGAAAACGTCGATTTGCAGACCAAGAGAAGACTATTTTTGACAATTTACCACTGGAATGACTGGCTCGGTTATCGAGCCAGCCATTCCAGTGGTAAATTGTCCATAAAATGTCTAATTGGTCTGCAAAGTCCACTGCAGGAGCTATTTTTGGCTGATATGAGTGTTAAAGGAGTCAGCTTGTAGTTCCACGCTTGTACACATATTTATGAGGACTGAAATGAAGTTTGCCATCCAGCGCTGCAGTATACTATCAACACAATGATAAAGTGTAGCATAAGAAAATCAAAGGAAAATGCTAAACATCATATTTGCCTGAAGGTGATCAGGATAAATGTGATTGTTAGAGAGCATAGCATTATCTGTTCCAGTCATTAACCCTTTAATCTTCATTCCAACCAAAACCGACCTTTGTTATGGTCTTGTGAAATGTCCATTTACAGGCCAAGACAATATAATTTTTGAAAATTTACCACTGGAATGACTGGCTCGTTGATGTCGTAATGAACCAAAACTAATAAACCGTGACTAATTAAGTTAGTGTGTCTGTCTAGTGGTTAGTATAATTTTTAGTTTTAGACCGGGCCTGAAGATTGGCGGTATGTTATGTGATGGCTCACTCCGTCCAGAAGGCGGGACTTCAGCAGAGGGGGTGGGGGGATGGTGGGGTGTGCGTGGAGCAGAGTGGTTTCGAAGGTTATTTGCCCGTACCATTTATTGGATAGAATATTTCTTAAACTGTCAATTCATCAGACATACAATTCATACACTTTTGTGACTAATGCTTCAATTTTCATGAGATGTCAGTTAATATGTGACGTATTAAATAATGACATCAAATAAGTGAGTGACAGATCAGATCCCTCAATTATAGTATGGCAGGATTTTTTAGAAACATACAAAACTTCGCTAATAACATTTTAACCGTCTGCCTGCTGAATCGATGCAGACTACTATTTCCAGGGGCTTTAACTCTGGATATGCTAAATATTTTGAAAATAATTTGACTTAAAGTTGTTGGTGGCTAAGCCACCAACAACGTTTACTCAAATTGTTTTTAAAATATTCATCATGCCTGGAGTTATTTCCCACTGAAATTAGGGTCTTGTGGCTTGCTGAGCTAGTCATTCCAGTCATAAATTTTCAAAAATAATCTTGCTCTGCAAATGGACATTTTCAATGAGAAAATATAAATTTTCTTTTACAAATTCGAGGGTTACTGTGTTAAAGGGTTAATTTCATTATTAGAAAGTTGCATATCCAGAATGGGAATAGCCAGAAGCACCTAAGGGTGAGATTTAATACTCGCTAAAAATATATAGAGCACAATTTCTATATGATCTTTTACAATTACAATTACGTCAAAGCCCACTAAGTCACTTTAGATTTGCCTCGGATTATAAAAATTAACCCGCAGTAACATTACTTAAACGCTAAAACAGCAACAGCTTGTCCCAGCAAAGTTTTCAAATTATATTTACATCTCTAATAACGCATCGAAACTAAGTATTTTGAGGCTGACAATTGCAGGAGGAAAAGTATTATAAAATGTTTACACAGAGTCTGTATACAGAGGAGAATTAGCACCTCCCTAAGGGCGGCTTGTGTTTTCTTCTCAAAGTCATCCATGTACACATTATCTGTGAGCGGATCTGTTTGTGTGTGTATCTGTGATACATTTTGGGTAGCATTCTGCCGCTCATAATGCGGGCATATGTTCTCTTTATCCAAACCTTTGCTGTTTTCTCTGTCAGTTTTATGTTCTGCTGATAGTATGTTTGTGTATAACTGTACAAAGGTCAGAGTTATAACTGATTGTGTAACTGTTTACAGTGGTTTTGAATAGGTTTTTTTAGCAGATTGTGTTAAAGGTTTTGACTATCACACCAACCAAAACCTGCATTTGAGGTGGTCTGAGATGTGTCAATTTGCTGGGGATGAGGACATTATTTTGTAAGTAGTCATGTGAGAAATTGTCAAAAATACTCATCTCTTGCCATGCATGTAGAAGTCACTAAGCATAAATTTATAATTTTTGTAAAGTCTTGACATTTAAATGGTTATATAAATGTACACATATCCTGTCAAATCTGTCCATAAGCATGGAGAAAAATCAAAGAATCATTAGCTCCTTAATCAGCAAATATTCTTCAAGATAATTTAAATCTCTCATCAGTGAATGTCAATTAATTTAACAGGCCAAAAAAAGACTAATTTTGTTACTGGAATTTTTTGAAATCTTAACACTGGAATGACTGGCTCGATAAATGAACATTTCTCAAGACCACTTTAAAGTCCATTAAAGATGATCTTGGTCATTAAACTGTTAAACTCCATCAACCTTTTATGAAAGTTTGAAGCAGTGTAACAATTTTTTTTAAAGTAAAAGATAGTTGGAATTAATAGAAGTAGAAATTTTTTCAGTGATGGAATTATCCATTTGAGTATTAACAATAATCTACTGAATGACAGTTTAATTTTCTTTATGAAAGTACAAAAATTACCTGAATATTAATGAGTGTGTGTGTGTGTGTGGGCGTGTGTGTGTGTGTGTGTGGGTGTGGGTGTGGGTGTGGGTGTGGGTGTGTGTGTGTGGGTGTGGGTGTGGGTGTGTGTGGGTGGTGGTGTGTGTGGGTGTGGGTGTGTGTGTGTGTGTGTGTGTGGGTGTGGGTGTGTGGGTGTGTGTGTGTGTGGTGTGTGTGTGCGTGCGTGCGTGCGTGCGTGCGTGCGTGCGTGCGTGCGTGCGTGCGTGCGTGCACGCTCGCACATGTAAAAATAACTGTGCATGCCCGCGCTTTTGAATGCGTGTAATATTGCATATATGTAGGAGTGTATTTTAACAATATCTGAAGCTGAACATGTTGTTTAATGAGAAATTGTTTCCGGTTTCCATTGATTAGTCTCTCACTCTTTTAGTCACTTTTTAGCAATTAGGAGAATTATTTGCTCATTATCTACACATCTGTTTTCTTTTCTCGGCATTTTCTTCACCTAACCATACCATCTATATCATGCTATTACAATTTAACCCTTTAACACTCATATCTGCCAAAAACGGCAGTGCTCTTGAGAAATGTCCATTTGCAGACCAAGAGAAGACTATTTTTGAAAATTTACCAATGGAATGACTGGCTCGGTTATCGAGCCAGTCATTCCATTGGTAAATTTTCAAAAATAGTCTTCTCTTAGTCTGCAAATTGACATTTTCTATGAGAAGATTAAAATGTGTTTGACCAAATTCGAGGGTAGACCAGTAAAGGGTTAAAGATGGGTTTGGCTACATATGTGTATTTTTAGCTGTGTGTCGGAGTTAGTGGTGTAATGGAGGAATCCAGTTTTAGCTATGCCACACCCATCTCTAGCTAAGCTCCATCGACGCTTGGCCCGTGTTGCGATCAGTTGATCCCTGAACACTCGTAATCTCAATTTTCAGAATACCATCCAGATAAGCTGTTCAATATTTAAAAAATAATTTAACAGGGTGCTGTCGCTGCCATAGTCGAATTAGTTTCAAAATATTCAACAGAATGTATATTAAATAGTAAAGACATACAATTTGTACAACAACGCTTAGTTCGTCATCAATTATGCGTTCGTGATAAACTTAGCTTATGTCATTTATGACATAATTGATTATGACATCAGCCTACACGCCAAGTAGTTGATTATGACGTCATATGATTGATGGATAAACTGGACTCATCCATCAATTTTAGATGTTTACCCACATCTTTAGAATACAGACGTGTCTTAGCATCCATCAAATTTTGTTCTGGGAAACAACAACTCGCGATTAAAATAAAATATTGTTAAAACAATCAGTTTGGTTTTAAACATGCAGTGATTAGATCTATTTTTATTACATTCATCTAGCCTAATCTTAATATCTATTTCACGCTTTTCTTAACATTCCTGAGTAGCATATTCTTAGATGCTATAGTTCTTAATGGTCCTGGTAAAATCAGCTGAAAAAGCAATTTAGCCATGTTGATGGGAGTTCCTATAACACAGGAGAGAGAGCACAAAGCTCTGCCTGGCCGCTTCTGTAAATACTTGTGATTTTTCTCAATAGTTTGCGCTTCTCTATGGCTCTCTGGATGAGATGAGATTGAAATGAAGCGTGTTTCTCGCTTCTCATCTGGAAAATTAAAATCAATGCTGCTTCAGAAATCATCACCAGGAATAATAAACGCTATGTCACACACAATGATTGCATGTCCAAGCTAATCCACATCATCATCATCATCATCACTACCATGCTTGTCTCATTAACCACGTCACAAGTGCAGGACAAAATTCACACTTTTAACCCTTAATACTCTGATGTCAAGATTTTAAATTTTCAAATTAAATTAAAAGATGATATTTTTGTAAAAAGCTTGTAAAATGCTATGTTGTCCTGATGCTAACGGTTAGTGTCCGTTGAGTCTGGATGTCGATGCACTGTTTGCGCGCTCCTTTTATAGTAATCTTGTACCTGGTTGTACCTGATTGTACCCGATCCTATGTGTATGTACCCAGATTTGGTAAATACAGTCCATTGTTGTTGTCGTTTTTGTACCCGACTTGATGTGTAGTTGTACCTGATTTGGTAATAATCTGTGTTCTTTATGTACCCGAGTTTTGGTGTACCAAAGTGTTTGTTTTAAATGTGTATTGGTGTACCCGAGTGTGCGTGTACCCAAATGTACCCGGTTTGGGAGTAAATGCGTACCCGAAATGTATGGTTTTATACATTGGGTTTAAGGGATAGATCTTTAGTAAAAGGTTATAGCGGCATTGGTCCATTTGTTAGTGGGCCTTTCCATATTTGATCCAGACTTCTGGCGTTTCGTACCCATGTTTGGGTTATACTCATCAGAGGAAGTGTGTAGACACTTTGTCACAGTAGTTTTTACTGGGATGTGTATATTCGAAAATCATTGTATAGTAGTTAAGATGATAAAGTTTTTATCATGCTATAGTTTAGAAGAATGGGTGTGGTGTTAAGATGGCTGTGTGCCATTTTTCTTACCTTATAGTTCATCCAGTATTTGTTGCAGGGCGATTGCCCCCAGCTCGTTCTCCCAGATGTTGTTGTCGTCCAGGGGAGGATCGTCCAGGCAGTCGTTGAGGATGTCTGCCTGGTAATCCTCCTCTGCGCTAGGACCGGAGACGCCGCTGTCGGGGCTGTTTCGCCCTGGACTGAAAACAGGTGTGGCGGTGGCTGGTGTAGATGGCCCGTCGGTGGAACTGTTTAGTTCGGGGCTTGAAAGAGGTGCTGTGTAGTTGATGATTGGTGAGGTGGGTGGGCTGTCGTATTGTTCTGTAGACGAAGTGGGTGATGGTGATCTGGATGATGTTGATCTGTAGTCTGTTGGTGCGGTGAATGAAGGTCGTCTTTCTGGGCTTTGTGATGAGTGCGGCTCAGGTGTAAAGGTGCGTGCGGCGGCGTCCTCGCGTGCGGCCTGGATATGTTCAGCGCTCACCTTGTGGTGAGGGGTGTGGAGGCAGATGATGTTTTTCTGTGCTGTTGTTGAAAGATCATGTAGGGTGCGTAGATGTGTTCTGAAGTCCCTGGTTCTTGTGGAACTCTGGTCGCACTCGAGGCACCCCCAGAATCCTTGCTTTAGGTGTGCCACACGGTTGTGGTGCACTAGACTGGTCCTGCAAGCGAAGTTGGCGGCGCACTTGGGGCACTGGTGTCGGTTCATGAGCTGTTTTGTGTTACTTCTGAACTGTATAATTGCTACTAATGTTATGAAGTTAAAATCGTTAGATAGTTTGTAATGTTGGGGACGTCAGTGTGATGTCATGCAGGTGTGACGTAATGTGATTATGTCATAGGCATCTCCAAGGGGGAGTGTGGTGACAGGTAGCTAATTATTGTATTTATTGTACTACTTTCAGGTAAAGATTGTCACCAATCAGCCCTGGCACGGTTACAGCAAGAAGACTTCTATCTCTTCAAAAAATTGTGCTAACTTGCAACAACTTTTAATTCAACAACGAACATTACCTCCAAATCGGAGGCACCGCTATGGGGACAAAAGTCGCTCCAAGCTATGCCATCATCTTTATGGCAATGCTTGAAGAAAAACTCTTGAATAAAAACCTAACCAAACCGGCCCTCTACCTCCGCTATATTGATGACATCTTCATGATTTGGACCGCCAGCTTGGAATCATTGAATCAGTTCATCCACATGAACAACTCACATCATTCAATCAAGTTCACGGCAGAAAAGTGACAAGTGTCAATCAACTTTTTAGACACCAAACTATTTCTATTACCCAATAGACACTTGGGATTTGACCTATACACCAAACCTACCGACACACATGGTTACCTACATTTCTCCTCAGCACATCCAGATTCCACCAAAAAGGCCAACCCTTTTTGGCCAATTGCTAAGAATCAAGAGAATTTGTAGCAGAGATGAAGACTTCCTCAAACATGCGCATGACGTAATACACTATTATGTCATACACAGTTACCCAGAAAAAGATCTGGAAAACTGTCTCAACAGAACCCTTGAAAAAACAAGGAAAAATCTACTCTCACCCAACACACAAAAACAAATTTCAACTCGCATCCCATATCTTACGCCACTGGGACCAACTACAGAGCAGCCCCAAATGTAGGGCAACATTCCAGGAACCGCCATTATTTGGTCACAGAAGGAATCCCTCCTTCAAAGACACACTAATAACGGCCAAATTTATGGATGCAAAAACTTTTGGCATTCAAGGCAGAAACATCACCAACCCTGTCATTCCATGCAACAAACACAATTGCGCATTTTGTCAACAAATGGACAAAAAACGCACATTCAAATGCTCACACACTGGGCTTAATTATCATACCAAAACAAAAACATTCTGTAACACAATGAATGTGGTTTATTTAATAATGTGTAATACATGTTCTAAACAATACATTGGTGAAACTAAACGTGAATTCCAAATACGTATTAAAGAACATCTTAGGGACATTAAAAACAAAAAAAACATACCAGTAGCCATTCACTTAAATCTCCCTAATCACAACATCTCTTCAGTCAACTACAGAATCATTGAGGTGTTCCATCGCGATCCTGAATCCACCGAAGCAACGTCTATCCGTAAGGAATGCAAGAAATTCTCGATCCACCACCTACATAGCATGGACCCAATTGGAATTAATCACGCTGATTGGTGACAATCTCTACCTGTAGACAGCAACATCTTCCACCAAAATTGTTGAAAAATGTGCGCAAGTTTCTTTGCTATTGATTCAGTAAAAGATAGAATATTGACATCAGTGTGGTAAGGGTTAAGTGGCCCTCATTAGACCAAGTGAAGACTATTTTGTACATTTTAACAGAGGGAATGATTGGCTTGATAATCGAGACGTTAAATTTTTAGAAATAACCTTCTCTTGGCCTGCAAATAGACATTCAATAAGGAAGGATTTTGTTGACAAATCTTGACTACTTACAACTTCGTTTCGTGAATGGCAATTTGCAGGCCAAGAGAATTCTTAGCTCACCTGGCCTGAATGGCAAAGTCAGCTTATGCAGTGGCGACCATCCATTGTCTGTCTGTCATCCGTCAGCTTTTGCTTTAAAATGCTACTACTCATTAACCAATAGGCAGATTTTAAACAAATGTGTCAAAGGGTCCTATCATGTACCACTCCAGAACTTCCATTCAGAATTTCGATCCATCAATTTTCTGTGTCAAAATTTGAGATTCTATTTCAAATTTACGGGAAATTGGCAAATTGTTTATATTTTGAGCAATTTCAACCAAATTTAGCTGACATGATCCTATCATCATATGCTCTAGAACCTCCATTCAAAAGTTTGATTCATCAATTTTTTGCATGAAAATCGTAGATTTTATTAAATATTTAGTGCAAAATGTTGCTTTTTACCATTTTGACCGATTTCAACCAAGTTGGTCTGAACCGAATCTATGGTGATAAGCTCTCGAACTTCCATTCAGAATTTTGATTCATCAAATTTTTGGGTGAAAATACTTTATGACAAATTTACCAGAGATTGTAAAATCGCTTCGTCTCTTAACAGTTTTGACCTGTTTCAACCATGTTGGACTAGAACGACCACGTAATGGTAGGCGCTAAAAAATCCATTCAGAATTTTGATTTCGCGATTTCTTGGGTGAAAATCTTAAATTTTATTAAAAACTTACCAGAAATTTTCAAATCGCTTATTAACTTAACTGATTTCAAGCAAATTTGGTCAAAAGGATCCTATAATCATAGGCTCTAGAACTTCCATTCGGAATTGTGATTCATCGAATCTTTGTGTACAAATCTTACATTTTAATGAAAATTTACCGGAAATGGTCAAATTGCTTCTCAAATTTGCCTGAAATGATCCTATGATCATAGACTCCAGGGCTCCCATTCAGAATTTTGATTGGTAAATTTTTACTGTGGCTATCTTATTTAATGTAAAGAATCATATATATTTAAATGGAAATGTTTCAAGTGCTAATTGTCTAAGCTAGCACCACAGGCCCTCATGGCCCTTGGGCCTCTTGAAATCCCCACATTTAAAAAAAGCATCGGCGATATTGTAATCGCCTCCGTCCGTCTGTCCATCCGTCCATCATGCTATCTCCTCCCAAACCATTGGGTGGAATTAAATCAAATTTGGTATGTGGGTTACCCTTATGATTCTGCTTTGCAAGACGACATTTAGATTTGACTCCGCTCCCAGGGGGATGTGGCAGGGGTCAAAAGGTCAAATCAGTTGTAACGCAACTCCTCTGAAATCGTTAGATGGAACTTAACCAAATTTGATATCTGAGTTACCCATATGATTGCGGAGTGCGAGACGTCATTTAGATTTGGCTCCACCCCCAGTGGGTGGGAAGGGGTCAAAAGGTCAAATTTTAACCTGCATCCAACACCATTGGACAGAATTCAACCAAATTTGGTCTGGATTACCCATATAAATGTGGAGCACATGAGCACATTTGCATTTGGCTCAACCCCCAGAGGTGGGTGGGTGGTGGGGGTCAAAAGGACAAAAAATTGATTGTAATGCCACTGTTGGATGGAATTCAACCAAATTTAGTATGTCAGTTACCCATATCAATGTGGAGTGGATGAGCACACTTAGATTTGGCTCTGCCCCCCAGGGGGTGGGAGATGGGGTTAAAAGGTCATGAAATTTATTGTAATGCAACTCCTCTGAAATCGTTAGACAGAACTCAACCAAATTTGATATCTGAGTTACTGCTATGATTGCAGAGTGCAAGAGGCCATTTAGATTTGGCTCCACCACCCCCCCCCCCCCCCAAGGGATGGGAGAGAGGTCAAAAGGTCAAATTTTAACCTGCAGAAATTGATTGTAATGCATCTCCTCCAAAACCATTGGATGAAATTCAACCAAATTTGGTATGTGAGTTACCCATGTCAATACGTAGTGGATGTGCACGTTTACATTTGTCCCCACCCAAGGGGTGGGGATGGGGTCAATAGATTATGAAATTGATTGTAATGCAACTCCTTTGACACTGTTGGACGGAATTCAACCAAATATGGTATGTGAGTTACCCATATGATTGCGGAGTGCAAAATGATATTTACATTTGGCTCCGCCCCTGGGGTGGGTTCTGGGGTGTGTCAAAAGTTCAAAGCAGTGAACGTGGGAATTTTCTAGATCAATCTAGTTTTTATTAGCTCACTTGTCCTGAAAGGCCATTTAGCCTTGGCACCATCCGTTGTCTGTCAACTTTTCCTTTAAACGACTTCACAAGAACCACTGGGCCGATTTCAATTATATTTGGCAGGAAGCATCCTTAGGGCATAGGGATCCAAGTTTGGTCAAATGAACCCGATCGGCTAATTTCGCCGGTGGCCATCTTGGATTTAGGCCGATTTTAGGAAATGTCTTTAAAATCTTCTTATCCGAAACCGCTTAGGGGATTGATACAAATCTCATGAAATATGATCTAGGGCACGAGCTGAACCAATAAAAATGACTTCAAGGGAACTTGATTGGTCAAATGGTCCGGTGGCCATCTTGGTTGACCAAGTTGTAGCAAAAATTTCTTCTCCAGAACCGCTGAAGGGATCGGGCCAAAATTTGGCAGATATGATAAGGGCCTAAGGGCCATTAAAGTTTGTTCAAGAGAAGTTGATCCGTTAAAAAACCTGGCCGCCGTTGGCCAATCAAAATATAGCATGTTTGGCATCCATATTGGATTTTTTTATTTGATGTATTTTGAGGCCGAAATTGGTTTTATGTGTTTTTGGGTATTCTGATCTCAAATTTGCAATTTTCAAAACTGTCGGATAAACGGTTTGGTGGCCATCTTGTTGATAAAGAGCATTCTAGTTGAAATGCCTATGGTCCAGGCGAGCGATACAGGCCCCTTGGGCCTCTTGTTATTTTGCCCATGGGAATGCCATTGGCTTGATAGCCAATCCAGTCATTCCAGTGGCAAATTAAAAACAATTACCCTAACCTGCTTGAAGGGGCATTTACTCAGGAGAGATTTTGTTGACAAAAAGTTAACCATTAACCCTTTCGCCCTCAAATTTATTCAAGAAATTTTAATTTTCTCGTAGAAACTGTCTATTTGCAGACCAAGAGACTATTTTTGAACATTTTCTATTGGAATGACTAGCTCAATTATCGAGGCTGTTATTCCAGTGGTATATTTTCGAAACTTGTCTGCTCATGGCCTGCAAATGGGCAGGTCTCAAGGCTACTGCAGAAGGCATTTTTGGCCGATATGAGTTAAACGGTTAACATTTTAAATGGTAAAGACCAAATATGAATAATCATTTACTGCGTACAGTCAAATTAGTTTAAAAATAATCATAGTTTTAGGTGTATTCTGCGCATCAGATATGAAATGGCTAAAGCTCCTTTCTCCGACATATCTCTGGAAAAAAAAAATTCATTCCGATGCATACTATATTCTGTTGAACATTTTGAAATTAATATGACTGGAAGCCAATGCTGCAGTATAAAGATCAGTAAAGTTTTCCAGTCATATTCAATTCAAGATATTCCACAGCTTTCCTGTGTTTCCACATCGTCAATGAAAGGGTTAAATCATTCTGAAGGTTATTAAATTAACTTCTCAATTAACTTAGCCAGTCATTCCTGTGGTAAATTTTCAAAAATAGTCTTACCTTGTTCTGGAAATAGAAATTTTCTATGAGAAAATTTAAATCTTTTTGAACAAATTTGAGTTTTAAAGTGTTAATTAAGATACGCTAATTAGAATTTAGGATGAAATTAGATAATGACTCTAGTAACTCTCCATCTATTACCTTTCTGCCTGAATGATCTCCTCCAGGTGTAATAATCACACTCAAGTGATGATGAATTCATTCTCTGATACGCATTTGTGTGTGGGTGATTTTGTTTTTCACATTTGTGTGTGAGTGATTTTGTTTTTCGCTTGAATAATATAGCAATATATTTCACAGAATTATTCTGGTAATATATTTTGACAACTATAAACATTAGCATCACCAGATTCTATTCCTTTAACCCTCTAACACGCGAATTTGTTATAGAAAAATTACAATTTTCTCATAGAAAATATCATTTTGTAGACCAAGAAAAGACTATTTTTTTAAATTTAACACTCGAATGACTGGCTCGAACATCAAGCCAGTCATTCCAGTGGTAAATTTTCAAAAAGGTCTCCTCTTGGTTTGCAAATGGATATTTCAGAAGACCACTGCAGAAGCCGTTTTTGGCTGATATGAGGGTTAAATGGTTAATGTTTGGAGGAATCCAGTTTTAGCTATGCCCCGCCCATCTCTAGCTAAGCTCCACCCACACTTCATCCGTGATGGGATCGATTGATTCCAGCACTCCCTGTATCTCAATTTCCAGAAAACTATACAGATAAGCTGTTGAATATTTTGAAACTAATTTGACTGGGCGCTGTTACTGCCTATCAATGGTGACCAGTCAAATTAGTTACAAAATATTCAACAGAATGTTTATTCAATAACATACAATTCATACAACTTGATGGACTATCAAGAGGTTAAGACGGACTAAACCCCATGATTCATGATGTAATTGATCATGATGTCAGCCTACATGTGATGCGGTTGATAATGACATAATGTGATTGATCAATAAACTGGATTCATCAATTCCTTTAACGGATTGGCGGACAGAAGTACATTATCCTAACCAAAACCAGTGGTCCACCGGGCAACTTAAAACAAATTTAGTATTACTGCTGGCACAAAATTAGGTAAAAATTGTGTATTTTAAATAGATTATATTCAAAGGAGTGTGATTTGGGTAAACTGAATCTTGGAGAGGGTGATAGTGTGTGCATGGTATGCGTGCATGTGTGGTGTGCATGCGTGGTATGCATGTGTGTTGTGCATGCGTGGTGTGCATGTGTGGTGTGCATGTGTGGTGTCCGTGTGTGGTGTGTGTGCTTGGTGTGCATGAGTGGTGTGCGTGCCTGGTGTGCGTGTGTGTGGTGTGCGTGTGTGGTGTCCATGTGTGGTGTCCATGTGTGGTGTGTGTGCTTGGTGTGCATGCGTGGTTTGTGCATGCGTGTGGAGTGCGTGTGCGTGCGCGCGCGTGTGTGTTAGTTTACATTTGCTTGGAGTATCATGACGAAACTTTATGGGAAGGTTGGCTATGATAGTATGGAAATGCACGTTATTTTGTAGGTCAGTCAGTTCAGTCATCCATCCATCGATTCATCAATCCATCTCTCATTCTGACCGTGTCTCCTCCGTGTGCCATGCAAAGTTTGTTTTTTTGGTTAGATAACTTTATTTTTGCTTGGAGTATCGTGATGAAACTTAATTGGAAGGTTGGCTATAGTAGTTGGAAATGCACATTATTTTGTGGGTCAGTCAGTCCATCCATCCATCCATCCATCTGCCTTTCCGAGTGTGTGTCCATCTGTTCACGGAATCAGCTATTGCAATAACCTACATGCCATCTGACGGCAATTATTAGTGGCGGCGTCGCCGTCCAATTTGCGTTTAGCTCAGGCTTTCAGTTTATATCTCAGGTTTGGTTAATCTTACTCGACCCAAACTTTGACACATGCTTCCTTATAAGGACACAGCATCCCACAATGAGCTTGAGGTTAAAAGGTCAAATGTCAAGGTCACTGTGACCTTGGTAGAAAAAGTTTTTTCAATATTAACATTTTCCGTTTGGCTCAGTTTAGCAATTCATATCTCAATGTTGGTTAGTCATACTGGATCCAAACTTGGATACATGCTTCCATATAGTGAGCTTGCTTGTAGTGAGAGAGCATGACACAATGTCTTTCAGGGTCAAAAGGTCATTGTTGTCTTGGGGAAAAACTTTTTAACAGTAACGTTTTATGTTTAGCCCAACTTATATCTCATGTTTGCTTAATCATACTGGAACCAAGTTTGGACACATGCTTCTTTATCATGAGTGTGAATGACACATGACACCTTGGCAGGAAATGTCAACGGTCATGGTCACTGTGTCCATGCAAAAAGTTAGTTTTTATGAAACCTAACATTTTATGTTTAACTCAACTTAGCAGTTTATATCTCATATTTGTTTAAAAGCATACAGGGACACATCCTTTCTTATAATGAGATGGCATGACACAATCATCTTTGCATCAAAAGGTCACGGTCAGTTTGATAAGGACAAAACTCACGGGTTTTCTCAACAATAACATTTTGCTTTTAACACCAACCTAGCCATTGATATCTCATGTGTTAATCATGCTGCAGCCAAACTTGGAAACTTGATTATCAGAGGGGATGAGACAATTACTTTGGAGTCAAGAAGTCAAAGGTCATGGTCATTGATAAGTCTATTTTATGTTTGAAGTCAAGCTTCATAATTCATTGCAAAGTCGTAAAGTCAAGCTTCATGGTTGCATTGCAACCATATTCCCGGTTGTTCATAATCATGATCCGCATTCCTCAGTATGTGTATCAGTGCCTCTAACCGAAACAGTTGGATTAGGACACCCTGCTAAGATAGCTGCCATTGTTGGTGGGTGGGGGGGGGTTGCGGGTTGTGGGATCATTTGATATATATATTATAATTATAATAATAGAATAATGCCACACGCACATTACACAATTTGTGCATTTTCTTTATGACATTTTAGGAATCCACATTTATTGCTTATATTGCCTGGAGCTATCCCAAATCATAATTATCTTCTCAACGCTTGATTATCACCGAGAGAATAGGCTATGAAGCACATCAGGACATAGTTGATGATACTGCTGACTTACATAGAAATGTAACTGTTGAGTATTTCGACAAGAGTTTTCGTGAAGGTTAGTATCGATAATATATTCATTCTTCAGCCAACTTCCCATAAATCTGTATGCTGAATACTACAGATTAACGTTAACCAGTACATGTGATACTGATTCTGGTTAACATTAACCCTTTAACCCTCGAAGTTATTCAAGAAAATTTCAATTTTCTCATAGAAAGTGTCAATTTCCAGATCAAGAGAAGACTATTTTTGAAAATTTACCACTGGAACGACTGGCTCGGTTATCGAGCCAGTCATTCCAGTGGTAAATTTTCAAAAATCGTCTTCTCTTGGTCTGCAAATAGGCGTTTTTGGCTAATATGAGTGCTAAAGGGTTAAGCAATAGTAGATACATGTATATGGGCAAGGAATTATAAGAAGTTGGATGAAGGCTGAATAAGCAACAATTGATGTTAAATGACTTGGCCAAATTAACCATTTTAATATTCACTATTCAAACTTGATCTGGAAAATTGTAATGCTTATGAGCTATTGACACATGTGGAATGCTTGACACTTGTCCTCGATTGGATGGCGAAAGTCTGATGCCAAACAGAGGATGTGCAGCTTTCATTTATAGGCCATGGAGTCCCGCAAGGTCCCCATTACTGCGCTTGAGTATGCCCCCTGATAGTTCCTCATGGGATCCTGAAAATGGGATCGTGATATAACTGGTACCATTCGGTGCGCATGAGGGACCGGATGTGCAGCTGGTATTTGTTCTGACGGGTCCTTAATGTCACAATATTAGCCTGCAGTAGCCGTTGAGGGGCGGACATCTTTTCCAAACACCCAATCTTTGGCTATAGGAGAAACCCTAGCATTGGAAACCAGATAGTCAGGACGAAGCTTTAATCTGTTGACTCCCCCACCCCCATCCCCTGCCCCTCCCACCGCACAAATAAGCACCCTATTTGACTACAAACATGTACCACATACAACTGCGGTACATGTATGTGGCACAAAATAATCAAAGCTATCATCTTTCGTAGCATGATAGCTTGTGCTTATGGTGCCAAGATTATAGAGAATTACAGAACCATCACATCATCGTATGACTTATCACAGACACATTCTGCTGCTATTAAATGTGTAGTGGAAACTAAGTTCTTTTCAAACTCAAGAATTCCAGGGTGCTATATAGAGGTATCATTCACAAGAGAAACTCGCCCGTTACTCGACTCTGCATGATTTACCAAATGATGGTAAGGAGCAGTTTCTGCCTGATCCAGGCTCCTGGAGGGGATGACGGTGTGGATTTCAATGCTCTCATAAGGTGGATAAAGGACCACACTATCCAGCTGCAAGTCATATTGATTAAAGAGCCATCCACTGACACCTATCCCATCTGCCCCCCCCCCCCCCACCCCACCCCCCCCCCCCCCCCACATCATAACCATTTCTCCAATACGCTCTGCAAATAAACTCCAGACATACATTAATTTCAGAGTTTATCCATCAAGCCTGCCAAAAATGTCTTCAACAGTGGTCTTGTCGAATGTCCATTTGCAGGCCAAGAGAAGGCTATATATTCACAAATTTACCACTGGTATGACTGGCTTGATGACTGAGGCAGGGATTCCCATTGTGAAATTTCAGAAATCCATTGCCCTTGCCTTGTCAATGAAAACTTTTCTTGATTTCTTGACCAATCTTGTCTGCCATTAAATAACTAACGCAGGTAAACAATTATATAGTCCGCAATAGCTGTTTGTGCCTTTGTGCAATGCCTTGCCTGATATGTTTGCCTGCCAAATTAGGCACTTGCCAAGATAATTAAGCTGGCCGAGTGAGAATCATATGTTTTCTGTGCCAAACATGACTCCTTGTCAGAGTAGCAATGATCGGAAATCACTGAATCAATCCAGTATAAATCAAGTTTGGTTGTTATTAGTAACTACTTTTCTTGGTTTAACACATTAATAGTGACAATTTGTCAAGAAAAATAAAAAATAATTCTCCGTGAATGTTAATTTTCAAGCCAAGGTATTGAAGATAAGACAATTTTAGAAAGATTATTAGTGATAAATGTAGCTTTTGGGGATCTCATCAAGATTTTGATTTAAAGTTATTGTAGGTAGGTAATATCTCTGTCACCATTTACTGGTCATACAGGCCAAAACCGGCCTCTGTTATGGGCTTTGTATTCCACGAGAATACAACTTTTTGAAAATTTATTTCAATGACTACCTCGATAACCGAACATTTACAGGCCAGGAGATGAATACCTTTGAAAATTTACCACTGAAATGACCTTTGACCTTATAATGGTAAAATTTGGTCAAGAAAGGCAGTGTTTATACTTTGTGAATGTTCATGTACATGCCAAGATCGAGATGATTATTTTGAACTTTTCCACTAGAATGACTCGCTCTGTTATCGAGCCCATGACCTTCCAGAAATAAATTTCCAAAAATAGTCTTCTCGCATTATGCAAATAGATCTTTCTCGAGACCACTGCAGAGGCTGGTTTAGGATTGATTCACCAATAATGGGTTTAATTCATGCTTTCAAGGCGATAAGGCGTTTAGACGAGTCATTTAATACTTATTTTCACTTTTATTATCTTCTAAAAAATGAGATTGATTTCTGTGTTCAGGCGATCAGTCTTCAGATCAATCAATCTTCACATGTCTCGTTTCAGTGATGGAAGCGAAGCGTTTGTGGAATAACGTGTAATTGTCACGGTAATGCGTGCTTCATCTTTATTATGTCTTCGCGGTGCTACACTGATTGGTTGTCGATAACTTCCAGCGCTTACTTATTGCACGCCTTGCTGTGAAACAAGTCACGCTGTCGTACACCATAGTGTGGAATAAGCTTTTGTTTGTATATGTGTTGTTGAAATGTTGAAAGTTTTATTTCGTATCAGTTGGAGTATTACCCCTTTCACTGATAAATTCCTCTCATTTGTCATATTCAAGGCAGCCATACAAGAAAACTTGAATATTTTGAAATTAATTTGACTAGAAGCCATTGCTGCCTAAAGCAGCACTGGCTTCCAGTCAAATTAATTTCAAAACATTCATCGAAAAAGTTTTGTATCGTAAAGAACATACTTTTTCAGGGATTTGACGGTGAAAGGGTTAATTTAAAAATGTACAAAATTTTTTTAAGAGATGAATATAAGCAAACTACATAAGTATAAGTAAGCTTATGCTTATGATGTTAACACTTACCCTCTATTCTATCTTGTACTGTGTCACTGGCTGTGTTTGACTGGGCATAAAGTTAGAGTATATTGGCTCTATGAAGTAGATTTTTTATTCGACTGGTATTTGCCGGAAAAACATAGAGCAGGAAACAAGCCAGAGCCAAAATGTGTGACATGTTTCGTGAAGTATCTCACGTGATGCAAAATATGAAAATGCGGGACTTAGGAGCTGAATTCTACTATTATTCACCATTCACTATGTCTGAAAACAGCTCTGAAAGGGGGATTTTATTTTGAAGATAGTAAAATTTAGGCGATTTAGTCGATTTCTACACCTTCCATACTGCTAGGTTTTTCGTATTCAACTGTTACATTTGCGTAGAGCACATTTTGGCAACTTCTCAAGGAAATTTACTCTACAAAACATCCCAGTCGAATACAGCCTGTATCAAAGAAACTGGTGTACATTTTTAAACAATTTTGGTGGAAGATGTTGCTGTCTACGACTGAGCACCCATCTGCCACCAAAATTGTTAAAAAATTAACACCAGTTCATCTTTTAATTTAATTTGAAAATCTAACATTTTGATGTCAGAGTGGTGATGGTTAATATCAATTAAGCTAAATAACATAAATGTGTGGGAATCAGTTAAACTGTTTTCAAAATATTCTATAATATCTGTGTTAGCATTTAATTACTCCCGGCACACAAAGATTCTTAGTATGCAGAGTGAATATCCTTGCCGGTTGTTATTCCATAGAATTGCATGAGAATACTCATTAATATACGCAAAGTCCAACGATGGATTTGTTAACATCGTGAAGTCTGGATATGATAGTCTCCCACTGATTATCTCATCTACATTCAATAGAGAAATCATTTTCTAGCTATACCCCTCCAAATTCTAGCTAAACTCCGTCCACTTTAATTATGCATGTTAGAACCGATTTTAATGCTCTGAAACCTGAATTACCAGAATCTAAATTTCATGGTAACTATATGGCTAAACTGTTGAATATTCTGAAACTAATTTAACTGGGAGCTGTTGCTGCCATAGGCAGTAACAGCCTCCCAGTAAAATTGGTTTCAAAATATTCAACAGAATGTTTATTAAACTGTAAATTCATCAAAGATATACATAATATATGTAATTCTACACTTTTGTGACAAATACATACTACTTTATTCTTTTTGTTAGAGATATGCCATTTTGCTTATAAGGTCGGGTAACACATGATGTATTTAATTATTACATCAGATACATGAGTGACGGATTGGATAACTCTATTATAAAATAAAATAAACATCTATGAGCCCAATAGGCTTAACACGCTTTGAATAAGCAGAAACTCAGTTTTAACTGAACTGTTTATTTATCAAACCGAGGGTGGTAGGACGATATTCTTAACAAATATTTGACTGAATTTAATTATTCAGTCAGCATTAACTTTCACTTAAATTGTTTTAAATATGGTCAATAAATATGTAACCATCAACTGTGCTTTTAATGTAAAACCTAAACGAAGCCATTTATCTGTAGACCCTAAAATGACCCTGGGGCGGTTGTCATGGTAACTGAATATAAATGTAATTATTAACTATAATAATCTACTTATTTTATGGTTCAAATCATATAAAACAGTCAGTTGGAACGGTAAGTGTCGCATGAATTCTCAAAATCACACTTTACGGTGCAGATAAATTATATTTAATTCTATTGAATAGGTAAATTGTAATTGAAAACTATTTAACGGAAACTTGTTATTTCATTAAAGGGATGCTAATCGCATCTCAAATGTTATACTGCACCAATAGATTATAGTTCATAGCTTCCATTTCATTCATATCCTGTCACATTCCCTTGTCTGTATCATAATTATCTGCTTTGTAATATCGTGTAACTTTTGAACAGTGATCACCACCATTTTGTCTCCTCTGGTGATAGTGTGTGATGTCATGTAAGTGCCAATGCATTAGATACTTTATTATGTAACACTCATTTCATTGAATATTTTGAAACTAATTTGACTGGAAGTTGTTGCTGCCAAAATTAGTTTCAAAATATACAACAGCTTACCTGTATGATTGCTTTTATACCACATTGCCAAACTATAGCCGACACCTCTGTCTGAGCGTATATCCCGAGACAGACATGCTAGGCATTTCCTGATTGGTTGAAAAGTAAATCATGACAGCCATTATAATCTGTAGAAATGTAGCAAGATTTAGCTACTAATGCCTGAATAGTTTTCTTAGCGTCATGATAAAAAGCTTAAAACTACCTGCATAGTTTATGAGTGCCATATTAGATCACCTGAATAGCTATCAAGAGATAGGGTTAGTTATCATTTAACTCTGAGCCTAAAATTTCCAGCGTCTCAATTTCATGACAACTATGCAGGTCAATTAAGACTGTTGAATATTTTGAAACTAATTTCTGTTAAGTGTTAAAATTTATTCCAACATAAAATTACAAATCATTTAAGACTGAAAAATTTGTCACATTTTTCGTTTCTGGTCTGTGAGAGTTAGAGATTAAATTTCCATACTTGCTTTTGAATATTTTGAAACTAAATTGACTGGAATGCATTACATTCCATTCCCAGTTAAATTAGTTTGAAAATATTTAACTGAATGTTCTTTACATCAAAAAGAGTTTGTCGTTTTCGTCGGTGACAATTAAAGCATTTAACCTTTTAATCCTCGAATTTATTAAAGAAAATTTTAGACGACAAATTTTGAAGATTTACCACTTAAATGACTGGCTTGGTTATCGAGCCAGTCATTTCAGTGGTAAATTAAAAAAAATAGTCTTCTCTTAGTCTGCAAATGGGCATTTCTCAAGAACACTACAACAGCCATTTTTGGGTGATATGAGCGTTAAACCGTGAAACAACTTTTCATAAAATTTGCTTTCAAAGTAGTCAGTCGATATCCTCTCCCTTGACGATTAATATTTGTGATCGCCCTGGGAAAGGCGTTAGTTACCACAATCAGGAAACTGTCAGTCTTATCATGTATCCACAACCTCAATTCCGCCTTCTTTTTGTTCTCTGAGAGCATGCCACTATTTGTGGCAGATTGATGTGGATAAATAAATGGTTGGATAAAATGTCATGATAAAGGCTATTCATTTTGATGTTCGTCTAAGAAATGAACACAGTTCTCTCTTAACAATAAGCTTATGGAAAAAAATATCCCAAATTCCTTCATGATCAGGGGAGAATTTTCTGTTGCGAGAATGCGATAGCAATGATTAGATAGAAGTAGCGGTATGGTACGATATGTCATAAGATTGTGTTTCTGTAAAATATATCACATGAAATACCCTCACTGTTTTGCCGGAATGTTGTCTTAGATTTTCAGGAACGTGTATTGCTCACCTGGCAATGTGTTCTCTTGGTATTCTTATGCATGGAATCTCAATTCAGATTCCTAGTTTATTGTCCTCATCTGTTCTGATACAGTCCTGGCTGGATCATACAGGATAATTTGTAGCCACATTTTCTTTCAAGGTTAAGTATAGGTTATTATACCACTTGCAAAGTGGAAGCACATATATTATTCGCTGTGTATGGGTGCGTGCATGTGTGCGCACTGTGTGTGTGTGTGTGTGTGTGTGTGTGTGTGTTGTGTGTGTTGTGTGTGTTGTGTGTGTGTGTGTGTGTGTGTGTGTGTGTGTGTGTGTGTGTGTGTGTGTGTTCGCCTTTGATTCTTTGTCTGGACAATAGTTTCAACAGTTTTACACACAGCAAAGCAAATGTAACATGCTATAGTTGCTATATATGGCAACATAAATCTAAGCGGCCTCTGCGGTTCTAATTAGTTAACCCTTTAACCCTCCCTCCAATTTGTCCCAAAAATTGTCCATTTCCAGACTAAGAGAAGACTATTTTTGAAAATTTACCACTGAAATGACTGGCTCAGTTATCGAGCTAGTCATTTCAGTGGTAAATTTTCAAAAATAGTCTTCTCTTCGTCTGTAAATGGACATTTCTCAAAACTCTGCAGAGGCCGTTTTTGGCTGATATGAGTTAAAGGGTTAAAGTACTCATAAACTTAGTCTACAATTTATTTAAGATTTATGATTTTTCATAATTTACGAGAACTAAGACAGCTTTGTCAGAAATGTCAAGAATTTTACCCACCGACCAACAGACAGACCAACAGACTGACCGACTGCCAGAGATACAGACAGACTGACAGACCGACAGACAGACAGCATGACCAACAGACAGACAGACAGACAGACCAACTTATACTAGTTACAAGTCACAACTAAAGACTAGTTATAATGTGGATGGATTATAACCTAAAAGTATATCATGCCTCACAAGTAGATCTTAGATCTAAATGGTTCACTGAACTTAAAACCAAACTTGGGATGCATTTTCGTGACTGACACGGTCCATGACTTCACTGACTTGGTTGAACAGCGTATAGCTGGTAGGATATGAGGCAGAGGATAGGTACCGGGGGTCCAGGTACAAACCACATCAATGACTAAATTGCCTGAGTCCAGAAAACTCACCCCAGGCCTATGTATTTATCTTTGTCAATACTGTATTAAATCAGAACACTTCTAGCTCTGGTCACCAAGCTTGGTGTCTGGGTGCATCTTTGACTCAATGCGAGAGGTGAATCAAAACTGCTGAACTACATTCTATACGTCGTACTAACCGTCTGCTCGCTGAATTTCTGCAGACTACATTTTCCATGGGATTTAACTCTGAATATGCTGAATATTTTGGGGAAAAATGTGACTGAAACAGTCAAATTGTTCTCAAAATATTTGACAGGTCCAGAGTTATTGGCAATTTAAATTATTGTCTCGTGGCTTGTAGTAGGCTTATGCACTCGGGTCGTGTTGAAATGTTCATTTGCAGAATGATAAGCGAGGCAGACATTACATTAGTAAATTTTCAAAAATGATCTCTAGGCCTGCTACTGGACATTTTTTATGAGAAAATCTAAATTTTCTTGAACAAATTTGTTCTCATGGGATACTGCAGGCATTGAGATCAGTAATGTCCTTTTCTGAAGGCATCTGTGTGAACAGAGCATGACAGCACATCACTAAATAATCTTAATTTTTACTGAACAGAGCTGAGGAAAGTTCAAGAAAATTTTATAGACAAAAATAACTCAATTTAAATAATAACAGACTACTATTTATGACATCACAGAAAATTTATCATCTACAACAGTGCTGTAGCTTGTCAGGTTTTGACATTTTAACTATTAAATAACACTCAAATTTGTTTTAAAAAAATTCAATGTTCTCATAGCAAATGTGCATTTGCAGACCAAGAGCATACCCGTTTTTGACAATTTATCACTGGAATGACTGGCTCGGTTATCGAGCCAGTCATTCCAGTGATAAATTGTCAAAGATACTCTTCTTTTAATCTGCCATTGACATTGAAATTGACATTTCTCAAGATCACCACGGAAGCTTTGTTTAGCGGGTATGAGTGTTAAAGGGGTAATAGTTCAAATCGGAGGACTTTTGCTAAAGTAGCACTGGAATGTCTGGCTTAGTTATTGAGCCAGTCATTCCAGTGGTATATTTTCAAAATTTGCCTTCTTGGCCTGCAATAGAGAGATTTCTCAAGAGAACTGCAGAGGTAAAGTTTTCTCCGAGGTCAAGTTTGGTCGGCCTGACCATTAACCCTTTAACGCTCAAGATCACCAAAAATGCCATCTGAGTGGTCTTGGAAAATATCCATTTCCAGACCAAGAGAAGACTATTTTTTTTAATTTACCAATGGGATGACTGGATTGATAAGCGAACCAGTCATTCTAGTGGTAATTATTCTAAAATAATCTCTTGGCCAACAAATAGACATTTCTTTGTGAGACCATTTTTATTTTCCAGACCAAATTCGATGATTAAACGAGATTAACTGTTGCAAGCCATCAGACATTAGTTTCAATGCCCAATAACCATGGAAATGCTAAATATTTTGAAAACAATTTGACTGAAAATTGTTGGTGGCTTAGCCATCAACAACTTTCAGTCAAATTGTTTACAAAATATTCAGCACATTCGCATGGAAAATCTAGTCTACAGAAATTCAGCAGGTGCACTGTGTTAAAGGATTCAACATATATATTGAATCCGCCATGTCTGGAGAAAAGAGTGCATACAGTATAGCTCAGATATAATTTTGAATATTTCCAAACCAAAATAAAACGGTTGAATATTTTGAACATAATTGGGTTGAAAGCAGCAATGTCTCCCAATCCAATAATGTTCAAAATATTCATCAGAATATTTCTTACTAACTGTTTTTGTTTTGGTGGCATTTAACTTATTTATGAGTGGTGCTGTATTTTGATTGCCTAACAGTTACCACAACATTTTAAGTCAAACAGCATGGATAAATCCACCTGACCACCCTCAGAGCAGTCTAGTATATTTATTAAATCCATTTATCACAGTGTTTAGCGGGATTTGGCAGGCAGCAATCAAGCTATGATTTATGAGTTAAATAATAACTACAACACCACTGACAAGATAATTTCCGGCAACGTTAAAACCGTTATTCGTTTCTATGATATTATACTCGCCCTCTAAAAAGAAGTGGCTATTGTGTTCAGCTCTGTCTTTTTGCTTGGATGGCTGGATGCGTATCTAAACAAGAATTCCGCTGAATAGATTTCTTGCCTGTCTCATGTTTGTCACAGTGGCATTGACCTTTGACCATACAACCTCCTTGTTATCACGCTGCTTCCTAATGGTATAGTAAAGTAAACTCAAGTTTAGTTCCCATGGGATTAACCAATCCTGAAATATAAATGATTTGCTGAATGGAAAAACCTAAGGTTGAAAAAGCAGAGGTCAAATAGCAATATTACAATGGCCTTGCCCTTGATCTGGTGACCTCCATGTCACCATCCTGTATCCTCTTCGCATAAGCAACCATGTACCCAAGTTGTGTTCCATTAAGGTTACTGGTAAGCAGTCCTGAAATTTAACATGATAAGATTTACTAAGCCTAAAACTTAACATTGAAATATAACAAGTTTTATAGAGGTCAAAATGACCGTGACCTTCGACGTAGTGACTTCAGCATCAGCAGGCTGCTCCCTAACATTATAGGTAACAATGTGTCCAAATTTTATTGCAATAGGATTAACCAAGCATGAAAGATAAGCCAAGAACCGTTGCTAAGCACAAAAACTTAACATTGCAAAAAACAGTTTTGTATCAAGGTCACAGTGACCTTGAATTTGGACCTTGTGGCCTCCGTATCATGCTGCTTCCTAACAGTATAGGCAGCCATGTAGCCAAGTTTAGTTGCAATAGGATTAATTGATCCTGAAATATAAGTTGAAGATTTGCTAAGCTTGTAATGTACATTGTATAGTTGTTGTATATACCTGTATCATTCTCTTGCATAGATAAGTTTATATATCTGATTGTAAATATATTCAAACTGTAAATGGTTGAGGGCCTCGGGGAAGAACAGTTATTTGTACTGATCGAGTTTACTGTACCCCTCTATAAATAAAGATATTATTATTATTATTATTATTATTATTATTTGGGTCAAATCTTAGCACAAGAAAGGGTGTGATGGTAGGACTAGAACTACATAACCTGTCTCTTCATTAATAAAAAATTCAGAAAACGTGACAAATCTGGAAAATCCCAAACAATTGTACAATTTGCCAGAACAGGAAGGCAGGGGTGACTGCAATGTCTGATTTCTCCTGTTTTAGTTTTCATTGCCAGCTCAAGTAGCTGATTATCATATCTGGTTCCATGTCATCAATAATTCTTACAGTATATAACATAGCTATTGGTTCCCTAACCCCTCTTGTGTCAACCTGACACTTTAACCCTTTAATGGTCAAATTAGGTTCATAAACTCTAAATCTTTGCTTATCGAATGACCATTTGCAGGCCAAGAGAGGACTATTTTTTTTTAATTTACCACTGGAATGACTGGCTCGGTTATCGAGCCAGGCATTCCAGTGGTAAATTTTCAAAAATAGTCTTCTCTTGTTCTGCTAAATTGATATTTTATATGAGAAATTTGAAATTTTCTTGAACAAATTCATGTGTTAAAGGGTTCATGGTCAAGCCGGCCAAAAATAGCCTCTACAGTGAATTTGAGGAATGTCTTTTTGCAGGCCAATTTGAATATTTTTGAAAATTTATCACTGGAATTTTACTAGTACTCAACAATTTTCAACTTTAGCTCCCAGGAGACGACGTCAAAAATTAATTTATACAAAATGATGCATGTAGAATTGATTAAAATCTTTAAAATTTTAATTTTTTTTTCTTTTCCCAGGTATGTTTATGCTTAAAGACAAGGCTAGCATTCTTACAGGATTACATACAGGATTGAGGATTACGCGTTAAGTAAATTTGAAATTCTGTGTTTTAATCCGGAATTTTATTGAAAGTTTTACCAATTAAAATTGTAGATTTCAAGTATTGAGCTATTCCTGTGGAAGAGATTTAACCCATTATTGGCCAAGCCATTAAAACTGAGACATATATGCTCATTTGCAGGCCAAAAGAAGACTATTTTGACAAATTTACCACTGAAATGACTGGCTCGTTTATCGAGCCAGTCATTTAAGTAGTAAATTTTTCAAAATAGTCTTCTCCTGGCCTTCAAATGGATATTTTTATTGAGAAAATTTAGATTTTCTTGATTAAATTTGACAAGTATATGGTTAAGATGGGCACATGGGAATTATCGCGCAATAATATGATTTTTTTCTTCATTTCCATTGGAGGTGTTTGGAATAATGTCTTTCTGAAAAGAATTTAAAAAAATTAATGAGTACTAAAGCTTCATGGAAAGACCAGGAAAAACTGATTTTACGGATGCATCAAAATGAAAATGTGATTTTTTTTTTAAATTCTGAATGCGGTTTAATTGAGTGTTTATAAATGTGTATCATAACATCGCATGGTCGTGTTGCGGAAACTATAGTGCACAGACGAATGGTGGATGAATAGGATTATGGGAAATGGAAACTGGATTCGATCACTCGTCCTGCGTTTCCATGGTATCTTGTTATTGTGCTTGACAATTCTACCCGTCATCATCATATCATCACACACAGGTGAAATACCTGATCAGGTGGACGTGGACGAGGTCTTTTATCCTGAAGATTATGAATGGAAGACAGGTAAGATATGTAGTTGTAACCTATATATATATAAATTCTTTTTTTTTAATTACAGAAACGTTCTATATATATATTTATTTATTTTTGTGTGTGTGGCATTTAGAAGTTCAAACATTCAAATGATCAGTCTACCACAAATAAGTTGAGGGTAGGTGCTAAATAGTCAAAGATAAGTCTCGCCCTTGTTCCCAACGTTCATATATTAATAAATTTAGAAACTTCTCCAAATGGTGCGCTATTTGTCCAGCATAAATTAAGATTTATGTTAAAAACATAAATCAGGTTTATGTGAACCAATAACCAATCAGGGGATCATGTTCCCGAAGCTGTCATTAGGATAGCGACATCGTTACACTCATGTTATGCTATTGGAGTAACGATATCACTATCCTAACAATAGCTTCGGGAACATGGGCCCAGAACTGCTAAGGTTGGTGATCAGGTCACACTGAATAATTAGTATTCATAAATGCCAGGGTGAGGATCTATATTTTTGTCAGATTCTGTTCTCTTTTTGCAGCAGTTATTGTGAAATCGCCTATCCACCATCCTCCCCACCACTTACCTTGTTTTGGTTAGTCAGTCTGTAAGCGTCTCTGATAAGTCGATGTGCAAGTTGTCATCAGAACAACTTTCTATTACTGGAGCATCGTAGTTTGTAATTATATTTTATACTTAAGATAATGTAATTAATTTGTACTAATAACACCTGTATCCATTGGGGGCAGATTCAGTTTAAATATGATACTAACGGTCATTGCCTATTTTAATCTTTACTTCCGCCGTCCATTTTAATCATTCATGCTGGAATAAATATTAAATTCCCCAAATTTCAATAGAGCAAGTGGGTCTCGCTCATCTTCCATCTAGCCATCTACTGTACTGCAGCACTATTTAACTGCAGTACAGCCATCACCGGTTAGTTGACGCGTTCTCATCTTCTGCTTAGTATCCCCTTTACCGTTCTTGCAGAACAATATCATATTCATATCTTATAGAGCACCATTGGCTATATTACCTCCTTTTCTAACTGCAGTTACAGTCTGCTGAGGATGAGGTTCTGATACAAAATAGACATGTTAGATTTAGTACAGATCCTCAGTTTTTGTGGCATTCAAAAATCCAAACATACTCAAAAGATCAATTTACCATAACTGAGGTGAGAGTGAGTGCTAAATAGTCAAACTGAGTCTGCCCCTTGTTTCCAATGTTTATATATTCATAAATTTAGAAACATATTCAAAGCTAAAAATTATTTGTCCAGCATAAATATATATATATGATATCTGCTGAATAATTTGAAAACAATTTTACTGAATGACAACTTCTTTCAGTCAAATCTTTTTTTAAATAATCAGCAGAAATTAATTGTACAATAGTACATGCATTCTGGATTGAATTTATTAAAAGTATATGGTATTTACTTCTCCCCTTCACCACTACAAAATAGGTTAATTTATACAGAAATAAGCATATGTTAAGATTTATTTTGTCTGATTCCATTGAGGTACACAATTGAAGCCTCTAAAAGTATCCAATTTTAACCATTTTATTCTGAAACATTATAGTGTTAACTAATAGTACCTTAGCTTGTGCGATTATTGCGTTGAGTGATCGCGATTGATTGTTTAAAAATAATCGTGATTACTCGATTACGGTAATCAGCTTGGGTACAAATTACCAAGACATAACAACAAATGAATGTCAATAACGAAAGCTGCAATGGTTTTGAGAAAAGTTCATATGCAGGGCAAGAAAGGCCTATTTTTGAAAATGTGTGACTGGAATGCCTGGCTCGGTTCTCGAACATTCACTAAGAAAAGTAATTTTTCATGAAATTTTTTTTTTTTCATGAACGATCGCATTAAAAAGTAATTAAAGTTAGGTTTTGAAACATTTTATGCAATAGAAGATATTCACATTTGTTGGACTAGGTCTTGGGAAGAAACCTATCAAAATTGATTGACAATGATCCGAAATCAAAGACCGGCGGCCATCTTGAAAATTAGGCAGCCATCTTGAAATTTTTTTTTTTCGGATGATAACTCCGTTACCGTTTATCGGATCGCTTTGAAACTTCATAGAGTGGTTGGACTAGGTCTGGGGAAGAAACCTATCGAAATTGACAATGATCCAAAATCCAAGATGGCCGCCAGCCACCAGTGGCCATCTTGAAAATTGGTTTCCAGATGATAACTCTGTTAATGTTTATCGGATCGCTATGAAACTTCATAGGGTGGTTCGACTACCTCTGGTGAAGAAAACTCGGTCGCATGCATAGTAGCATAAGAGCGCATGCTCACAGACTCATTTATATGTAGGAATAGAGGAACCGGTTCCCTAGAGCAATGACTGCATTAGAGTTAAAGAGATACTATCAAGACTACCCAATGGAGGGATGTATCTCTGTTGACATTGTTTACTAGGGAACCCACACGCCATGGGAATGAATAAGTTAAAATTTTCTGAGATATCTAACTTAGCTGACTTATAGCGGACAGCAAACAGTGAATTGAGGGGCCTAGTATTTTTGTTGTGTTACAAAACTTAGTTTGCTGAAAATTATGACATTAAGTTGACTAGAAGCCAGGTGTCTTAGTCTTAGAGACTATCTAAGGAAGCAATGGCTTCCAGTCAAATTTATTTTAAAATATTACACGTTTTTCCTGTATGGTTGAATTCAAAACATGATATTAAGGGAATTTATCGGTGAATGGGTTAAGCAACACGAAAGAAGGATTTTCTAATTAATGTTTGATTTTTTTCAGCCTTTATCATGATAATAAACCAGATCTTAAGAATAAAAAATCAAAAAAAAAATCTCTGATTGGTGTTGTTTGGATTGTCAAGATAAGGAGTACATAATCAGTGTTTAATCCATTCATTGACAAATCCCGAAAAAATTATATTCTTTAAAATATAAAATTTATTCTGTTGAATATTTTGACATTAATTTAACTGAGGCAGCAACGGCTTCCAGTCAAATTAATTTTTAAATATCCACCCGTTTTCCTGTATGGTTGCCTTGAAAATGAGATTTGTGGAATTCATCGGTGCACGGGTTAATATCAGAATGCCCGAGACAATTCCTATCTGAACACTAGACATATTTTGATTGCGTAAATGATCAATAATTTTTTTCCGATTTATTCCCTGCAGCAAGTTAATGACAACTCAGTGGTATTAATGTCTGCCTTTTAAAATGTCATCACCGCCTATGATGTTGTGATATTAAAGAGATCTTTTGTAAATGTTAAAGTTCACTGGAAACTTTGATTTTGGATTGAAAATAAAAATGTGTTACTGTTAGAGAAGTTTTTCTAGCAGTCACCGATCGCTATTATGGAAACATTAATATTGTTAATGAGCTATTAATGGCAGGGGCAGGTGGGGTTTCTTATCGCTTTCTCCATCTGGTGAGACAGGGTTGCGTAAGCGAGACAGGAAGTGTCCATCCGGCCCTTTGTCTTCACAGAGCACCTGTGAAAACACTCGGCTGCCCGGAGGGATAATTCCGGCCTCGCCACACCAGCCCAACGTCACCATGGCCAAGCGCGCTCAGATTGGTCAGTGGTAAATCTGTCCCAATGCCCGGGGCGGATTGGCCACACCTAGGACGCACGTGCCAGTTCACCACCGGTGGATTGGAATAGTCATCCAATGGAGTCGCTCCATTTCCACCTTTAAAATAAGCTGTTTGGCTTACATCTCGTCATTGTGCGTTCGTAACCTCTGACCTTCTTTGCAGTAAATTATTAATCCGAAGTTACCGATAATCGTTAGTTGCAAATTTTTTAGTTGGAAACAGAAAATAGTATTATCTCGGTAGTTGAAGCAAAGTTCGTTTATTTTTTTTAGTTATCACGATTTAACCCCGCTAGTGCGATCTCTCAAGGACAATAATTATCGAATTATATGAATACGAATCTAACGGTTAGATTAACTTTGTAAATAAACAATCAAAATGTCGGACATTAAATCTTTTTACGGAATCCCGCAGTGGTATGTGCTAACATTAGCTGAAGAAGAACGTTTGGCAACTTACATGCAAGAATGCGAATCGCCAGCGCACGCTATATTCGCTGCGCAATTAGACTGTGCCGCATTCTGTAACGGGTGTATAGTATGTGAACCAGAGGAGACCATGGAGATGTGCAGATTTTATTCGGCGCCACGTAGTCAGTAAACACTAAATGCTAGATGGTCATTTCTCTATCAAGACGAAATCTAAGCAACATATTCATTCAACAGACAATGACTACCGACTTAAACGATGACAGCAGTGCAGGTGGCTCCAGATCCCTCTCGGACGAAGAGCGGGTACGTATCTGGGGCCAACATAAACGCATCAATGACAGCACGATGACGCAGCTACTGGAGTTAGGCTTTACCTCTATGGAAGCATTATCTCTCGTGGAGAAGGACGACCTGAAGGACATCCCAATAGGACAAGTTAAACTTGTTTTGAGGGCCATACGCCAGACATTCCCCAGCGACAGACAGCATGATCAGCATCCAACAACACCACCACCACCAGCGCTTACACCTCACCCACCACAGAACGAGCGGAGACCAACCTCCAACACGATGCCAGAAGAGGACAACCTTAGAGACTTTGTCAATCTTTTGCAGCACCACCAGCATGATGCACAGCCTGGCCCACCAACGCTCCAGACGACGCAAGGAGGCGAGACAACATCAGGTATTAATCATAATGCAAATGATATTATATCTTGGCAGGACCCCCAAATCTATTTCAGGTCTATGACACCTCAAAGGGCTCAAACCCCATCACACCTCGATATAGCAGACTTCGTAAATATATCCGGGGGTAGTGTAAATGAGGATGTGATTTCAGAATTTGAGGGGGGACAGATCGTCTATAAGTCAGGACCCGTCAAACCAAAATTAGAGAGTGTGACCCAGAACCAGTGGTCCTTGGAAAACTTGGCAATCCTTAACAAGTTATTGCAAGAGGGTAACCAAGGGCAGGGGGCAATCATAGATTACCTGTCTTATACGACCAGAATGCATCACTTATTATCAGCATACGAGCAGGCATCAGTGTGGTTTTATGACCGGGAATACCGTAGGCTCCAGCACCTACACAACTTTAGATGGGGCACTGATGTCCCACACATACAAATGGTCTACTTGAAGCCGAGAATGCCCAGGCTATGTCCAAGCCAACCCCACCACCACCAGGGGCCTAGGCATAATGGACCTCGTCCACAGGGCCCTCAAGTAAAGTCAAATCTGGCCTCTCACTCCCAACAGGGTGGCGAAATTTGTAGAATGTACAATTCTCAGAGAGGATGTAAACTAGTGGCATGTAGGTTTGCTCATGTGTGCGCAGTGCCTGGTTGCTCACAAAAGCATCCAGTGATTGATCACAAGAACTCAAAAAACTAATATCCCCAGGTAAGGTGTCTCACAGCCTATGCTCAGCAGCGTGGGAGAAAGAGTTGAAAGACGATTCAGACCGAGATTTCATCCTCCTAGGAATCAATGAGGGCTTCCATATCATAGACCCAGATTCTCATCCAACCCCGGTTGAACTTAAAAACCACCCTTCTGCCTCAATAAATAGTCCCCTCTTCCACGAAGCCACCCATCAGATCCTAGAGGAGGTGGAAAATGGGAATTATGTCCCGGCCTCTACACCCCCTCTTATTGTTAGTCCATTAGGGATCATACCCAAATCTGATGGAGGCATCAGGATCATTCATGATTGTAGCCGCCCATCAGGGCATGCAGTCAATGATTATGTACATGACTTAGAAAAACAACGCTTTCAGTCTGTCGATGATGCAGCTAAACTAGTGACGCAGGGCTGTTACTTGGCCAAAGTTGATCTAAAATCTGCCTATCGTTCGGTCCCAATCTCCCTCCACAGCCAAAAGGTTATGGGTTTAAAGTGGCCTTTACCTAATGGTACCCAATATTTTTATGACACTAAATTGTGCTTTGGAGCTAGAGCAGCACCAGGCATTTTTCACCGTCTCTCCCAAGCTGTACGCCGCATGATGGCCAGGAAGGGCTTCAATATTGTGGCATATCTTGATGACTTCTTGGTCTGTGAATCGTCTTTCAACAGATGCTTGTTAGGTATGAACACCTTAATTAAACTTCTAAGATGCCTGGGATTTATGATAAATTGGTCCAAGGTTATTGGACCGACGCAAAAGCTAATTTTCTTGGGAATCGAGTTTGATTCCCAAAACATGACATTGCAGTTGTCATCTGACAGGCTGGCAGCTTTGCGAGAAGAATTGGCTGTCTTCTCGAAAAAACAGCGCGCATCAAAAAAGCAAATGCAATCAATTGCAGGCAAATTAAACTGGGCAGCACAAGTTGTCTATGGGGGGAGAGTTTTCCTCAGACGCTTGTTAAACGGTCTCAGCTCACTAAAATGTGGTCACCACAAAATGCGCCTGTCAGATGACATCAAGAAGGACATAGACTGGTGGCTTCAGTTTATGTCCTCATTTAATGGCAAGACTTTGCTGTTAGACAAACGCCCCTATTCAGCGCTATATACTGATGCATGCATGGTGGGGGGAGGGGGTTTCTGGGCAGGTGACTGGTTTTACGCAAATTGGCAAATTGACCACCCAGAGATCCAATCCATGCATATTAATGAAAAAGAAGTGTTCGCTGTGGTCCTGGCGGTACACAGATGGGCTCCCGACTTTCGAAACAAAAGGATCTATCTCTATTCAGACAATATCACTACTGTGAGTTGCATAAATAAGGGAACCTCCAGGAACCATACTATCATGAAAGCTATCAGATCATTGTTTTGGCTCTCTGCATGCTTTAACTTTCGTTTCACGGCATGCCACATTCCTGGCAAGAATAATTTTGTGGCAGATAGCATCTCTAGGTTTCACGAAAGAGAGGCATTCAGCAAAGTTATTGATTACTATGGCTCATACCCTGTCCTCACCTCTGAGCTCTCTCTACATATGTCACCTCAGTCTCTTTTGTGTATTTTGTCTAGACTCATATCGCCACCACCTGTGCCAGGTCCTGGACAACACTGTGGCTTCATTCAGACGAAGTACGTTCGCTCCTTCCACGAGGAGGACTTATCTACAGTATCTTAATGCGTATGTTGAATTTTGTGACAAGCTTAATATTAGTTGGGTCCCATTATCCGGGAAAAACTTAGCCAGATATATAGCTTTCCTATCTCAGAGGCTCTCCTATCGATCCATTAGGAATTACTTGTCCATCGTTAGACTACTTCATCTTGAAGCAGGCCTTGATAACCCCCTGCAATCTCACCTTTTCCAGTCAGTAATCTCTGGGTCTAGGAGGGTGTTGGGGGATACTTCGTCGCCTAAGCTTCCGATAACCCCGGCTATCCTGTTCAGGATCCTCTCTCATCTAGACCTGTCCTCCTCAAAGGACATCACCTTCTGGGCAGCCTGTCTGGTAGGTTTCTTTTCCTTCTTGAGAAAATCTCACCTATTTGCTCAGTCAGCATCCAATTTTCAGTCATCCTCTCATCTGTCTAGAGAGTCAGTCACCTTCCTCGCCACAGGAGCCATTCTCAAAGTCCTCTGCACAAAAACTATCCAGTTTCGCCAACGCACACTTCAAATCCCATTGCCCTGTATCAAGAGGTCAGTCTTCTGCCCTACGCAGGCACTTTTGCTGTCCTTTAGAATGGCCCCCTTTGTCTCCGCTAGCTGCCCCCTCTTCATGTATCGCTCGGCCACAGGGACAGTCCCACTTACATACCCTCAGTTTCTATCACGTCTGAAACAGACCCTTACAGCAGCTGGCATCCCACCAGGGAACTACGCAGGTCACAGTCTGAGGTGGGGCGGCGCAACTTTTGCTCTAGAATCAGGGCTACCAGGGGAGCTAATCCAGTCTCAGGGGGACTGGCGTAGCAATGCATATGAAAGATATTTAGAACCATCCCTGGCCATGCGAGGGGAAGCAGTGGCAACTATGGCAAGGAAAATCCAACTCCTATACACCGTCCATTAACCCTTAATTTGGGGGGGGGGGGGGAAATTTCCTTATGGGAATGTCGGTTTGCAGGCTGGGAAGGACAATTTATTTATTTTCATTTTATTTATTTATGACAATTTACCACTGAAATGACTGGCTCGATAGATGAGCCAGCCATTTCGGGGGGGGAGGGGGGGAAATTCCTCAGGGGTCTTCTCTTGGTCTGCAGATAATCATTTCTCAGAAACACTACAATGGCCATCCTTGGTTGGGTGTTGTGTGGTTTTAACAGTTAGGGGGTGCGGGAAGGGGGGGGGGGGCGGGGAGATTTTTGCTGCGCTCGCCAGTGAAAGTTGTTGTTGACAGATTACTTTGCCTTTTTCCTATTGTTGTTTCAGGTGTACCACTGATCTCCCAGTGACGCTTGCACAACACTGCCTCAATACTCATGTTCACGTACGCGATGCTCACCACCAGGATTACGTTCGGTACCATCCTCACCGGCATCTCCAAATCAGCGCATGCGGATCGTTATGCCTCAGAGCTTAGGCAGACCAAACCCGTGTACACGGGAATGCGGGAGAGCTATCATCGATTCAACACATACGCTCAGTTAGAGGGACCCCTGTACATATGTACATACATATGATATCAATTATTGACAATGACTTTCAGTGAGGAAGGAAATATTTTATTGACACATGTTATACAGTGGGAATATATTTCCAGTGACTCATTGATAATGTTTTTTACACCATGTGCATTTTCGTCACACTGTTGTTGTTGCCTCTTTAATAGCCAAATGGGTGGTTCCTTAAATATAAGCGGCTTGCAAATGGGGTGAGGAGTCCTTTGTAGACTCACCACCAGCTGGCTGACTCGGTTGCTGAACAGGTCATCTGGTGATGGAGCTCATAGGAGACCTCACTCTGCCGCAGGGACCACCCAGGAGGTGGTGCCAGGGTGTCGGGATTTGTGGTCTCCTGCGGACTGGAAGAGGAGTCCATTGAGGACTTACCACAGGGATGACGGGCTCGATTGTGAGTCAGTCAGCCCGGTGTTAAAGCATCGAAGATACTTCTCTCTAGTTCGGCGCGGGACAATCTCGAATCCATCCCGAGTAATCTGGCCGCACATATGTGCCTACAGGCATTATTAATAGTAATTAATTAAATTGGCCAAGGGGTTGCAATGTCACAGGCTTGCGGCTCTAATCCCCCATGAAATACCTCGACCATCCTCTTAAGTTTCTACCTCCTACTGGTTTGGGTGAGCATTCCATCTTTGGAGTACCATAGATTTTAATTCAGCCTCATGATATAAGGCTGGGACGTAAAGGTCCATCCTCTGTGTTGCAGGAAAATAAAATCTATGTCTTCTTGTCACCCAAACCATTCTTGTTTGTCCTCTGCTTTCTGCCAACCATTGGTCAGGTGGGATGGAGGGTCTCTCCACCGGCTCCTGTTATTAATGGAAACATTAATATTGTTAATGAGCTATTAATGGCAGGGGCAGGTGGGGTTTCTTATCGCTTTCTCCATCTGGTGAGACAGGGTTGCGTAAGCGAGACAGGAAGTGTCCATCCGGCCCTTTGTCTTCACAGAGCACCTGTGAAAACACTCGGCTGCCCGGAGGGATAATTCCGGCCTCGACACACCAGCCCAACGTCACCATGGCCAAGCGCGCTCAGATTGGTCAGTGGTAAATCTGTCCCAATGCCCGGGGCGGATTGGCCACACCTAGGACGCACGTGCCAGTTCACCACCGGTGGATTGGAATAGTCAGCCAATGGAGTCGCTCCATTTCCACCTTTAAAATAAGCTGTTTGGCTTACATCTCGTCATTGTGCGTTCGTAACCGCTGACCTTCTTTGCAGTAAATTATTAATCCCCTCCCGCCCTACCCTGTTAAAAGGAGGGGGATGTTAACTCGAAAACCGCTCTCATTGCCCAGCTAACCTTGATCAGTATTCTGTACAGATTGTATGATTCAATAGAATCTATTTAAGTATCGGGAGGGCCACCTCCATGCCTCTAAGCTGCTACACATATATCGCTCCGCTACATTTACTCAATGTCTTTGTACAGTTTATAAATGTATATAATAATAATAATATTAATAGTAGAACTTAGTATTTATCTGGAGTACCATAGATTTTAATTCAGCCTCATGATATAAGGCTGGGACGTAAAGGTCCATCCTCTGTGTTGCAGGAAAATAAAATCTATGTCTTCTTGTCACCCAAACCATTCTTGTTTGTTCTCTGCTTTCTGCCAACCATTGGTCGGGTGGGATGGAGGGTCTCTCCACCGGCTCCTGTTATTAATAACATTGTGATTGAACTATTCTATTCAGATACGCAGTGAGGTAATATAAGTGAATAGCACTGCTGGTAAACCATCAACATTTCATATTGCAACTGTTTCAGAATGTTTTGAGTCAAATGCACAAATATCTAGATGACTGGGTCATTCTAAAGTACATTGGCAAAACAGCGGACAAATACACCTTTCCCACATTGACATCATTACACTGGGATTCCACTAAATCCACGCTAAGAACAAAACTGCTGGCTGGTAATGCCACCAACAAGCAGCTGACCCACATTGAGTTATTATTGCGCTAAAATACACAGCAATTTAAACCGTCCCTATGATAAACTAAAATCACTTATCTTTAAGTCATACATCATCGGAAAGCGCATTCAATTGCCTAATCATCAATGCATTATTTTTAATATTTTGTAAATCTTTCACTGGATTATTTGCATATATAAAATACACCATCATAGCTAGATTCATTAAATCATGTGGACAATAGGGGCTTTTTTATAATTACAATCAACTGTATTAAATTTTACAACACTAAAAATGAATACAAAAAATTGGCTTAACTTTCCAATGATGTATGACTTCAATAATATTATGAAATTAGCTCTTCCTATAAACTGCTTAAAGTGCATTGTATCTGATTCCAACAGTAAAGTAATGCTGTTTGCCTGTCAGCTATTGCGGTTACCAGCCAGAAGTGGTATGCATGATGCATTCTGGGAAAGTATTTCCTCAAAATATGTTACTGTAGTAAAGGTCTATTAACCCTTTAACACTCATATCAGCAAAAAGCGGTCTCTGCGGTGGTCTTGTGAAAGGTCCATTTGCAGACCAAGAGAAGACTATTTTTGAAAATGAATCACTGGAATGACTGGCTCGATAACCGAGCCAGTCATTCCAGTGATAAATTTTCAAAAATAGTCTTCTCTTGGTCTGCAAATTGACATTTTCTATGAGAAAATTAAAATTTTCTTGAAAAAATTCAAGTGTTAAAGAGTTAAGTAACATGTACACACCCGAGTGCCGTCTAGTTTTACATCTGTGATCAGTAATCTGTTGTTCTATATATATGATCAATCTATTGTTATTCTTTCTAGTATATTTCTACATCTATGAAAAATCTAGTGTTGTAATGTCCAATCTTGTGTTACAATGTCCAATCTAGTGATGCAATGTCCAATCTAGTGTTGCAATGACCAATGTATGGATGGTTACTGTTGTAGTAGTAGAAACATCGTACAGCTGCAATAAGTCTTTTTTCGCTCTTGGCCAGTGTGTCTTGTCCTCAGCCAAAATCTTTAGCTTCCTCAGATCCATTCTTGCTTTGAGTGTACTTCCTGCTTTCTTGAGGTCACCTCGTAGGGCACTTAACAGATTTATGCAATGATGTCCTCTCCTGGTTTTGTATTTGCTGGCTCTAAGTAAGGTGAATTCTAAGGCTGTCTGTGCTGGTGTGTCTTCTGGTATCCTTGGCACGTGGCCAAACATGGACCATCTTTGCTGGGTGACTTTTACAGAAAGCGGCGATGTATTACACATCTTATATAGTGCATCATTGGAAATTATGCTGTCTGGCCATCGGTGTCCAGTGATGGTGCATAGGTGTTTGCGGTGGCAGGCATCAAATTTATCTAGCGCTACCTTTGGAGCTGCCAAGGTGTTACAGTTATGCAGCATCAATGATACGCAGGTTACATTGTATAAAGGTAGTCTTTTTATCAAGGGCATCTTTGATCTACGAATCCATAGCTTCCAGTAGGACTGGAAAGCTATGTTCCCCATGATGCAGCGTGCAGCAATGTCAGCAGTACCGCAAAGCAATAAGCTCAGGATTTTCCTTTCCTTGTCTATGGAGTCCACATTGTCAGCATATTTTATCTCTAGCGGCATACGCAGTATGGACAGCGGGTGGGGTGGGGGTAGCATGGGGCGGGGGAGTTTGGTGTTGTGGAATTTTCCTGCATGGATTTCAACAGGTGAAAAGCACACGAGATAGACTATCCATGTGGGAGCTGATTGATGTCTCAAACCCTACAGATTTCACTGACTTGACTCGTACTTTCAGTTGTTATTACACCACAAAAACATCCATTACCCTTCAATCACTACTTACTAAATCAATTATCTGCATTTTGCTATCAGAATAAGATTTTTATGCCTGCATACACACCTCCCCATGCCTAATCCTATTCCTATGGACCCTCAAGCAGGCTACTGGTTGAGTCCCATCTCCAGCGTACCATCAGGTATAGACTGGCACCAGTCTATACTCACCTCATAGTGACGCTTGTCGCTAAGCGCGCTCGCGCATGCGCATTAGAGCCCGAATAGGAAACAGATTCACTTTTCAATTATTCTGCATGCAGAATAGTTGTCTAAAAATATTTGTATAAGTTTTTGTGTTTTGCGCTGTGTCAGTGATACCTTTGACTTTATATCTCAGAGAAACATGCCCAATATGAAGCCAATCCTCCCTAAGTTACGTCTAGGAAGTATAATTGTGTTTATACGGTATCTTATAGACAAATTTTATATATTACCGGTTTTCGTGAAGATCGTTTTGCTTCATCGTATCTTGATTATTATGCCTATCCTTAATTCATCATCATCATTAATAATGTCCAGTCCATTTCTAGAGCCTGTAACGAAGTTATTTCTAGTGCATTATAAGGATTATCATAAAATATCCCTTGAAAGTTTCTTGTCAGGAAATTTGAACTTTCCCGCCGTTAGGAACTGAATTTAGGGTGTCTCTTGCTTTCGAGTTTGAGCGGTATGCTTCATTGTTACGTTTTTTCGTTTTTAGGAGTCAGTGAAATTGTCAGATAAGGCAAAATGTTCATCGTCAAAATGTGATCGTCATCACTCTATCAAGTTCGCCGGGCACGTCTGTGCGAAGTGTACATCCTGTACACCCAATGCTATGTGTGGAATTTGTAAAGGGTGGCCGGTTTCGGTAGCGAAAGCATTTTTTAAAGATTTGTCTGTTAAACAATCGCTGCCCTCTGGTCGTCCTTCCGCTTCCTCCGTTGCTAGCAAGGCAAAGGCTGTTTCCTTTGCTCAGTCCTCTGTTCCGTTATCGGTAGCAACGGAGGGGGGGAACTCATCGGGAAATTCGGACGCCGTGATGGCGCTTTTTGCGAGGTTCGAATCTTTTGCCTCGGTGCTGACTAAATCTCTCGATGAGCGAATATCTTCTGCTATTAAGGAGGCCAAAAAGCAAGAAAGTTCTTCGAGTTCGGAGGATAGCCCGAAGGCTAGCGGGCATTCCCGCAAATGGGGGAAGCCGGTCCCTCTAACCTCTAGGCAGGTTTTAGTGTCAGCAAAGCAGAAGTCAAGAGCATCCAAGCTCTTGAAGGTGTGCTCGAGCAGTGCACCAGATAAAATCCACATAAGGCTTGAGGGTGACGGGCATAACCATCAAGCAGTGGTGGCGTCGGCTGAAACCGACATCCATAAGGCCAGACCTTATGCTAATTCCAGTTTTACTGTGGTTCCGTTCATTAAGGTTGTGTCTAGATCGGCCGTTTCTAAGGGAGGACTCCTTTTATTTTCGAATTCCGGAAGAGGCGTTTCCGTTTCCGGTTTGGACGCTAGTCAGTACACTTCCGCTTCCGGTCTTAGGGGTGTACTTCCAGGTCGTCCAGACCTGGATAGACTTCCGATTTCCGTTTCCGGTTTCATGAGCGCTTCCGGAAGAATGCATATCCGGGTCTGTTGGACCCGGAATTGCATTATTCATTTCCGGTTCCGGTTTTTTCAGCTTCCTCTTCCGGTTATTCTGTACATCCGGGTTGTAGGATCTTGATCAGTTTCCGGTAGTCTACTTCCAGTTTTATCCATTTCCGTTTCCTTTTTTCCACATCCGGATTTCGTACAGCCGGGGATAGGGTCATTTCCGGCTTTACCCGGCATTACATTGTTCATCCATTGCCGGTTTTTCAGCTTCCTCTTCCGGTAATTCTGTACATCCGGGTTGTAGGATTTTGATCAGTTTCCGGTAGTATACTTCCGGTTTATGCATTTCCGTTTCCTTTTTTCCACATCCGCTTTCCTAGAATCTAGTCATCTTCTTGCCTAAGAATTAGTCTTATTTACGTAATTGTTTAATATTGGGAATGTTTAATGGTTGAAAATATTCATACCGAGTCATTGCCAGTCTTGTAGTTTCTCTTGGAATTGTAGTCTATTCAGACATTTATTCGTTTATCAGTGAAAATTTTCAACGTAATTAAAGACTCTTCTGACTGGTTACCATATGGGATTCTGCTGCAGATTATTTTATATGCGCCTTTCATCAGCCGATAAGTCAGTTTGTATTCTACGCATTATTTCGAGATACGATTTTTGCTTTAATCCAACTTTAGATGGCCAGTTGTCTTACGTAAATCGTAGTATAATTTTGTCAGTCGCTGAAAAGAATTAGATTCAGTGAAGGTTTCATAGGATCATTATGAGTACAGGATTAATGTCTACAAGTACAATATTCGCTTAGAAAAGATAATCAATCGGTTACGGGGCAGGAAGGAGGAATATGAGTCGAATTCTTCTTCTGCGTTGACATAGTTTCGGTGAGTTCGTTTTGTTTTCATTTTTGTTTGCTTTCCCTTTTATAGCGTAATTTTTGCTCTATTTTGACTGGGTTGCTGCGGGCCTTCGGACGGTGGTTTCGGGGTGGGTGGGGCAGGGCTCAGGATTTGCTGGGTAGTTTGGGGGGGGGCAGTTTGGCTGAGGGTTGTTGGTGATGCCACCGGCAATTTTCGGTTGGATTATTCCCGGGCTATTCGGTGGGTCTTGGGTTTTTGCTCGTTGAGATTGTTGTCTGGGGGCTGGCGGCGGGCCGGTTGGAGTGGGGTGGGGGTTGCGCTGGAGGGGGAAGAGCGGCCGAGAATCTTTGGATTTAAGCATCCTCCAACTATTTTCAGTCAAAATGTTTTCAAAATCTTTGCAAGTCCAGAGATATTACAGTTGTAATATGTCGTGTGCAAAATTCAGTATTCAAACAGTTAATATCTAGTATCAGTGTTCAATCTTTCCTTTTATTGGGATTTCTAACACAATGTCATTTGTTATTACAAAGATGAAATTATTGATGCTAAGACTATAAATATAAGAATCAATAAATGTATTAAAATCTTTTAAGTTTTCTGCCTCTTGGCATAAATATCGAATTGTTTAGGATATCTAATTTATCAGCAAGCCCGAGCGGCTAGGCAACCGTTGATGTATTCAATACAATTTTTTATTAAATCTCCTCCATTATTATACGATTTTTAAATTAGATAGTCTAATGTGTGCCATTGTTCTCTTATCAGGACCTTGTCATGTATTCTATTCATAGAATTGTGATGACGGTCATTACTAGTAACTTTCCCGTAGTTCATGTAGATCTCAGGCTCATGATTTGGCTATATCTTGACTATAAGCACTCCCATAGACTTACTATGGGTTTTTGGTTTGCCACAATCTCCGGTTAAATCTCTGTTAATAAAATTATCTATAATTTTTGCAGAGTCTTTAGCATTATTAATGTTAGGCTATGCTGATATGACCCTTTTTTGTCTCCATTCAGAGTAAGCGGTATTATTAAAATATCCATAATAAACATGAGTTACCTATTTAGTGAGGCCTAAGCATTATGATATAGCCCAGGATTTTTGGTTGGAGCATCATGGCATATGTAATCTATGTGTTTTCTATGAGCAGTCCTCTTTAGCATATAGTAAGTTTGACACTTCTTTAAGGGCGGCCCTTATTAAAAGGGCTAGATATTCTTGGATCTAGAATCCTTCTATGTAGTCTCTTCTTCCAAAATGGTCTTCTGTTCCTTCTTATTAGAAGCTATTAGCTTTAGAGGGGTAGTTGTTTTCTATGATTGTCAAGGAGTCTATAGAAGAGGCTATTCATTGGAAAGTAGATCCAGGCTTCTGTTCATTGGTTGGATTGTCTGTTAGGCTTCTAAATCTCGATTCGTTCAGTCATTGCCATGGGGTTTTTCTTTCATTTTTAGAAGGAGGAATGAGGTTTAGTCTTATGGATTGTCCTCTAGTAGAGCTGTTCGCGGCCTCTCTGAATGCTCAGATCTTCTCTTACATGTCTCCTTTTCTGGACAGTCAACCCCTCGGGGGGGGGGGGGATGCTCTGTCTCAGTAGTGGACAGGAATATTCGCCTATGCCTTCTCTCGAACGATTTTGATTCAGTTAGTTTTGAAGAGGGTCAAGGATCAGGTTTGCGAAATTCTTCTGATAGCTCCCTTTTGGCCAAAGAGGATTTGGTTTTTAGACCTTCTAGATTTTCTGGTAGATTTCCCTCTTCTTCTTCCAGTATCCCAGGATCTCAAGTAAGAGGTCTTTATGTGCATCCAAATCCAATAAATTTTAGTCTGTGTGTCTGGAGAATCTTGAGTCTGAAGTCCTCGAGAATAAGGTTTCTTCTGATCTCAGGAAATTATTGACTCTGCCAGAAGGGATTCGACCCGTCGAGTTTACAAGGGTCGACTTAAAATTTTAGGTGAATGATGTTCAGACCAAGGTTTTGTGCCCGATTCTGTTTCTATACCCAAATTATTAGATTTTTTATCTTATCTGTTTGATTATTTTCATTTGTCAGTTATTACATTCAGGGAGTATAGATTTTCTCTGGTGTCATCCCTTCATTGTCTTCTGTATGCCGATGTCAAGGATACTAAGAATTTTAATAGCTTTATTAGAGGTCTAAGTAATATTCGTCCTCCGATTGCTAAGCCTTTACCTTCCTGGAGGTTGGCTTTGGTTCTTCAAGTTTTGGCAGGTCGCCATTTTGAACCTATTTCTTCTACCAGTATTAAGCTTTGTTTTGTTTTTAATTGTCAAAGCTGTTTTTTCTTGTTGCTACAGCCTCTGCTAGAAGGCGTTCAAGAGATTCATGCTCTTTCTGCTGAAAAGGAGAGATTTATAGTTTCAGGAGACGGCTTGGTTTTATATCCCAGAAGGAATTTTTTATCTAAAAGTCAAACTAACCGCTATCCTGCTAGTCCGTTCATTTTAAAATCTTTTTCGTCTGTCACCATCCAGAAAATTTTGGTGTCCTATTAGGGCATTAGGAACCTTCAATCAGCGATCAGATGTTATAAGAGTCGATCCATCTCATTTATGTTTTTCCTACGAGGAAGAGTTATCTAAGCCGGTCCCAAATTCCTCGATTGTCAGATGAATTTTTGAGACAATAATTAAGCTTTGTTATGAGATAGCCTCACCGGATCAAATTAATCTCTCCCTTATTAAAGCCGAGGACGTTAGAGGTATGGCTACTTCTTTCGCTCATTTTTAGGGTTCGTCTTTATGGGAATACACCTTTACATCCTTTTATCTCAAAGACCAGAGTGCAGCAGCTTCCTTCTTTCATAACATTTCCACTTTTAACTAAAAAAGCCGAAGACTATTTACCCAGCACTTCCAACCATTTTCGTTAGGACTCTGCGTCTGTGAGAAATGGTGAGTCTTCTGTTGGTTTTTATTTATTTCTTTAAGTTCAAGTTGTTCTTATTTGCTAATCATGGTGTGATTGAGCTAAATGCACTATTAGGTTATGTTATTAACATTTGGATAAGAGTTATTAACATTTGGATAAGATTGGTTTAATTTTATCCTTGTTTGTTAACTAAAAAAGCCGAAGACTATTTACCAAGCACTTCCCACAATTTTTGTTAGGACTCTGCATCTGTGAGAAATGGTGAGTCTTCTTTTGGTTTTTATTTATTTCTTTAAGTTCAAGTTGTTCTTATTTGCTAATCACGGTGTGATTGAGCTAAATGCACTATTATGCTATGTTATTAACATTGGGATAAGATTGGTTTGATTTTCATCCTGGTTTATTGATTCCATAATCTCCCACCTTATGTGGACATGGGGCACTGACCAAATCTACGGGGTTAGCAAGTAGTGATTGAACGGTAATGGATGTTTTTGTGGTGTAATAACAACCCCCCCACAGACCCCCCCCCCTTGCGGGTTGGTCTGTTGTTTTATTAACCACTATAAAAACATACTTACTGTTCAATCACTACGACCCGGCCTCAACCACCCCGCGTGGTAAGATTTGAGAATCAGACTAAATATTTTGCACTTAAATTTAGGAAAGTGAATCTGTTTCCTATTCGGGCTCTAATGCGCATGCGCGAGCGCGCTTAGCGACAAGCGTCACTATGAGGTGAGTATAGACTGGTGCCAGTCTATACCTGATGGTAGGCTGGAGATGGGACTCAACCAGTAGCCTGGTTGAGGGTCCATAGGAATAGGATTAGGCATGGGGAGGTGTGTATGCAGGCATAAAAATCTTATTCTGATAGCAAAATGCAGATAATTGAGTAGTGATTGAACGGTAAGTATGTTTTTATAGTGGTTAATAAAACAACAGACCAACCCGCAAGGGGGGTCTGTGGGGGTTTTTGTATCTGCAAGTAATAGTCTCACTAGTCGCAGCTCATCTTCATTGCAACTGGCCTGGCATAGTACATCTAGGATCTTTGAGCGTTTAATTGTGTCGAAGGCTCGTGACATGTCAATGCCCATTTTGTGAAAAGCCCAGTGTTTGGACATGACGACTGACACAAGCATGCCTTGAGCCCATACAATGTCTGAGCAGCTGCATCCACATTTAGCGCCACTTTGACGTGATCAAGTGAAGTCATTGATCATGTCTCAGATGCTGTATCGAGTAACATTGGATAGAACTTTCCATATGATGTTGAGGAGCACAATGGGCCGCAGATTGGCTGTGGGCCATGTGGCTTCTTGGGCTTGGGTAGCGCAATAATGGTGCCTTGGCCTACAGCATCGATGGGAAGGTGGTACATAAAAGCTGAATGGATTATTTGCGTTATCGGTTTTGAGATAATGTTACATGCATATTTGAATAGTTCATGGTGTTAATAATAGCCTGGGGTCTCCGGAGAATGGGTGCAAGGGCTCGTCATCATGGTCAGTGAACTGTTCCTTGAACCATTCCCAAATTGCATGAGCTTTTTCCTTGTCAGTCCCAATAGAGTGTCCTTCAGAGTTGTGTACAGTGAGTGATGGTCTTTAGCCAGTAACTCTCAGGGCTCAAGCTGCCCAAAATATTTTGTGACAAATCTAAGGTTGCAATGACCAATCTAGTGTTGCAATGTCCAATCTAATGTTGAAATGACCAATTTAGTGATACAATGTCCAATCTAATGTTGAAATGACCAATTTAGTGTTACAATGTCCAATCTAATGTTGAAACGACCAATTTAGTGTTACAATGTCCAATCTAATGTTGAAATGACCAATTTAGTGTTACAATGTCCAATCTAATGTTGAAATGACCAATTTAGTGTCCTACGGTTTGGGTGATTTGGAGGACCATAGCTTCACCTATTAGTCTTAGATGCCACAAATATATCTATTGGCTGGGTATTATTGTATATTTTACAGTCCTATATGATTGCTGTTTATTAACATTAAAGCTATGGTCTTCTTGTCACCCAATCCATCTCTTCAGGTCGTCTATCATTGCTTGCCCTGGTTGTCCACTGTATCACATAGTGTTACAATGTCCAACCTAATGTTGAAATGACCAATCTAATGTTGAAATGACCAATTTAGTGTTACAATGTCCAATCTAATGTTGAAATGACCAATTTAATGTTACAATGTCTAATCTAATGTTGAAATGACCAATTTAGTGTTACAATGTCCAATCTAATGTTGAAATGACCAATCTAGTGTTACAATGTCCAATCTAATGTTGAAATGACCAATCTAGTGGTGCAACGTCGACTAGTTTTGACCAAGCCTTATTCTGACCATTGAGCTTGCATGAATCTGTCTTTAACATTGATGAGAGACTAGGCTGTATTCGAGCTGTATTGCATTATGAGGCAGAACAATTCAGTTAATTATCTTTCACCCAATATGCTGGGATCATTTCATTACGCCTCTGTCTGATTAACTAATTTCTGTTTTAACTCTTGAGACTAATTTAGATTTTCTGTGAATTTGCAATAAAATATTGTTATGCACATTAACCATTTTCTCTGAATTCTCAGTATTCTGATTTCAAAGCAACATCGTTAACCTGGTGAATATTCTAAAACTAACTGACTGAAACTTTTAACAATGACTTCCATGTCAAATTGTATTTTAGGATATTGAACAAAATATTTCTTAGATCTTAAAGAATTTGGCACTTATCTAGTTTATTCTGGTTGAGAGGGTTACAATGTATTACAGTCTGTAAGATGTTGGCAAATCATCAATCGCTCTCATTATTCATTTAGCCTTGTCTCGCAGTAAGAAGGAATTGCGTTCCTATAGTCACCTCATTCATAGCCTTTCACTAGAATCTTAGAGACCACGAAGAATAATGTACTCCAAGGCCACAAAGCCACACAGCTTCACCATATTACGAAGTTGAAATACATTGGTGAGGAATTCGTAACAACTTGCCAAAATATAGTCATCAGTAGAATCAACAGGAATGCGCAGTCGATACCACGCCATTGCTTTCACTAACTTTACTGAATCTGTCTGTCTGTCTGTCTATCCATCCGTCTGTCCATCCATCTGTCCGTCCACCCATCCATCCATCCGTCCATCCGTCTGTCAGTCACGCATGTATGCACGCACGCACACACGCACGCATGCACGCACGCATTCATGCCGACAGCTTTTGTATGGCCAAATGAATGGAAGGGTCAGAATTTTATTTTGTGGTATCAAGCAGGCGTCGCACAACAATGCTTAAATTACAGAATATAATATCTGTGATTCAAGCATAATTTTACGTCTCATCATCCCTAACCTTATGACGGCCAAACTGGAGAGTGGGCATCCAAAGAATCAGACTCAGGCAACATACAGGAAGTAGAAATGTACATTAGACATGCTAACATGCCTTCAATTCATGATGGAGAAAGCTATAACTGTGGACCACAAAACATTCACCACCTTAGTTGAATATTCCAAAGCATTCAGCGCAGTAAGTTATAGCAATGGCTTTAACCTTTTAACACCCAAGTCGGCCAAAAGCTGCTTCTGCAGTGATCATGGGAAATGTCTATTTGCAGACCCAGGAAAGACTATTTTTGAAAATTTACCATGAATGACTGGCTCGATGACTGGCTCGATAACCGAGCTAGTCATTCCGGTTGTAAACTTTCAAAAATAGTCTTCTGTTGGCCTGCAAATGGACATTCGATGAACAAATATTTAGGTTTTATGAACAAATATGAGTGTTAAAGGGTTAAGATCCTATATGTTGGAATTTCCTAAACACTTAAGGATTCAATCACTCTACATAAACAAGAGAGCAACGTTGAGATGGAAAGGCAAAAACACACCAGAAGTCAAGATCAGAATAGGAGGTACAATTACCGTTGGATTAAGTCCCACCACACCAATTCTATGTCATATGCAGAAAATCTTAATGCGAGAAGAAATTGATAGGCATGGCATCTGCATAGGATGCACAAAACCTCTCATCTAAGATATATGAATTATTCGCACAATATGAGATTTGACCGCCCACTCCACTACCGGTTTTTAAAAGTGTGGTGCTCAGCAGGTTGAGTCAGGGTTAAAACCCAGGATCTTTGTTTTATGAGTCAACCTCATTACCACAGGGCCATGGGTGTTGACACCCATGGCTGTCTGACAATGAGGTAAACTTGTAAACCAAATGTCCTGGGTTCAGATCCTGCGTCTACCTGATAACCACCAAAGGTGCAAAACCGGTCAGTCTCCTGAATGAACGAGTCTTAGGTGTGTGAATAATTAACCATCTGACTACTGAGTTTTTCTAAGCCACCAACCACTTTCAGTCAAATAGAAGCCCTATAGTATAATCATTTCGTATATTGAAATTGTTGTACGGTGGCTTGGACCTGCGAGACAGTTAAGTAATCACAATTCGGTAATACCGCAAATATTACCTAAGATATGTTGATGCCACGGCCCTAAGAGAGAAAACGAAAGATTGAAGTGAAGCAATCATAAACAAGGTGTACAGTGTAGGCAAAGAACACAATCTCAAACTAAAAATCAAAATGATAAAACTCCTCGTTGTAAGCAAGAAGACTGAGATAAGGGTCAAAGGTGAACATAATCCAAACCTTTATCAGTATGGAACCAAAAAATGGTCACTAAAAAGTCAGATGAGAGTAATAGAAGCAGAGATGTGGTTCTACAGACGAATGTTAACCATAGGCTGGAAGAAAAAGACGGCAAATAGAAGCATTCTAGATGAATGATGCCAGAAAAAACAACTGGCGGAAGATTGGATACTATGGATACACAATAAGAGGAAGTGGAAGTCGATTAGTGTCGCAGATAATAGAAGGGAGAATGAAAGGAAAGATTGAAAGGTGATGGTGAAAACATTGGTTCAATAACATAGGGGAAAAGACAGGACAGCGAGGAGAAAGCTGCAAACGCATCATGTAGGGCAGTCAGCTGCATGGTGAAAGGAGACCTGGAAATGCATAGATAGGGTAGACAATCATCAAGGTACATCATACATATAATCCTAGCTTATATATCATATCTGGCCGTACCATTAACTCTTAGCACTCTGATGTCAATATTCTATCTTTTACTGTGTCAATATCAAACAAATTGATGTACATCTTTCAACAATTATGCAGGAAGATGTTGCTGTCTACGACAGCACCATCTCCCACCAATTTTGTTGAAAAATGAACACCAGTTCATCTTTTAATTTAATTTGAAAATTTAAAATTTGAACACCATAGCGGTAACTGTTAATATGTACCATTAGCCCTTATGTACAGCCAAATGGATCTTCATGCAGGCTATGAACAGTTTCAAGTAATTGTATATACCTTTATCACATTGTCATATAGATCTACTGAGGTGTGGATTATTTAGGGGGTGTTGATGGGGGTTGAGAAACAGGTTAATGACTGACTTGTTCTTAGCATAATCTATGTTTAATCATCTGTTGTCAGAATAATTACAGTTCTTGAAGAATAAAAGATATAGTGGCATCTGCTTACAGGAGATAAACTACCAGATTCTGCAGATAATAAAAGGGCAAAGAAATAATTAGGGACTACCTTCTACCTACCACAAGTCTCTTATTTATATTTCTCATATCTATTTAAGCTTGAGGATAGTTAACCATCTCTCTCTCTCTCTCTCTCTCACATAATTCCCACACACATGCACGCACCCACCCACCCACCCACCCACCCACCCACCCACCCACCCACCCACACGCACGCACGCACGCACGCACGCACGCATGCACGCACGCACGCACGCACGCACGCACTTTCTCATGCTAACACACACAGGCACGCATGCACACACGCACGCATGCACATACGCACACATGCAGGCACACACACGCACTCTCTCGCTCTTTCTATCTCTCTTCCTCTATCTCCCCCTCTCTCTCACTCTCTCACTCTTTCACACACATACTCTCTGACACTTTCTTACACACACACTCTCTCACTCTCTCCCTCCCTCCCTCTCTCCCTCTCTCCCTCTCACACTCTCATACACATACTCTCTCACGCACGCATGCACGCACGCACGCACGCACGCACGCACACACGCATGCATGCACGCACACACACACACACTATTTCTCTCTCTCTCTCTCTCGCGCGCGCCTCCTGCATGTCCTAACCTAACCTAAGAATGGGTGTTCTTCAAGACAGGTGAACCCAAAGACAGTTGATAGCTAGCCCATCAGAATCTTTGATTGCGGATCATTGTTGTTTTACGATTCTCTGCTTTTTGCTCCATTTACTGAAGGAAGATTTTAAGTAAAAGGATTTTTTTAGACATTTATATCAATTTCCTCTGACAGATTTGTGATAGAATTTTGGCAATGAAATGGATTTCGTCAAATGAATAATTTCCTGTGAATGTCTATAATGTCAACGTTTAATTTCCTGTTTAACCATTTAATTCTCGAATTAGTTCAAAAAAATTTCAATTTTCTCAAAGAAAATGTCCATTTGGAGACCAAGAGATTATTTTAGAAAATTTACCACTGGAATGACTGGCTTGGTTATCGAGCCACTCATTCCAGTGGTAAATTGTCAAAAATAGCCTCCTCTTGGTCTGCAAATGGACATTTCTCAAGACGACTGCAGAAGTTGTTTTAGCTGATATGAGTGTTAAGGCGGTAGGGTTCACAATGAATGCTATTAAAGGCCATCTATTTTAGTTATTTTATTGAAATTCTGAATTTCAGTTTAATGGAGCAATCTGATCTGTCACTCAAGCATCTGACATCGTAATCAAAATATATTTTATGTTAGCGGAGTGTCACAATCAAATGGCATAAGGCCAACAGGAAATGGACAATTACAGGTCTGATAGAACGCGTCTGAATTATATGTCTTTGGTGAATTTACAATTTCATAAACATTCTGCTGAATATTTGGGAGATAATTTGACTGGCTGCAACCGTCTTAGTCAAATTAGCTTAAAAAAGTATCAACAGCTTACCTGTATAGTTACCTGAAAAAGTAAATTCTTTATGATACAAAACTTAATCTGTTGAATATTTTGAAATTAATTTGACTGGAAGCATCCAGTCAAATTAATTTCAAAATATTCAGCGGTTTTCCTGTATGGTTACCTTGAAAATGAGATATGGGAAATTCATCTGTGAAAAAGTTAAGGTTTCAAAGCTTCAAATAGATTCCAACCGTAATAAAGATGGGTGGAGCTTAGCTAGAATGGGCGGGACATAGAACAACCGGTTTGCATTGGCCTCTCAATGATCAGATCTATTTGTTCTTCTTTCCATTCCTGTTGATTTTAACTGTCTGTCAGACTGTTGAAAACCACCTGAACATTTATTCCAATACACCATCCCCGCATTGACGTCATTACGCCGCCATTCCTATGATAAATTAAAATCATTATATTATTTAAATCATATATCATTGGAAAGCGCATTCAATTGCCGAAACATTAATGCATTATTTTTTACATTTGTGTAACATTTTCACTGAAGTATTTAAAATAGACCATTCAACTTAGATTCATTAAATCAAGTACACAATAGGGGATATTTTAAAATTCCAATCATCTGTATTAAATTTTACAAAACTATACAAGCTAATACAGAAATGTATAGAAAATTGCCTTAGCTTTCCAATGATGTATGACTTCAATAACATTATGAACATAGTTTTTCATACGCACTGCTTAAAGTCAACTGTATCTGATTCTCATAGTCGGCTATCGCGGTTACCAGCCGGAAGTGGGATGCGCGATGCATTCCGGGAAGTTATTTTCCCAAAATACGCTGATGTGGAAAAGGTATATTGGCAATAACTCTAGCCCTGCTGAATATTTTGATAACAATTTGAGTGAAAGTAGTTGGTGGCTTTCAGTCAAATTTTTTCAAAATATTCAGCAGATCCCGTGTTAAAACCCCATGGAAAATGTAATCTGCAACAATTCAGGAGGCAGACAGTTAAAATCAAATAAAACCTATTTCATGAAGTTATAAGACTTGCTGAATCTTGTAGTGGACCTACCTTTCCAGAGTATCCATCTATCATCTGAAGTCCATCAGCTAAGCAGCATGTAGGATGACATCATAATCATGATGTCATCAATTATTCGATTAAGCCAGTCTATAATGCTTAATAGTCCGACACATTGTACGAATTGTATGTCTACGATTTAATAAATATTCAGTTGAATATTTTGAAACTAATTTGACTTGGCGCTGTTGCTGCCATAGCCAGCAACAGCACCCAGTAAAATTAGTTCCAAAATATTCAATAGCTCACCTGTATAGTTTTCTGGAATTTGATCGTCAGGAAGTTCAGAGATTGATGGATCCCAACACGAGCGGGGTGTGGGTGGAGCTTAGGTAGAGATGGGGTCGGGGGGGGGGCGTGAGGGGTGTGTGTGTGTGGGAGTGGCATAGCTAAAAATGGAGAGGTACATTGCAATAGAGATCTATGTCCATCTGTATCTATGCTTTGCGTATGTTGGCATGCTTTGCATATGTTGGCATCCTTTGCATATGTTGGCAGGCTTTGCGTATGTTAGCATGCTTTGTATATGTTGGTATGCTTTGCATATATTGACATGCTTAGCATATGTTGGCAGGCTTTGCGTATGTTGGCATGCTTTGCATATGTTGGCATCCTTTGCATATGTTGGCAGGCTTTGCGTATGTTAGCATGCTTTATATATGTTGGTATGCTTTGCATATATTGACATGCTTAGCGTATGTTGGCAGGCTTTGCGTATGTTGGCATGCTTTGCATATGTTGGTATGCTTTGCATATATTGACATGCTTAGCGTATGTTGGCATGCTTTGCATATGTTGGCATGCTTTATGAGTGTTGGGATAGATTTATATACTTGGAACACTGAATCAGCAGAATCCCATTTTCAAGGTAACTATACAGGTAAGCTGTTGAATATTTTGAAACTAATTTTACTGGGTCAAAAAAGTTTCAAAATGTTCAACAAAATTTTTATTAAATAGTAAATCCATCAAAGACATACAGTTTGTACACCTGACAGACTTTTCAATGTTCATGACGGCGCTCATATGCGTCATTCCTTATGATTGTGATATCAGCTTACATGTGACATATTTGATTATGGCGTCATATACCTGAGTGACTGAGTGGATCCCAGATATCCATTTGGTGTGAAACTGACTATAGCCTATTTTGACTACAGCAACGTCAATAGAATCTCAGTAGATGCGGGTTCAGGATTTTTTCAGATGTTTTTTTAATTTCTATATTTAGCTCACCTAAGTGATCTTATACAATCGCGACTTGTCTGTTGTCTGATGTCTGTCGTGTTGTCAGTCGTCTGTCAACAATTGTTGCACGTTTCGCCATTTGTTGATAGATTAAAACCAAATTTGGTGCATATGTTACTTTTTAGAATATCTATTTGGGTTGTGAAGATGAAGAGGCCACATCCATAAATAGCAGAGTTATGGCCCTTGCTATATTTTCAAAGTATTGAAGCCTATGGGGAAAACATGTTTGTGTCACATTTTGCCATTTATCAAAGGATTAAAGCCAAATATAGCAAATATGTTCCTTTAGGCAATGAAGATGAAGTGGCCCGGCCCACAAATAGCAGAGTTATGGCCCTTGCAATAATTTAAATGTATTGAAGTCTGGGAAAAATACGTTTGTGGCACATTTCGTCATGTATTAAATTTGGCAGACATGTTCCTTTCGGCAATATCTATTTGAGCTATATGGATAATGTGGCCACACCCTTAAACACATTATCTTGCATATTTTCAAACTAATATGACTGGAAGCTGTGTTGCTGCATATGTGAGGAACAGTTTCTAAGGAAATTTGTTTCAAAATAATCAAGAGCTTGGATTTGAAATTGAGAAACTGGAATTTTAAGGCGCATATTTGGAAACCTTCAGACCATTTTATCTACATCTTCCAAATCAATGTCTAATACTCTCTGCCTGTGTACACTTATCACGGTCCTCCATCGTTGTGCGCAGTGAACCTTTGATGAGTTTTGAGTTTACTGAATGCCCATTCACACCCATCAGTGCATGCTGGAAGAGTTATAGCAATGTGAAGGCCTTTGTATAGCTCTGTAAATGCCATGTTCAGTGGTTTCAAAAATTCTGCAAATTCCATCATTGAATGAAGGTTTTTGTTGACTCTCTATCATTCATTTAGCTTGCTGGATTTCTATGCTCGGATCATTGGGATTCAATGTATAGAGTTCAGCTATGGGTTTGATTATCTCTACATCTAAGAACTCTTGAAGATGGGCCAAAAGCTAATAAGGATCAGAATATATTTAATTGGTCACCAGAAAGTCTTCTTTGCAATTAACCCATTCAGAAATTTATCAACAGTTGGGAATAAATTATGTGTTTTAAATTCATCAGATTTGTGAACAGTATCACGCTTTCCAAGGGAAGTCAAGATTACAAAGTTGTTCATGTGATTAAACATGCTTACCTTTCAAGATATTTATGTATTTAGCCTGTAGACAGGACTTGTACATTTTTCAACTCAACCATTGGCGCAGATGCTTCAAATAGGATCATATTACGTAACACATCTGCTGTCTGTGGCTGGAGAAAGAAATAGTTTTGCTTACATAGCATTGCTGTAATTGATTACAGCAACAATTCTGTACACATCAATAAAATATTCATGAATTACCTTCATGCACATTTTTTAGGAGAGGTCCAAGTAGGGGTGGGGGCTGGGGGTGGGGGCTGGGGGTGGGGGTGGGGGTGGCCAAACTATTTTCATAGTGGGTACTCTTAACCCTTTAGCACTCATATCAGCCAAAAACGCACTCTTCAATGGTCTTGAGAAATGTCCATTTACAGACCAAGAGAAGACTATTTTTGAAAATTTACCACTGGAATGACTGGCTCGATAACCGAGCCAGTTATTCCAGTGATCAATTTTCAAAATTAGTCGTCTGTTGGCCTGCAGATGGACATTTTCTATAGGAATTTTCTTGAGCAAATTTGAGGGTTAAAGGTTTAAAGTGGCTGTGGGTTTATTGAGATGCTACACGCAGATAAATATATGCCATTATTCATAAGAATCTAAATATCCCTGACACTGCAAAGAAATAACCTGTGGCTGTAATGATCGGACGCTTAACTATTTTTGAAGAAAACATCTCACTAACATCCGTAATTGTTGTGCAGTGTGGGTATATCGTGAAACATAGACTGCCGGTGACGATTTGTCGATGATATCGTTAAAACATTCTTTATTATGAATTACAGAGAAATTATGTTCCACAGAGAGTATAATTGCAAAGACAGGTGAAGATTTTGAAAAGAATAATAATTTGGTTGGCAGCAATGACATGCTTTGAAACAGTTTTTGATTATGTTCAGGTTCGTTGGTTACCATTGTATGATGTCGGTAAACACTGGTTACTATGTTAATCTAAAGCATCTGTTACACCAGAGTTAAGTGAAAACACAAAGACAAAAAACAGCAGATCATACTGGCTCAGTTGAAATGCTGGCAGGATTCTTCAGACAGATTAAACACAGAATTCCATCCACTCAGACTATAATTAGAGATGGCAATTAGTATACGGATAAATGCCAAAGATAACTGCTCTTCAAAATAGACAGTGGTTAACATATATAAAACTGGAACTCAAGTAATAAATCAATTGTCTATCCATTGATTTTTTTCATTCAGTTCTATCAACCATCCTTCCATAACCTCTCTGGTCTTACCCGCGCCACAAGACTTCTCAAGATGTTACTTATATCAATGTACCTTTCAAGTTTTAGCTATGCCCCGCCCATGGCAGCAACAGCACCCAGTCAAATTAGTTTCAAAATATTCAACATCATGTTTATTAAATGGTAGACATAGAATTTGTACAACATGCTGGACGCATTAAAGACGGGCGTAATCAAATCCTTCATGACATCATGATTATGACGTCGGCATACACATCACGTAGTTGATTATTACATCATATGATTGAGTGAGGAAATGGATTCATGAAGTAACCTATATTTTCTGGTCGATATTTTTCATTTGCAGACCAAAAGAAGACAATTTTTGTAAATTTACCATGATGACTACTACAGAGTCTGTTTGGGTTTGGCTTTCAGAGTTAACGGATTAACGGTCAAGAAAATATAAATTTTTGCTTAGTGTCCAAAATTTGCTGCCCAACAGAAGCCAATTTTTGAAAGATTACTACTGGTATGACTGCCTCGTTTATTGAGCCACTCACTCTAGTCATAAAATTTCAAAATAGTCTTCTGTTGTCCTACAAATGGACAGATTCAGAGGCCATTTTTTGTCGGCTTGACCATCAAAGGGTTAAGTTGATACAAGAAGGGTTAATATTATCTGCATACCCCTCTCACTGACACATCACAGAGAAAGTATATTCTTTAGAATATAAAACTTAGTCTATTTAATATTTTGAAATTAATTTGAAATTAATTTGACTGGAAGCCATTGCTGCCTAAGGCGGCAATGGCTTCCAGTCAAATTAGTTTCAAAATATACAACAGTTTTCATGTATGGTTGCCTTGAATGTGAGATATGATCAGTGGACAGTTTAACCCTTTAACACTCATTAGCCAAAAACGACTTCTACGGTGGTCTTGAGAAATGTCCATTTGCAGAACAAGAGAAGACTATTTTAGAAAATGTATCACTGGAATGACTGGCTCAATGACAGAGCCAGTCATTCCAGTGGTAAATTTTCTAAAATAGTCTATGAGAAATTTGAAATTTTCTTGAACATATTCAAGAGTTAAAGGTTTAAGCACATACCTGTGCACAATATTGATATCTGGGAATTTCTAGTTCATGAATATTCATTAGATGAATTTTATAGAATTGCAAGGTTGAAGTCGGGTTCGTTGTCGAGGTACCCTACTTACTCCAATCTCATAACTGAACGACGAGAGTACAATTGTATTACGGTATCACGTGGTACAAATTATCCAATGTATGTACTCCCACTTCGAGCGAGAGTAAAAGTGTGTGCATGAGTAGACATGTAAACAAATATGGCTGCTTTTAATAAGAGTACAGTAACTATGTAACAGTGTTTACATTTCTTTTCAAGCAGCCATATTTTAATCTGATTATACTCTTTTTCATTTGGAAATGACACACTTTTAGTGTGCAAGTACCACATAATACATCCGACCTCGACAACATATCCGAACTTAGCCCAATATAGGCAGAATTTCAGAGTTGGGTATTTTCTCACCCGATCCGTAATCTCCAAAATAATGTGTTTTTGTTACTAAGTCTATTCCGTAATCAAATAAAGTGTCAGATGAATATAGACAATACAATTTTATTTCTGATAAAAATGTATATAAATTCGCTTCTATCCATTTTCTCTTCCAATTACCAGAAGACAATTTTTTTTTTGGTGCTGTATATTATGTGGCTGATTGTCTGCAACAACCAGTCAGTGTAATTGTGATTTACTGAACTAATATCACCGGTGTTCTGGACAACTTAAGTTATATATTGAAGCTTAATACGCCTGAGTAGTCTACGAATCTATCTCTATGGGTTCCAACATGTGAAAATCTGAGACAATGTTAAAGCTCCGGAGATGTCATGAACATATATGTGTCTCCTAGACAGATTTATTTTCTCACCCCAGAAAACAGGAAATCACTTCTCGATGCCTAACTTTTCACGATCTCCTGTTGGAGTGTAAATTATCTAGTTTATCTGTCATTTAGTGTTCAATGATTTATATAAAAATTTGGAAAGCAATGGACCTTTACAGTTTATCTATCCATCATAATCAACTAAGTGATGTGTAGGATGACTTCATAATTAATTATGGCATGAGTGACATGCCTTAGTCCATCTTTAACGCTTAATAGTCTGACACGACTGGTACGAATTTTGTATGTCTTTACTATTTAATAAACATAAACACTGGGTGCTGTTGCTGCCATGTAACAGCTTACCTGTATAGTTTTCTGGAAATTGATTGTCAGAGAGTTCAGAGATCGATCGATCCCAACATGAGGGATGTGTGGGTGGAGCTTAGCTAGAGGTTGTGAGGGCATAGCTAAAACTGGAAAGGTCCATTGGATGTGGTATAAAGCTATGATTCCATTAATGCATATCCATATACTACTACTACTACTACTACTACTACTACTACTACTACTACTACTACTACTACTACTACTACTACTACTACTACTACTACCACCACTACCACTACCACTACTACTACTACCGCACACCCACCACCCCTCACCCACCACCACCAGCTATGTGTCTGATCTGTGTTTGTAATTGGCATCTTTATGGTCTGGATTACTGGCATCAATGAGGCATTCATATTTGCTAAATAATTCTATTAGCCTTTCACATTCCAGCGCTCTTACTATGAATTTAACTTTTATTTTGGAACACATGTACAGAATAATAGCACATCGATTTGGGGAAAGCCCATGACTGACACAATAATAACGTAATTTTCAAGGAATCACACATCCGAATGCTGTCCGTATCCCAATGAAATTGCTACATGTAGCTATCGGATTTGGATATGGACAGATTTCGCATACATATGGAATCATAATATCTTTTTGTGGTTGTAGGGTTAATGAAATCCTACCTTAAATCAGATTACAGCCTTAGATAGTGGTCTAAATGCAAAATCAAATTTGGCTGCAAAAGTACTTTCCTTAATGACAGCTCTATGTACGTTTGATCCAATTATCAATAACATTGGAAATCCTTTGAGTGTAGTAATTCACCTTTCCAGAGTATCCATCCATCATCAGACCTCGTATGATGTCATAATCAGCTCAGCGCGTGTATGATGACATCATAATCATTACGTCACAAAGGGTTCCATATAGACCGTCACCAAATCTCAAATGGTCCGACACGTTGTATGAATTGTATGTTTTTGTAATTTTTTGCTATTTAATAAACATGCTGTTGAATATTTTGAAACTAATTTGACTGGGTACTGTTGCTGCCTAAGGCAGCAACAGCGCCCAGTCAAATTGGTTTCAAAATACTCAACAGCTTAAATGTGTATTTTTTTTGGAAATTGATAGTCAGGGTGTTCAGAGATCAGTCGATCCCAACATGAGCGAGGTGTGGGTGGAGCTTAGCTCGAGATGAGTGTGGCATAGCTAAAACTGGAAAAGTCCATTGAACGATGTCTCTCAATATTGGTATGAGTGGTTAAGTCCAATAGGGCTGCCTAATAACAGCCGTTCTGAACATTCTGTGAAATAACTGTGTAATTATACTAAACTTTGGAAACCCATTATGTGTGTGTTGTGGGGGGGGGGGGTGATTCCTTTCACGATTAGTCAAGATGAAAACTCCAATGTGGCCATCAGATTCCCATTTTGAATGTCTTAGGCCCGATTTATAAGTCAAACTTCTCTTGTGCTGTGCCAGCTAAATCTTCCTGAAAATGACAGAATCACCTATATAAATAAATCAGTTGTCATTAGCACAGCGTGACAGAAAGTTTGACATATAAAACAGGCCTTAATTTCCATGAAATCACTCTTTGTAGCATTATTGGTAATTTCTTTAACCACTGTTATGCCAACAGCGCCTACAGGTGCTCAAAATTGTCCTCATATAAATTAACCCTTTAATAGTGAAGATTCTTAAAGAAAATTAAAGGTTTTGCTCAGTGAATACCGGTAGCCATTAATTGCAGGCCAAGAGACCTTTTATACCCTGGCAAAAAATTTGGCGGATATTGTGTAATGGCGCCATCCGTCTGTCCAGGAGGGCGGGTGGGCGAGCGGGCGGCAGAGTGGTTTCCGGATTATAACTCCGTTACCGTTTGTCGGATCGCATTGAAACTTCATAGGGTTGTTGGACTAGGTCTTGGGAAGAAACCTATCGAAATCGACAATGATCCAAAAATCCAACATGGCTGCCAGCCACCGGCGGCCATCTTGAAAATTGGTTTCCGGATGATAACTCCGTTACCGTTTATTGGATCGCTTTGAAACTTCATAGGGTGTTTGGACTAGGTGTGGAGAAGAAACCTATTGAAAATGACAATGATCTGAAATTCAAGATGGCCACCAGCCACCATCTTGAAAATTGGTTTCCGGATGATAACTCTGTTCCCATTTATCAGATCGCTTTGCCACTTCATAGGGTGTTAGACTAGGTCTGGAGAAAAAAAACCTGTTGAAATTGATGATGATCCGAACACCAATAAGGCCACGAGCCACGGGCTGCCATCTTGAAAGTTGGTTTCTGGATGATATATCCGTTACCGTTTATCGGATCACTTCCTAGGGTCGTTGGAATATGTCTGGTGAAGAAACTTATCAAAATTTACGATAATCCAAAATCCAATATGGCTGCCAGTCAGTGGCAGTCATCTTGAAAATTGTTTTCCGGACAATACCTCCTTGACCGTTTAACATGGATCGCTTTGACACTTCATAAGGATGACTGGGTCTGAGGAAGAAATAAATATTTTCTAATAGCTCTCATTCATTGGTTTGTCATCATGGCGGGGTATTATGGCCGTTTGCGGAGCTCTTGTTAAATTTACAATTGGAATTTATAAAAATAACTTTCTGTTAATCTGCAAATGGGTACATTTCTCAGGACAACTGTAGAGGCTGTCTTGGCAGAATTGAATATTAAAATTTCAATTTTCTTGACCAATCTTGACAATTAAACGGTTATTGACCCACCATCTAATGGTGCTCAAAGACAGGTGGGCTCATGCACAGGCCTTATATTGATGCATGTTACAGTACAGACTTTGTCTATGGTGTTTCAGGAGATTGGCAGGACTGTGTCCACGGCCGGTGTGGATACGGAGGACAGCAAAAGCGCAACGTTTGGTGTGTGACTCTTACCGGCGAAAGGATGCCATCGACTCGATGTGCACACATTCCACCACCAGTACCATATCAGATATGTTTCCAAGTCTGTTTCCAGCAGAAGACTGAGGTAAGAATTTTACAATGCATTTGCATTTGGCAGCACGTAATAATTTTGTCGTTAACCCTTACCATCCTGATGTCAATATTCTAACGCTTACTGTGTCAATAGCAAAGAATCTGGGGTACATTTTCCCACAATTTTGGTGGATGATGTTGCTGTCTGTCTTCAACAGCACCATCTTCCACCAAATTTGTTGAAAAATGTATCCCAGTTCATCTTTTAATTTAATTTAAAATTTTAAAAGTCCGACAGTGTAGTAAGGGTTAAATGGATGGTCAGTACTGCTTGCATATTGAATGGCCATTTACAGGTGAAGCAAGGACTATTTTTGAAAATTGACCACTAGAATGCCTGACTCAATAACGGCGTCAGTCATTGAAGTGGTAAATTTGTGAAAATTGTCTTCTCATGGCCTGCAAATGGACATTCACTAAGCAAAAAATTTTGATTTTCTTAACCAATTTTGACTATTAGAAAATTAAGTAATAACAGGGGAGGGAATGGCCAGCAGTTTCCTCACACTGATTTAATATTATTAGTGCCGTGGGCCAATCAAAATGTAGCATGTTTGGCGGCCATATTGTATTTTTGATTTGATGGATTTTGAAGCCTAAATTGTTTTTGTATCGGTCTTTCTGTATTCTGATTTCAAATTTGCCATTTTCAAACTGTCGAATAAGCGGTTTGGCGATCATCTAGGATCTTTTTCGTGCCAAAATCTATGGGAAATTTAAAATGTCTTCTCGCGAAGAAGCACAGGGCTGATTTCAAGTATATTTGCCAGGAAGCATCCTTAGGGCATAGTGATCCAAGTTTGTTCAAAGGAAGACTATCGGCCAATTTGCCCGGCAACCATCTTGGTTTTTAAAAACCTCCAAAACTGCAGGGAGGAATCGATTCAAAACTCATGAAACATCATCTGAATAAAGAGCTGAACCAAGTTTGTTTGGGGGAAGTCGATTGGCCAAATGTATCAGTGGCTATCTTGGTTGACCTATTTTTCGCGAAAATGACTAATCCTGCTGAATGGATCATGACGAAATTTAGGAGATATGATTTGGGCTTAAGCGCCATTAAAGTTTGTCCATGGAAAGTTGATACGTACAATAAAACATGTCCACCATGAATCAATCAAACTTTAGAGTTTTTGGCGGACATCTTGTATTTTCTGCACATTTTTGAGAAAATCAAAAAAAAAAACCCCGATTACCACTTGGCCAATTTTAATGACACTTGACTAAACCTTCTTCACAGAAATTAAATTGGTAAATTTTCCCAATTGTGATCTCGTTTTGTTCGGTTGTGCCTGGGTGGCCAATCATTCCAGGTGAGCGATACAAGCCCCTCGGGCCTATTCTTCAAGGAGTTTCTCTATTTAAATACTTACAGTAAATGACATAGTACTGGGTATGTATGATTCCTCTATGCTGCGGCTGTAGTAGTAGAAACATCCTACAGCTGCAATCAGTCCTTCTTCGCTTAGGACCACTGTGTATTCTCCTCATCCAAAAGCTTCAGCTTCCTCAGGTCCATTCTTGATTTGAATGTACCGAGTCCTGCTTTCTTGAGGTTAGCTCGTAGCACGCTTAACAGATAATCTATGCAATGACGTCTTCTCCCATCTTTATATTTGCTGGCTCCTAGTAGGGAGCATTCAGAGGTTCACTGTACTGGTTAGTGTCTAAAAATACAGAAGCTTCAAATAATTGTAAGTCCCTTCCAGGACTCCGGTTGCCATGTTAAGTTTGTAAACTCCCTCACCTGTTACTATGGCATCAGCATCTACCAGCTTATGCATCTACAAATCCTTTAACCCTCCAGCTTGTTCAAGAAAATTTCAATTTTCTCATTAAAAAACGTCCATTTGCAGACTATGAGAAGACTATTTTTTAAATTTATCACTAGTGTGACTGGCTCTGCTATCGAGCCAGCCATGCCGGGGGGTGAATTTTCCAAAAAATCTTTCATGGTCTACAAATGGACCGTTCACAAGGCCACTGCAGAAGCCATTTTTGGCTGATAGGAGTGTTAAAGGCTAAGTATATAATAGTTTATGTTAGCCATGCAATATATAGGATACACATTTTATGCTAAATGAATGGAGAATTCAGTTTTATCTATGCCACACTCATCTTTAGCTAATCTCTACTCACACTTCTCCCATGTTGGGACCAATCGATCCTGAACTCTGTCACTATAAATTTCCAGAAAACTATACAGGTATGTTGTTAAACAAGTAAGTTGTGAGCTGTTGTACAGCATCCAGTAAAAGTAGTTTAAAAATATTCAACAGGATGTTTATTAAATAGTAAAGATTCAATTCGTACAATAACGCTTAGTTCGTCATCAATAAAGCATCTGTAACAATGATGTAATTGATTTTGACATCAGCCTACATATCACGTGGTTGATTATATATATGACGTCATATGATATTGTTCACACACCAAGAAACTCATTCACACCATGACAAGCTTTGCACTTTTGGTCCTCATTAAGAAGAGGCGGGTTTTGAACCGCCGTCACCTGAGTTTTACCTGAGTTGACCTCAGTCACCAGAGGATCACGTATTATGTGGTATGTGATCAGCTGATAGACCATAATGGACCTTACCAGAGTAATGACATCATATGACTTCATAATCAGCTAAGGGGCATGTAGGATGACATCATAATCTTTGCATCATAAATAATTCTATATGGCCCGTCATATATACTTTATCCAGCCATGTTACCAATAAAGGGTCCCAGTTTATCCATCAATCATGTGACATCATGATTAACTATGTGATGTGTAGGATGATGTCATAATCAATTGCATCATGAATGGCATAGCTAAGTTCGTCACGAACGCTTAGTTGATTATGGACTAAATGTTGTTGTACAAATTGTGTCTTTACTATTTAATAAACATGCTGTTACAAGGATATTTTGAAACTAATTTGCCACAGGCGGCAACAGCGCCCAGTCAAATTGGTTTCAAAATATTCAACAGCTTACCTGTATATTTTTCTGCAAATTGATAGTCAGGGAGTTCATGGATCAATCGATCCCAGTACAGGTGAAGTGTGGGTGGCGCTTGGTTAAAGATGGGCGGGGAATAGCTAAGCCTGGCTTCCTCCTTTGTAGAGAGGTAAATTTGTGGTTTCACAGAATTTTGATTCATCAGGTAGAGAAAGGATTCGAACCCAGAACCTTTGGTTACCTGATAACCAGAGGACCCATAATCTCCCTTATGATAACCGAAAGTGTGAAACTGCTCATGGAGTCATTTCAGACCAAACGTGGTTTTTTCCATGTCTATAGTCACCGTTGCTAACAGTAATTGATTATATTGCATTGTAGGTAGCGTGGAGAATGTCAGCATGGACCAACTGTATGCCAGCGTCACAGCAAAGGATCCACGACCTTGTGTCATTGACAGTGATTAATAAGCGATCCAACACTCAGAGCTGTGTCAGAAATGATGGTGTTCAACTTCGTTCCGTTACGTGTAATTATTTAATGACGGGTGACGTTCTCCCTGATTCTGTGTGTGAACATTTTACTTCTAAACCACATTCCGAGCAAGTATGTGATTTTAACTGCTCACAAGACTGTGTCGTTGGTAATTTTACTGAATGGTCTTCCTGTGATGGTTGTTTATTTGTCAACCGGACTCGTGTTCGGAGATTATTTATTGCTCCGATGAATGGTGGGATAACATGTCCTTTGCTGACGCAAACGGAACATTGTCCTTATTGTAAGACTACTTATCGTTTTTCCGTCACTCCCTGGACGGAGTGTAAAGCATTCCATTTAAAAAATCCAGATAAACAAAATCGTTCTCATCCTTTAATTGGCTACCAGAGTCGGCAGGTGCTATGCATCGATATTCATGGGCAGAAGGTCGGTCACAGGTAAGTTGTGTTTGTGTGTCTAGCATCAAACTACTTGGATAGGACCCATGCATTTAGACACCACATGTTATTAACTCTAACCCTCATATCAGCCAAAGTTGGCTTCTGAAGTGGTCTTCAGAAATGTTCATTTGCAGACCAAGAGAAGACTATTTTTGAAAATTTACCACTGGAATGACTGACTCGATAAGCAAGCCAGTCATTACAGGGTAAAATTTAAAAAATAGTCTTCTCTTCTCTGCAAATGGATATTTTTATGAGCCAATCTAAAACATTTTTAACAAATTTGAGGGTTAAAGAGTTAACCCTCAGATTTTTTCAAGAAAATTTAAATTTTCTCATAGACGCAAATCCCTCCTCGTTACAGAGCCTGGGTCACTCTCCTCTTTATAGAGCCTTGATCCCTCCTCATTACAGAGCCTGGGTCACTCTCCTCTTTATAGAGCCTTGATCCCTCCTTATTACAGAGGCTGGGTAACTCTCCTCTTTACAAAGCCTTGATCCCTCCTCATTACAAAGGCTGAGTCACTCTCCTCTTTACAAAGCCTTGATCCCTCCTCATTACAGAGCCTGGGTCACTCTCCTCATTACAGGGCATGGGTCACTCTCCTCATTACAAAGCCTGGGTCACTCTCCTCATTACAGAACCTGGGTCACTCTCCTCATTACAGAGCCTGGGTCACTCCTCATTACAGTGCCTGGGTCACTCTCCTCATTACAGAGCCTGGGTCATTCCTCATTACAGAGCCTGGGTCGCTCATCATTACAGAGCCTGGGTCACTCTCCTCTTTATAGAGCCTTGATCCCTCCTCATTACAGAGGCTGGGTCACTCTCCTCTTTACAGAGCCTTGATCCCTCCTCATTAAAGAGGCTGGATAACTCCTCTTTACAAAGCCTTGATCCCTCCTCATTACAGAGCCTGAGTCACTCTCCTCTTTACAAAGCCTTGATACCTCCTCATTACAGAGCCTGGGTCACTCTCCTCTTTACAAAGCCTTGATCCCTCCTTATTACAGAGCCTGGGTCACTCTCCTCTTTACAAAGCCTTGATCTCTCCTCATTACAGAGCCTGAGTCACTCTCCTCTTTACAAAGCCGTGATCTCTCCTCATTACAGAGCCTGGGTCGCTCTCCTCTTTACAAAGCCTTGATCTCTCCTCATTACAGAGCCTGGGTCACTCTCCTCTTTACAGAGCCTTGCTCCCTCCTCATTACAGAGGCTGGGTAACTCTCCTCTTTACAGAGCCTTGATCCCTCCTCATTAAAGAGGCTGGGTAACTCCTCTTTACAAAGCCTTGATCCCTCCTCATTACAGAGGCTGGGTAACTCTCCTCTTTACAGAGCCTTGATCCCTCCTCATTACAGAGGCTGGGTCACTCTCCTCTTTACAAAGCCTTGATCCCTCCTCATTACAGAGCCTGAGTCACTCTCCTCTTTACAAAGCCTTGATACCTCCTTATTACAGAGCCTGGGTCACTCTCCTCTTTACAAATCCTTGATCTCTCCGAAATACAGAGCCTGGATCACTCCTCTTTACAAAGCCTTGATCTCTCCTCATTACAGAGCCTGGGTCACTCTCCTCTTTACATAGCCATGATCCCTCCTCATTACAGAGACTGGGTAACTCTCCTCTTTACAGAGCCTTGATCCCTCCTCATTACAGAGGCTGGGTAACTCTCCTCTTTACAGCGCCTTGATCCCTCCTCATTACAGAGCCTGGGTCACTCTCCTCTTTACAAAGCCTTGATCCCTCCTCATTACAGAGCCTGGGTCACTCCTCATTACAGGGCCTGGGTCACTCTCCTCATTACAAAGCCTGGGTCACTCTCCTAATTACAGAGCCTGGGTCACTCTCCTCATTACAGAGCCTGGGTCACTCCTCATTACAGTGCCTGGATCACTCTCCTCATTACAGAGCCTGGGTCACGCTCCTCATTGCAGAGCCTGGGCCACTCTCCTCTTTGCAAAGCCTTGATCCCGCTCCATTACAGAGCCTGGGTCACTCTCCTCTTTACAAAGCTTTGATACCTCCTCATTACAGAGCCTGGGTCACTCTCCTCTTTACAAAGCCTTGATACCTCCTCATTACAGAGCCTGGGTCACTCCTCATTACAGAGCTTGAGTCACTCTCACTGATTACAGAGCCTGGATCTCTCCTCATTACAGAGCCTGGGTCACTCTCCTCTTTACAAAGCCTTGATACCTCCTCATTACAGAGCCTGGGTCACTCTCCTCTTTACAAAGCCTTGATACCTCCTCATTACAGAGCCTGGGTCACTCCTCATTACAGAGCTTGAGTCACTCTCACTGATTACAGAGCCTGGATCTCTCCTCATTACAGAGCCTGGGTCACTCTCCTCTTTACAGAGCCTTGCTCCCTCCTCATTACAGAGGCTGGGTAACTCTCCTCTTTACAGAGCCTTGATCCCTCCTCATTACAGATGCCGAGTCACCTTCCTCTTTACAAAGCCTTAAGCCCTCCTCATTACAGAGCCTGAGTCACTCTCCTCTTTACAAAGCCTTGATACCTCCTTATTACAGAGCCTGGGTCACTCTCCTCTTTACAAATCCTTGATCTCTCCTAAATACAGAGCCTGGGTCACTCTCCTCTTTACATAGCCTTGATCCCTCCTCATTACAGAGACTGGGTAACTCTCCTCTTTACAGAGCCTTGATCCCTCCTCATTACAGAGGCTGGGTAACTCTCCTCTTTACAGCGCCTTGATCCCTCCTCATTACAGAGCCTGGGTCACTCTCCTCTTTACAAAGCCTTGATCCCTCCTCATTACAGAGCCTGGGTCACTCTCCTCTTTACAAAGCCTTGATATCTCCTCATTACAGAGCCTGGGGCACTCTCCTCATTACAGAGCTTGAGTCACTCACTGATTACAGAGCCTGGATCTCCTCATTACAGAGCCTGGGTCACTTTCCTCATTACAGAGCCTGGATCACTCTCCTCTTTACAGAGCCTGGGCCACTCCTCTTTACAGATCCTGGGCCACTTTGGATTTCAGATGTTGAAATGTGTACAACTTTGTGAGAGTGATTGCAGATAGTGATTTATATCCTTTTTCCAGCGGGTCTATAAAGTCTACGAAATTCAATGTATCAATAGAATTCCAAGAACTAAATATACTACCTTGCAAGAAGTAGTTTATATAGAAAAAAACCCACAAAGAAAACATGACAATAATTAGAAAAGTTTCTAATACAATCAGAAACCTTCTATCACACAAGGTGATAGGTATAATAAAACTAATACAAAAAAATACATCCCCACCTTACTTTCCCACTAAATCTTATAACCCAACCCCTGAACCATATTAATCACTTCCATAGTATTTCCAAGATCACTTTCACATATAAACTTCCATATTTAATTTGTTCTTAACTATCCAAAAAGTCCTGAAATTCGATATTATGCTGGGTTTTTCCTCATTAATGAAATTTCCGAATTTAAATGTTCATAATGTCACTTCTTAAAAGGTTGAGAATAATACTGAACTGCACGTCTCTCGACTCCGTAACTCTACATTGGCAGTTGACTACATTGGTTATGCCGAAGGCTGCTCTTCTCCCCAGGAAACTATACATTTCTACTTCATTCTAAGGACATACAATCTACTTCAGCTACACATTCTTGTAGCGCAAGTCTACGGGTAGGGTAGAAAAAAAACCTGCAGCTGTGATAATTTAATGGATGAACATGGTCTCACTCAACATACGGTAGCCAAACGGCCCTCGGTTGCTGCTCTACCAAACTTGATGGATGTTGTCAGATGGATTGCAATATGGCGAATGCATGTGGTTCTTCCTATCGTAAACAACTTGCGCAAACTATTTTCTGAAACCTCACCCACAAGGCAAAATAGTGCCTGCTTTAACCAATCACACTGACATTATGCCATTGTTTTGTAGTTATCTACCAATGCCTATCTTGAACACAGCTTACACGACCCTTGCCGTACAATTTGCTAGAATTTCCCCGTAAATCAGTGATATATCCCTACGCCGCCAGTGCAGATTACCATTGCACTAACCCATGCATGAAAGGACATCCACACACATACGGCAGCAGACTTAAAGTTACCATACCACAACAAAATATGTAAAATCAAAAATAGTGAAAACACTGACAACCACTGTGACGCAGTGACTTCACCAGCGGTGAAATCACTCCATCACAGGCTAACTTGGACAAAACATGCACATAGGTGTAGAGACACAGACAGACACACGCACGCACGCACGCACGCACGCACGCACGCACGCACGCACGCACGCACGCACGCACTCACTCACTCACTCACTCACTCACTCACTCACTCACTCACTCACTCACTCACTCACTCACTCACTCACTCACTCACTCACTCACTCACTCACTCACTCACTCACTCACTCACTCACTCACTCACTCACATGTTCACATGCATGCACACACGCTTGTGCATGCATGTACGTATGTCGGCATGCATGCACACGCTTATCCCTGTATGCATGACAATCTTTAAACCGCTTGAAAAAATACTTAATCCTTTAACCATCGAATTTTGTTCAAGATTATTCATAGAAAATGTCCATTTGCAGACCAAGAGAAGACTATTTTTGAAAATTTACCACTGGAGTGACTGGCTCAGTTATCGAGCCAGTCATTCCAGTGGTAAATTTGAAAAAATCTTCGCTTGGTCTGCATATGGACATTTCCCAAGTGTTAAAGGGTTAAACTCTGTTTTCCACAGACACTGCCTAGACATGTATCATATGCCGGAGTTACGTAATCATCGCTCATGCGTGATGTCACAGGACTGTCTCGTCTCTGAGTGGTTAAACTGGCAGCCGATCAACAACACGTGTAAAGCTCGAGATGGTTCAGACATTCCAGGGTATATGTCGCGGAGACGGCGCGTGATGGAGATGCCGTTCGGGACTGGCCAAAAATGCCCAAAATTACACGATACATTCCAAGTTATCGGGGAAACCTTAACTAAGTGTCATAGGTACAGTGAAGTATATTAATCTGGTGTTGGAATACATAGCCATGTCAATGTCAAGACAACTTCACAGGAACGCTTTTGGATATTTTGAAACTAATTTGACTGGAGGCAAAGATGAATGACTGATTGCCGTTGCATGGTATTTAACTCACCTGGCCACAAGTGAGCTTATGTCATGGCGACCATCCATCATCTGTCGTCTGTCTGTCCATCCATCCGGCGTCCAGCCTTCAACTTTTGCTTAAAAATGCTACTCCTCATGAACCACTTTGCAGATTTCAGCCTAATTTGTTTGGGCAATTTCAAGCAGAATTAGCTGGGAGGATAGTATGCTCGTATGTTTCAGAACTTGTATGCAGAATTTTGTCAGTTTTTTCAACGACCATCTTGGATTGTCTGAAAATTTCTGGAAATCACTTAAAAGCCTACTCGATAACCACTGGGCTGATTTTAATCAAACTCTGGAAGAACCCTAGGCTGGTACGCTTCAGAGCTTGTATACAGAATTTTGACGGCTTGATTTTGATGGTGGCCATCTTGGATTTTCCGAAAATTTGAATTCGTATAAAATGGTACTCCTGGAAAAATCCTATTGTCATAGCTTCTAGAAATTCAGAATTTTGAAAGGTCTCTGATTTTCTGAGTTTTCTGGAACCATTTAAAATGGTGCTCCTTCAATTAATAAACTGATTTCAATAAAACTTGGGTGGAACAATCCTATGATGGTAGGCTTCAACATATTAAACGAGAATCTTGAGTGGCCAATTTCATAGTGGGCATCTTGGATTTTCCGAAAATCATCTATCATGTATATTTAAATTATAATGGTTTAAATGGTCCAGGTGAGCACCGCAGGCCCTTGGGCATCTTGTTTCAAACTGCAGTTGGGACACAGTGTATCATCATCATCATCTCTAGCTTTGTCCCGTCCATTTCTAGCTTTGCCCCACCAATTTCTAGATTTGCCCCACCAATTTCTAGCTTTGCCCCACCAATTTCTAGCTTTGCCCCGCCCATGTCTAGCTTTGCCCCGCCCATGTCTAGCTAAGCTCTCTTGTTTTCGTATGTTTGCTGGAATCAATTTGAAACTTTGAAACCTGATTTCCCAGAATTCTCTATGTTTCAAGGTAACTGTGCAGATAAGCTGTTGAATATTTTGAAATTAATTTGATTAATATCATGTTTGAGGTGGACAGAGTTATGTTGTCGAGAATATGGCTCATTTTCCACCAATGACTTATTAGTCTTTTTTTGTGCTTTAGTTTAATTAGTGATTTGAAGGGATATTTATGTCACAGCATATGTTGTAAATCCCATCCTGCTAGCCAATGCTGTCTACTCAGTTAACAATTTCACAGACAAATTTCGGAAAACAGACATTCTTTACGATATAAAACTTATTCCTTTGAATATTTTGAAATTACTTAGACTGGAAATCATTGCTGCCTAGGGCAGCAATGGTTTCCAGTCAAATTAATTTCAAAATATTCAACAATATTCCTGTTATAGGTATGTGTAATTCATTAGTGGAAGTATTAACAGGGCGTTACAGACATTAGTACTATGTACTTCTGCTTCAGGACATTTCATGGTCTTGTCAGCTTTATTTCTCTCACGCTTTAAGTAAAATTCTATTTATTATTTTGGAAGTAATTCAACTGAAATTAGTTACTATAACAACCTTCAATCGAATCGTTTCCAGAATATTTCTACATGTTTCTTATTAAGTTCTCTTAGAACTGGTTTAATAAAGTTGTGTCTTCAGGATGAAATGCATTAACTCTTTAACCCACGAATTTGTTCAAGAAAATTAAAATTTTCTCATAAAAAATGCCCGTTTGCAGACCAAAAGAAGACTATTTTTTTTTTAATTTGACCAATGAAATGACTGGCTCAGTTATCAAGCCAGTCATTCAGTGATAAATTTTCAAAAATAATCTTATTGTTCTGCAAATGGGCATTTCCCAAGACCACAGCAGAAGCATATGAGTGTTAAAAGGTTAAGCATCGAGATCATATTTGTGTATTTTAGTAGGTCATCATTACCCTAATGGATGTTTGTACCTAAGATTAGATGTTTCACACATTTATTTATTATTCTGAGATGATATTTTGTCTGTTTTCATTAATATTATCGTTTAGCATCTTATGAACCCTACAGATGTGCTTTCTGTTCGACGAAGGAATGTTGTTTAGACGGGTTGTTAATAGTCTAGCTATTGTAAATGGTTTGTTAGCGTACAGCGGTCTATTGTTATGATTGGTCCTTATATCATCATCTCGTAGTGAAAATAGGGGATTGTATTTATGTCTGTGTGTTAGTCTGTTTGTTTCTCCATCCAGGACTGTTATCTCTGGAATTCAAAAAACACCAAACCAATCAGACATTGCAGTCCTTCGCCCTCACATTTGATCACATCTTTTGTAATTTTGGGCTTTGCAGATGTTTTCTTCGGATCACAACCAATGCAAGGTTGGGGAATCCTAGTATATTGTTGCACTATTTCTTGTGTTAAAATTTGAGTCAAATCCAACCAGCAGTTATTGAGATATCCATACATGCAGAATTTGACCTGAGCAGGATCCATTTTCTTAATTTCGATCACATCGAAAACTGTGGAAATTTTAATATACCATTCCAACCTTACTTGTGTTAAGGTGTGAGTGAAATGGACGCTTCCAGTCTTAGCCATGCCGCACCCATCTCTAGCTAAGCTCCACCTACACCTCGATCGTATTGAGATTGATCGATCTCTGAACTCTCTGACTATCAATTTCTAGAAAACTATACAGGTAAGCTATTGGATATTTTGGAACTAATTTGACTGGGTACTGTTGCTGCCTATGGCAGCAACAGTGCCCAGTCAAATTAGTTTCAAAATATTCAACAGCATGTTTATTAAATAGTAGAGACATACAATTCGTATAATGTGTCAGACTATTAAGAGTCAAAGATGGGCCAAATAGAGTAATTTATGCGGTAATGATTACGATGTCATCCTACACGCCACTTAGCTGATTATGGTATCATATGATGTCAGATTGATAGATGGATACTCTGGAAAGGTGAACTGGGTCCATTCACTCCATATTTTAAGAATACACCTCCAGACTGACCGACTGACAGGCAGTACACTCTTCCCCATCCTCTAAACTAGGAAACATCAACCTATGATCCAGAATAAAATCTGAAAGATTTTGTGAAAGAATAAAAAGGTAGGCAGATTTGCAATCTCTCATTGCTCAATATTGCTTATCACTGTTTGTATGTCTGTATGTGTGTCTGTCTGTTTCTGGCTGTGTGCTTGGACACACGGATGCATACTTGCACACAGATATGTGCACATGCACACGCATGCATGCACGCACACACACACACACGCACGCACACATGTATGCCCACACACACACACACACAGCATATTTCTGTGAATCCCAGTATTATTGTCCAACTGCAATCGATATTAATTAAAGCATTTCTTTGAATATTTTGAATTTAATTTGATTTCCTATGGTGATTTACTTGGATTATAAGTGACCAGCTATCTACCACCCCTCGGCACAGCATAAGGTGGTCTCTTAACCATTTAATGGTCAAATTTAGTCACAAAAATTTTAATATCTGCCTATTGAATGTCCATGTACAGGCCAAGAAAATCCAATTTTTGAAAATTTGGCACTGGAATGACTGGCTCGGTTACCAAGCCAATTTCTGTGGTAAAATTGTCAAAAATTGGATTCTCTTGGCCTGTTAATGGACATTCCACAAGACCATAACAAAGGCCGTTTTTTGCAGGCTTGACCATTAAAGGGTTAAGTCAGGTTTTACTGTGTATGTACATAGTGAGTGATGTGAATTATAGGCACCATTTCAACCATCCCCTTCCCCCATGAAAAACGGCAGTGCCACTGCCACCACAACTCTCTAGTTTATTTTAATCCTATTTCCAGATATGAGTGGATTGTCTCACCTTGGTCTGTGTGTAAGCTGCTCGGTGATAGTGCTGGGATTATGAACAGAGCGGAGCAGTGTGGACCCGGTGTTCAATCGAGGAAGGTTTTCTGTGTTCGTAAAACTGGTATGAGCGATTATTATTATGTGCTAGTTAGCTGTCAAATAGAGAGATCTGACATGCCACTCGGGTATCTTGCATCATATTCAATTGCGCCACCTATAGGCTGATGTCACAATCATAATTGACAGAAATGAAGCTGCAATAGAAGTGTACAAATTGTATGTCTTTGATAGATTTACTATTTAATAAACATTCTGTTGAAAATTTTGAAACTAATTTCATGGGCCGCTGTTGCTGCCATAGGTGGCAGGCAATAGGCAATGACAGCACCCATAAAAATTAGTTTGAAAATATTAAACAGCTTACCAGTAAAGGTATCTTGGTATTGTGCTTCTGGGAATTCAGGGTTCAGTCATATCCCAATATGGACAAAATGTAGGCGGATCTTAGCTAGAAATGGGCGTGGCATGGATAAACGTCGATTCATCTGTTACATCGCTTGTTACCCGATGTCACAAAATCAAAATGAAGTAGGTTCATCCCGAAAATCAAAATGTTTGTTACGAATGTATGTCAGATTGAATCCCTCCATTGAGCACAGCGCCTTTACCATCCAGGCTACAACTTGAAAGCTATTGCATGTTTTACAATAAACCTGTGTAAACCTCCTTATCTAATACATAGAGGATCTTAAACTCAGGGTCCCATTTACCGGTAACCCCTTAACATTCATATCAGCCAAAAATGGCTTCAGCATTGGTCTTGAGAAATGTCCATTTACAGACCAAGAGAAGACTATTTCTGAAAATTTACCACTAGAATGACTGGTTCAGTTATCGAGCCAGTCATTCCAGTGGTGAATTTTCGAAAATAGTCTTCTCTTAATCTACAAATGGACATTTTCTATGAGAAAATGGAAATTTTCGTGAACAAATTCGAGTGTTAAAGTGTTACCATCACTATTATCAATAGAGTAGATTATTGTCACTTTGCATGAGCTTTAGCAATATTTTTATTTAGCAATAGCTTTCAAGTAAAATTATCGTATTAACTGAAATTTTGACATTTTCCAATAACGTCGATCTCTGAAACCCTTCCATTAGCATATGATCATTAAGGGTGGTATCTGTACCATGCTAGACAATATCTAGCTAAAAATACAAATGATATTTTACAGTAAAAATTGTGTAGATACCATCTTAGGTAGGTAAATGACTGACTAAGCATGTACTAGTCGTCGCTTTGTTCATCCGTCCATTCATCCTCTACAAGCTTGTGGGGACCATAATTTCAAGATTTTTATATGTACGATCATGAAACTTGCTATGTGGATGTATCGTATGGAGAAGATGTGCAGTGTGTAAAATCTGTGGTCAGCGTGACGTACCTTTCACGGTTCAGTAAGCATTACTGAAAATCTTTGTCCATCCTGTAGTTTTGAGATTTTTTGGTATGCAGGGAATAAACTTAATATGTGGATGTATCTTATGGAGCCAATGTGCAGTGTGTGAAAAGTAAGTCAGTCTGACCTCCTTTTTGACTACTTTTTCACGGTTCATTGAACATTGCAGAAATATTTTGTCCGGGCTGTAGCTTCAAGAGTGTTTGGTATAAAGGAACTAAACTTGATATGTGGATGCATCATAAGAAGGAGGTGTACAGTCTATGAAGAGTAGGTAAGTGTGACCTACCTTTGACATGCTTTTCATGCTTTATTGAACATTACAGAACATGTTAGTCCAGGCTATAATTTCAAGAGTTTGGCATACTGAAACTAAACCTGGTGTATGGATGCATTATACGCTGAAGGAGTCTCTCATATGAAAACTTGTGACCTACTTTTCATGGTTCACTAAACATTACAGAGAATCTTTGTCCGGACCATAGTTTATGCAGTGTCCCTATGGAGTATGCCTTTGGGGCTCATACATCAGTTTACTGATATGCCTTGTTTTATTTTCTAGATGGCTACAAAGTTGTTCCGGTTACTGCAGAGTTATGTCCCATGCCAAAGCCGGCATTTATGGAACATTGTCAGATACGATGTACACAGAACTGCACCGTGTCTGAATGGTCTGTATGGCAGCCATGTTTGCCGGATCCATGCCTAGAACACAAAAACACTAAACAAGGTGAGATATTAAATGCATTATTACTCTTCAAGCCGACTCTAAGCTGGCCTCTGCGCTGGTCTTAAGGAATGCCCATGTACAGGTCAAGAGATTATTTTGGTCAATTTACCGCTGGAATAAGTGGTTTGGTTATTTAACCAGACATTCCAGTTTAAATTGTCAAAATTATTTTCTTGCTCCGCAAATAGACATTTTCCAAGACCACTGCAGAAAGGGTTTTTGGCCAGCTTCACCATATTATCTACAAACTAGAATGAACCCAAGGGTGATGCTGACATGCCTTTGCGCTAGGCTTGCACGATATTTTCCTTGGCAGTGTTGCCCACAACAGCTGCTTTTTTATTAAACATGTTGAAAGCACTAGTTATGACATTGTGTAAATACTGTTAATGTATATATATAGAGAATATTAACTATGCATGGTTTATTAACCTTTAGCACTTAACACTTTTGGCCACTATTGTAGATCACCAAAATACCTATTTTTGAAAGTTTAACACTGGAATGACTGGCTCTGAACAGTGCCAGTCATTCCAGTGGTAAATTTTCAAAAATATGTTTTCTGTGATCTACAATGGTGTCTAAAATTGATCTATTGAAATGGCCATTGTATATTTAACTAATAACATTTGAACTGCATGTCAATAAACAATAACTTAAAGCACTGTACTTGTTTGTTGTCTGATAAACCAACCAACCTACATTGACAACCTTGTATGATTAACATTTCCAAAGACCACTACATTAGTAATTAGCAAAGACCACTGCATTAGTTTTTCTATAAAACCCTAACTTGACTTTGGACGAATTGAAAAATTACGAGTATCTGGGGCGAGTTTGCTCAAGGACGACTTGACCGACTTCGATATAATGCGCACGTATTTTTTATAATGTAACTGGAATGACTAAATATAGTGGAATACATAATCTAAAATCAGACAAAACAATAATTTATCAAAAATAATCTGTATAAATCAGATTAAAATGCGTAATTAGTGAAAATATATCAGCAAATAACCGGATATGTCTAATTCATAGGGAGTAACTATGTGATGCGATTGCTGATTGGTTGAAGCATAGATAACGCAGTAGCGTGTATCCAATAAGGACGCTGGTATCGGGGAGCTTTGAGCTATATGCTGTTTGGAAAAAATCAATATTTTAACGTATGCCTACCTGTAAATCTACGGTATCGTTGAACATCGCTGCTGGGATGAGCTTTTTAGTTTAGAAATTGGAAACACCTAACGATCGAGTATTGTTAAACATTATAAACACCAATCCGTCAGTCAATCAAGCAGCCGCTATTGCTAAATAAATGAGAGCTTATAGCGCGTATTGATACCGTTATTCAATACAAAGACACTGCCGCTAATCCGTCAAATGACCATTCAAATGAAAAAGATATCACAATATCTTCCATATATTCCTTCATCCATTTAGATATTTTGTAAGGCGTTGCTGCTTTAGGCAAGTATGCATGTGCAAATTAATTTCAAAATGTTCAGCATATTAGTGATAACAACTTTGTGATCTGTCCAATGTTCTGAGCTGTGAAACAGTGAAAGGGTTAAGACACCCACACACACGTTTGTATATGCTTGATCAGTTGTATTGGATTTCTCAAGCGTGAGTTCCTCTAGAGGGAGATTCCGCTGTTATCCAATCAAATACTGACACGTCACACTGACGTTTAGCACAACAGACAGAAACATGGCGGGTATTTTTGCAATTTGTAGGCCAAACAAGGTGACTAACATCGGGCTTGTAAACTCATTATTTATAAAAATTAGATCAAATGGAGTACTAAGGATGATTTAGTGATTGTGTTTACAATTAAATGTGGTGGTTGAATCTGATTTATGGGCATTAACAACTTTGAGTTGTGCAAGAAAACATACAACAAATCATAGTCTTAAACAATGCAGTAAGTTCATTTTTATTGAACACACAATACATTAGATATATTTTTAAAGTAAAAGCATGCACAAATAAATATACACACACAGTATAATCGATAATTAAGCACACGCAAAGTTACCAGTTTACGTTACACATTTTCATTGCGTCCCTCGTGCGTCCTCAGGGATGCAGAGGGTTAATTTTTATGCGTCCCTCTGCCATTTTTATGCACATACATGCGCAAAAGGACGCATAAGGGCAACTCTGGTCCTAGGAGATATCGTGATATATCGTGGTGAGAAAATCGCGATATTTCGATATATCGTATAACCTATTTTATGGTATATGAATTCACAGTAGGAATTGGTCTTGGGTTGATTTGGACTGCACGTTTTGGCTTATGTAGACATGTCAGCTTTGCTATCAGTTTGAATATCAGTTTTGACCAAATATGACTTCTAATTGGTAAATTTCAACAAAAACTTTAAATCCAGTCACCAAGATGCTTAAAGAACGATCGTTAATAACGCGGAAATAGGACGACACTATTTCCTGGTGTAAATTTTTGATGCCTTACACCTTGTCTTAATTTATACCCTGTCCATCATTGCGGGAGTGAAATTATTACAGTGGACAAGCTAAATATTGCGTACTCTGTTATAATCATCGTTTATTACATCAAAATTAATCCACAAATTTGACATTTCATGTCGTCTTTGTGAAAATGTACAAATCACATGATATTAGAAATGCACTTTGGATCCATAGATATCTAATGTTTAGATCTGATCCGCATTTACCGAGCACCCGTTTAGTAATAATAGTTAGCCTTCAGAAACATCTCGGATAGGTCACCTTGCAGGCTAAAGTGAATATACTGTCTCATTTAGCTATCACATTGGTGAATGCACCACCTCTCGCCTCCAAAATCAAAATCATGAGAGCAAGCAAAATCATGTGATCTATATATTTTTTACTAATAACAGTTATCCTTCAGAAATATCTCGGATAGATCACCTTGTTGGCTAAAGTGTGTATACCGTCTCATTTAGCTATCATATTTGTGAACGCACCATCTCTCGCCTCAAAAAACAGTAGAGCAAGCAATATCACGTGATTTATATATTTTCGCGACACCATTTATTGTCAAATTTAGGATTAATTTTGATTTTATAAACCATGCTTATTAAGAAATATACAATATTTATACCGTTCCAGGTAATAATTTCAGTCACGCGATTGCGGTTTTGAGGTATCCAGTAGGGCGGCAAGAAATTGTACCAGTAAATTCCGTTCAATTTTCGTATTATTGTCCATCTTTTAAAACAATTTTAAGGAATGAACTTCAACTTTTTCTTGACCTATTCCTAATATAAGCCCACCCCTCTTGCAAAGATGTTGGTTTGGAAATAAATTGAACAGCTTACCGTAGGCAGAATACGACGTGACAATAAAATTTTCGCGATATTTTGATTTTTTCAAAATCATATAAAAAATCGTGGCTGGAAAAAAAGAATTGCGATTTTTTATAATATCGGATAATCGTGCAAGCCTACTTTGTGCTCTTGTCTTGGCAATGCACTTAGTGACCCCTGTGACCTAGATAGTTATCCATTGACCCCAAACTCAAAATCAACCAGAACTGCTGTGGTGAATCTAACTTCTTGCATTCCAGAGCTATAGTAAAAAATTCTGCTAAGCATGTTGTGACTCTGTTACCTAGGTCTTTGATGCTTTGTCCTGAAACCCATCAAACCTCCAGCCACCCATAATTTAAATGGATGTACCAAATTTGGCGATCCTACCTATATGTCATCCCGATTTATTGCTACCAAAAATGTAAATTGTGTAATACACATAGTAACCCCGTGATGTAAATATTTGATCTTTTGACCCGAAATAAGTTTTGTTTCTAGCCAACCACATTGTGAATGTATGTTTTCCAATTTGGTGACTACCTTCATGCATTGCAGAGCTATCCATGAAAATGTTTATTCTAGTGTGCACTAAGTGACCCTGTGACCTCGATGTGTGACCTTTTGACCCCAAATTAAGATTTTTGCTAGCCACTCATAATATGATGGTATGTGCCAAGTTTGGTCGTTCTATCTCATAGGATTCAGGAGATATGCCTTGGACAGGCATGCAGGCAAACAGACACCAGCCGCAATGCTCACATCAGTCTACGGCGGCGGCGTGAGTAATAAATAGAGTGAATTTGGTACGTGATAGCATTAAAGGCCGCATTTTCAATCAATGTTTCAGAGAACCACCGGAGTCGATTTAGGGATATCGTTCAGCCACTTGGTGGATTCGGTCTTCCGTGTCCGCATTTAGCTGAAAGTCGTCCATGTGAATCAGTATTGTGCTATCAATGGAGTTCTACAACTATTGGTGCTCCGTGTCAACTGTTTGAACCTGCAAAGGGATGTGGACCGGGTGTAGAACGTAGAAATATCACATGTATGAGCAGAAATCGAGTAAGTATATTAACCCCCTTGTGTCAACAATATAGCACTTATATAGCCATATTAATTAACCATTTAATGGTCAAGATGCTCATTAAATGCAATCCATTTGCAGGCCAAGAGAAAACAATTTTTAAAAGTTTTCCAATATAATTTACAAAAATGTTTGCATAATCAGTGCATAATCAGTATCCATTTGCAGGCCAAGAGGAGGCTATTAAAAAAAATTTATCACTGAATTTCAGTGGTAAATTTGCAAAAAATAGTCTTCTCTTGGCCTGCAAATGGACATTTCTCAACACCAGTGAAGAGACTGCTTACCCAGAGATTCTCCTGTAGCAAGACATTTCAACTCACCTAACCATGGCAAGGAGCATGTTTCTTTCCACATGATCCATGTTCTAAGAGGGGACTCAGATGTAGATTCTAACACTCCCCATCAGGAGGAAAAAAGAAGCATACTGGATCCATCAGCTCCACACAATGGAGCCACTAGGCATGAACCATATCGAATAAGGAGGCCTCTTTATCGAGGTTTACCATTGAATGGTTAAGTTGACAGATGGGTTAACAATGCCCGTCAAATTTTAGATTAAACAATTTGTGTCCATTTTGTATAGTATGATAACTTATGATCATTTTGTATGGTATGATAACTTATGATCATTTTGTATAGTATGATAACTTATGATCATTTTGTATGGTATGATAACTTATGATCAATTGTATGATATCATAACTTGTGATAATTTTGTATGGTATGATAACTTATGATCAATTGTATGATATCATAACTTGTTATCATTTTGTATGGTATGATAACTTGTGATCATTTTGTATGGTATGATAACTTGTGATAATTTTGTATGATATCACAACTTGTGATCATTTTGTATGGTATGATAACTTATGATCAATTGTATGATATCATAACTTGTGATCATTTTGTATAGTATGATAACTTGTGATCATTTTGTATAATATGATAACTTATGATCAATTGTATGATATCATAACTTGTTATCATTTTGTATGGTATGATAACTTGTGATAATTTTGTATGGTATCACAACTTGTGATCATTTTGTATGGTATGATAACTTATGATCAATTGTATGATATCATAACTTGTGATCATTTTGTATGGTATGATAACTTGTGATAATTTTGTATAATATGATAACTTGTGATCATTTTGTATGATATCACAACTTGTTATCATTTTGTATAGTATGATAACTTGTGATCATTTTGTATAGTATGATAACTTATGATCAATTGTATGATATCATAACTTATCATTTTGTATAGTATGATAACTTGTGATCATTTTCTATGGTATGATAACTTGTGATAATTTTGTATAATATGATAACTTGTGATCATTTTGTATGGTATGATAACTTATGATCATTTTGTATGGTATGATATCTTGTGATCATTTTGTATAGTATGATAACTTATGATCAATTGTATAATATCATAACTTGTTATCATTTTGTATGGTATGATAACTTGTGATCAATTGTATGATATCATAACTTGTTATCATTTTGTATGTTATGATAACTTGTGATCATTTTGTATGGTATGATAACTGGTGATCATTTTGTATGGTATCATAACTTGTTATCATTTTGTATGGTATGATAACTTGTGATCAATTGTATGATATCATAACTTGTTATCATTTTGTATGGTATGATAACTTGTGATCATTTTGTATGGTATGATAACTTGTGATCATTTTGTATGGTATGATAACTTGTGATCATTTTGTATGGTATGATAACTTGTGATCATTTTGTATGGTATGATAACTTGTGATCATTTTGTATGATATCACAACTTGTGATCATTTTGTATGGTATGATAACTTGTGATAATTTTGTCTAATATGATAACTTGTGATCATTTTGTATGGTATGATATCCTGTGATCATTTTGTATAGTATGATATCTTGTGAACATTTTATATAGTATGATATCTTGTGATCATTTTGTATGGTATGATAACTTATGATCATTTTGTATGGTATGATATCTTGTGAACATTTTGCAAAGAGTGTAGATGTTGCTTTTTGTAACAGCCACAATAGCTTTCAGCAATATCGGTTCAAAATGTATTAATATCTAAATCAATTTAGCATAGGGTCAGGATAATATTGGTGAAAGTTCAATTTGGCCGTTATTGTCCAGGAAGTCATTGATAAGCTTGAGGACATATGAATTAGGCTCTCTCCATCTGTCTCTCCCTCAGTCTCTCCAGATTAATTTCTGTAGCATATTTTTTAGATGCTTACAGTGTTTCTCATGACATCAAAATTTCCTGCAACATGGAAGACCCCAGCTGAAATCTTGGCTTCTCAAATGGAAATCTGGTGTTCCCAAGCAATATTTCTCAAAAAGAGAGCATGTTGGGCTTGCAAAGCAACATTGTGGTGGTAGATTTCTGCACAAACCTATAAGACTACACAATCGTACAAGATTTTCAAGGGTCCCATGGGACCCACTGCTACTACTTTTGTGGGTCCCAAGCTGTATTTTGGGGTATATAACCTCAAAAGGGACCTTTATGAGAATCCCTGGATGCCTACATGGATCAATCTAAAATGTTGTACATGCGATTGAATACCTCCTGGAAATGCCAAGAATGGAAATTGTTTTCAACCCATGAAATGATTGGTAAAAGATATTTGGGATAATTTTACCTATCTACATTCAGACAACACTGTATGATATGATCTTACTTATGATCAGTGGACCTTACCACTGCATCCATTTATCACATGACGTCATAATCAGCTAAGCGGCGTGTAGAATGACATCATAATCATGATGTCATAAATGATTCGATTAAGCCTGTCTTTAACGCTTAATAGTCTGACAGGTTGTACGAATTGTATGTCTTTGCCATTTAATAAACATGCTGTTGAGTATTTTGAAAATAATTTGACTGTACGCTGTTGCTGCCATAGGGTATTAGTTTCAAAATATTTAACAGGTAACCTGTATAGATTTCTAGAAATTGATAGTCAGTGAGTTCAGGGATCGATCTATCGCAACACGAGCAAGGTGTGGGTGGAGCTTAGCTAGTGGTGGGAAGTGCATAGGTAAACTGGATAGGTCCATTGACACATGATGAAATATGCCCAAAATCTTCATTGTTATCTTCTCGAAAAAATATTAATTTGTCAGAAATCCAGTCTTTCCTGTGACTTCTTTGTGACTAAACAGTCCTTATTACCGAGGACTTAAGGGTCAGCGACTTTCACCAAGACCCTTTTAACAGTAGCGGTCATGTTCAGCTCCTAACAAGTCTTGTCTTGTGCATTGCAACAGTGAAACCTATGTCTTTAATATGCATAGGTGAATGTGTGTGTGTATGCGTGCGTGCGTGCGTGTGCGTATGCGTGTGCGCGCGCGTGTGTGTGTGATCACATATAAAGCAAACCTAAATATCACTTGTTTTATTATCCAGACATTGTCACAAGATAATGATTGCATTAAGTGGACATCACAGTCACGGCCCTCCTCCAGCATGCCATGCACAGTTCCATGTCCGTATGATTGCGTCGTGTCAAAATGGGCTCAATGGAGTCAGTGTTCTCAAAACTGTAATTCTCGAGAACAACATTTCCGCAAGAGGACAAAATCAATTCTATCTCGGCCAGCATTTGGTAAGTCCTTTAGAATATTTACTCCTTTGAATGAGAGCACAAACTTCAAAACGTTTGTATTCACTGTTGATCTTCAAACAACATTATCATCTGTGGGTGGACTATAAGACGGACGGACACTATAATAAAATTATACATATGACTCCAGCTTATTTTTAGTTTGCATGGCCTGACAAAATTTGACCATTAAAGGGTTAAAATATTCACCGGCCTATTCCGTACATCATACAGGATTTGCCATTTGTGGCCTATAACTGTTAGAGAGTTAAACAAGCTAAATGGCATGCGCTTTAGGTGTAGAGTCCCGAAATAATGACAGAAGTAACATTCTCTATAGCATGTAGCTAAATGCTAAGCTGTTAGCACCTCCACTGCCCCCCCCCCCCCCATCCACCCTTTCCTGATGAGACAATTCATGAGCACTTAGCGACTGGCTTAACCCTTTAACACTCATATCAGCCAGAAACAACTTCTGCAGTGGTCTTGAGAAATGTCCGTTTTCAGAGCAAGAGATGACTATTTTTGAAAATTTACCACTAATGACTGGCTCGATAACCGAGCCAGTCATTCCAGTGGTAAATTTTCAAAAATAGTATTCTCTTGCTCTGCAAATTGTCATTTTCTATGAGAAAATAAAATTTCCTTGAAGAAATTTGAGGTTTAAATGGTTAAGGAGGGTGGTTATGTAATATAAATGTTTGTTGTTTTTGCTGTTCAGACATTGTGTGGATAATGATGATGAGTGATGAAAGTATACTCACTCATCTGGCAACTTTTCAAAATGAGCAGGCATTTTCATGCCACTGGTAGTGTTTTAAAATGAAAACTTTATGTTAGTTGGAATGACACCAAAGCAGCACGTTGTCAATAGCGAAGTGCTGAGGTGAAAATATCTGTGTAAATCATATCGTGTAAATTAACAATTGTTTATTTACTTGCATGTGTTGTGCTTCCTCATTTTATATATATACTGTCTAATTCGATGGAAGGGATTACATCCCCTTATCACATTTACTTCATTAGTTAGGAGGAATTATCTCCCAATAGCACATTTATTCCTTTGAATGGGATGTACACATGTATGGGACACTTTTACCAGTTTTATCTCATGTTTCAGGAGAAATAATATTAATCTCATTGTTTAGGAGTTACCTCCCTTATCACATTTATTTCTTTTGGCCAGAACTTATCACATTTAGTACATTGTTACCCCCCCTTATCACAATTTCTTTGAACAGGAGAAGTTACCTCCCCTTATCTCATGTATCTGATTGTATGGGGATACTCGGCAATATTCCTATTGACATCACGCCTCGGTGCTGGCTTCATGAACATGGCTGGCTTGATGAATGCAATTTATATATAATGATGGTCTGTACACTATTTACATATGTCTGATCAGGTGTGTTAGAAAATCGTCTGTTGGATAGAGGTCTTGAACTTCTCTACATCCGGAGCAGTAATTGTCTCCGGCCAGGTCATTCCATGTTCGTATGATTCACGAGAAGAATGAGCTATGTAACTGGCTGATGGGTGGTATGGCTGTGGCTTCCATGGGTGGCTACGCCTGGTGGTGCTTACGTTCACCCACTGATGGTGATATTCCGCTTGTCATGTAGAATTTTATACATGAGGATTACATTCGTCTTTCTTCATGTGTGTTCCAGGCTTCCCATCTCCACCCGTATATCATGGCGGAGACACTGTCTTGGGTATCTTAATGCTGGCATCCACTGTACTGTTCTAAGTGAGTTTTGAGGTCATTTGTTGGTGTATCACACACTGTAGGATGTGTATTCCAGGTTGGGTCTGACCATTAACTGGTAGCCTCACTCTTTGACAAATGTTTGGCACGCTTTTAGGTTTCTGCATAGGAAGCTGAGTACTCTGTGCTGCTGATGTTGATTTTGATATGTGGTTATGCCATATGGTTGTTCGTTAGCTCCACGCCAACATATGGTGTTAACTTCTTGTTTTTTAGCCATTCGCCTCCCATTGTGTAGTATATGGTGAGGCTTGATCTTTGCTGGGTAACCTTCATGATGTTACATTTTGACACATTGAATTTCATCTGCCATCTCTCTGTCCATTCCATAGCCGTGGGTGTCTAGACCTGCTTGTAGTATGAGTTGATCTTTTTGTGAGTGTATGGTTCAGTATATAAGGCAATCATCGCCATTATCACATATCACTTGCAACATTTATTTCTTTGGACAAGAGAACTTATCTCCCCTTATCACATTTATGACATTGTGGAGGAGTGGCAGAGGATTTCCCTTCCGTATGACATATTTTGGACAAGAGAACTTATCTCCCCTTATCACATTTATGACATTGTGGAGGAGTGGCGTGGCGGAGGATTTCCCTTCCGTATGACATATTTTGGACAAGAGAACTTAGCTCCCCTTATCACATTTATGACATTGTGGAGAAGTGGCGGAGGATTTCCCTTCCGTATCATATATTTTGTATAAGAGAACTTATCTCCCCTTATCACATTTATGACATTGTGAAGGAGTGGTGGAGGAGTTCCCTTCCATATCACATATTTTGTCCAGGAGAAATTATCTCCCCTTATCACATTTAGCTCATTGATTAAGAGTTGCCTTATTTATCATATGTTTTACATTGGATAGAAGCATTTATTTCCCATTATCAGAGATATGTATCCTGATGGAAATCATGAAATACTTACCTTTAGGACATTTATCTCATTAGAGATTGTGAGACTGGAAGCTAAATGGAGGAATCCAGTTTCTCAGTCAATCATATGACATCATAATGAACTACGTAATGTGTGGGCTGATGTCATGATCGATTACGCGATGAATAATATGATTTAGTCCATCTAAAGCCCTTAATAGTCAGGCAGTTTAGAATTAAATCGATCCCAGCATGGGCAAAATGTAGGTGGAGCTTAGCTAAAGAGAGGCGGGCGTGGCTAAAGCTGGATTCCTCCATTGCTGTCTAAACTAAGAATAGAAGGATCCATTCTTAGCTAAGCGCTGCCCGCTTTTTACGCGTGTTAAAATCAACTTGAAAACTTTGTCAACTGAATTCTCAAACTCTAACTTTCACAATAACTAAGACAGTTATCGAGTTCATCATACCAGTAATAAATTTTCAAAAATTGTCTTTGTCTGCAAATATATGGCTAAGACCACTGCAGAGCCCGGTCTAACTGGCTTGATGATTATAGGGTTAAATTGTCACAATTTTCCCTCTACGTTCACACAGATGGACAAGTATGTCCACTTGCAAAAGACCTGACACAAATGGAGGCATGTGCAAGACCATTTGACTGTGAAACATACACTTGGGAAACATCAAACTGGGGGTCATGTGTGATTAAGAAACGCAGTCTGACATGTGGTGCTGGACGACAGTCACGGGCGGTCTACTGCTACCAGTCAGGTGGTGAACTTGTACAAAAGAAACGGTGAGTGATGTCCTTTTATGACCAAATTAAAACGTGATTATTTTGAAAACTATGTACCTGACAGTGTTTTCAAACTCTCTAGTTCTACTGGAGATATCCTGAACAGATTTTGTGGGGTGAATGTTGCCCATGGTGTCCTAAGGAAGTGCAATCAATTTGGGCTCAACGGTCAAGGCCATGGTACACAGTGGCCTTGAGGAATGTCCATTTGCAAGTCACGAAAAACTTTTGAGCACTTACCATTGGAATGGCCAACATGTTAAGAGAAAAGTGAGACAGGCATTCCAGCGATGAATTTTCAAAAATAGTATCCTTTTTCTTGCAAATGGACATGCACGATGTAAATATTTTTATTTTCTTGATGAAATTTGGCCATTATTAAAGCATTAACTCATTTGTCTATTTACACGTGAAGAGAAAAGTGCTTTTTAAATATTTCCGAAAATGTTGATCCCAATCCCAGGATGATTCATAATAAAGAAATATTAGTTTTAAATATTTACAACTGGAATTGCTGGTATAGTCACAGTTCAAATATATCCTTAACTTGATTTGCAAATGGACATATTCTGAGCAACACTTTGTTATATTAGCACTCAGATTATTTGTAAAAATGCTTTTGTTTTTAACTTTAGATGTTCACGTTCTCTGAAGCCCAATACAACGCGTGATTGCCAGGTTCTCTGTGCACAGAATTGCAAGCTGACTGCGTGGTCAGACTGGTCACGCTGCAGTAACACCTGCCAAAAAGGTGAGTGATAGCCAGGTTTTGAAATTAACTGTCTGACTGCTGCAAGCGCCCAGACAATAATTTCAATGGGCGATAACTCTGGTCATACTGAATATTTTGAAAACAATTTGGCTGAAAGTTGTTGGTGACTTTGCCACCAATAACTTTCAGTCCAATTGTATTCAAGATATTGAGCATATCCAGAGTTAAACCCCATGGAAAATTTAGTCTGCAGAAAGTCAGCGGGCAGGCGGTTAAGGCTTATCTACTGGCCAAGACCAGGAGAAATATCCCTCAGCTATTTCACTGTTAGCCTTTTGAACCTGATAGGTCAGAATTCCGGGTCTTGGTGGGTAAGTTTAAATATCCGAATGAGAACTAGAGTACAATACAAACCTCCAAAAATTAAAGTTGTTATCATAATTTAGGAATTAAAAAGAATTAGACAAATTTTAAAAGCTCTATCACTGATAAAGATGTTGGTTAAAGACATGAATTTCGACACTCCATAAAATCCAGTGTGACGTCATTGCATAATTTGTCAACCACGTGGATTCAAATTACGACACACATGCTTTTAAAATTTTGGACGAAACTTTCATCTAATAGATTTACGAATTTGGACATCAAGCCAGATTCGATATCTAGTTTGACAAACGCTATTGTTTTTCTCTCATCTCATTTAATATGATGGCGTATCAAGGAGTTGTTGTGACCTATCAATGATCTACAACAAAATGTTATTCATACTATGATATCATACCAAAATAATCATTCATGCGATGATGTCACTGATTTTTATAGGAAATTGAAGAAAATGGATTTTTGTGTTAAAATTTTCTATTTAGGGCTTCAAAAATATGCAAATAATGTATTTTTGTCTCGCCTGCAAAGCAGAAAGTGAGACATATGGATCACTAATTCCGGCGGCATGGGCGTGCAGTTTTGGTTAAGGTTTTTTATCAACTTATATTTCAACACTGGCTCATCCGATTTCAATGAAACTTTACAAAAGTTATCTACTATGCAGGGAAGTGATCTGCATAGCAAAAGAATTAATTTTGGGTCATTTTAACCTTTTTTTTTCACGGTTTTGGACGTGGACATTTTTCATGTATTTTGCCAGTGCACTTTTGGTTAATGTTTTTAAATCAACTTATTTCTCAACAATGGGTCATCCAATGACAATGAAACTTTAGAAAAGTGATCTATACTATACAGGGATGTGATCTGCGTAACAATAGATTTAAGTTTGGGTCATTATCCCCAGGCTTTTTGAAGAAAATGTGGGGATTATGTGATGTGACCTGTGTGTGTGTGCGTGCGTGTGTGCGTGAGCATGCGTGCCGACCGTCTGTGTACTTATCGATTGTAACGCATCTCCTTCTAGACCGTTTAAGATTGAAACCTTGGGGATGATTATATCTATGGGCAAGGATGTGCATGACACTTTTTGAATTTTGGCATGACTCCAGGGGCAAAGGCCTTGGGGGTGGGGAATGTGGGGTAAAAAATTTAATTTTTCCAAAGGTCATGTCACATATCATTTTCAGGCCAATGATGTGTAGACTACAGTACAGGGAATTATTTTGATCTTGGGTCACAAACTGAGGGTAGGGGGTGGTGTGTCAAAAGTGGGCACCAATGTATTATAACGCAACTCCTCCTAGACCATTTCAGATAAAAACTTGAAACTTTGGTGATGATTGCACATAAGGTCAGGTATGTGCATGACAATTGAAATTTTGGTATACCCCCCAGGGGTGTGGCCTGGGGGTGGGAAATTTGGGGTAAAAAATAAAAATTTTCCAAAGCTTTCCATGTCGCATATCTTTTTCAAGCCAATGATGAGTAGACTACAGTACAGGGAATTATTTTGATCTTGGGTCAAACTGAGGGTTGGGGGACGGCATCAAAAGTGGGCACAAATTGATTGTAACGCAGCAACTCTAGACCATTTCACATAGAAACTAGGCTTGTGCGATTTCGCGATTTTTTGCATCATAAAAATGTTATGGAATCCTAGTTTTAGGGTCAGTTCCTTGTGTAATAATTTGAGCAAAATTGAACCAGTATTTAACTTTAATTTGCTCTGATCCAGATCCATAGTTTTTCGGATGTGTGTAAGGGTCTGGGAATCCTATTCACCAATTTATCCTGGGGAGGTTACCTCTCCATTGTATTTATTCATGTCAGCGTCTAGCGACCTTGATACTCGATGTTAACCCTTTAACAATCATATCAGCCAAAAATGGCTTCTGCAATGGTCTTGAGAAATTTCCATTTGCAGACCAAGAAAAGACTATTTCTGAAAATTTACCACTGCAATGACTGGCTCGATAACCGAGCCAGTCATTGCAGTGGTAAATTTTCAAAAATAGTCCGCTTTGAAATTGAAATTTCCTTGAACAAATTCAAGGGTTAAATGGTTACGGTAGGAGTATGACAATTAATTAGCAGATGAAACAAAGCAGCAATATGGCAGGAACTTCTCTAACTGTCTCACCACCTGCAAGCCACCAAACTAATTTTAAAGGGCAATAACTCTGGACCTGTGTGAATATTGTGAAAACAATTTAACTGAAAGTTGTTAGTGGCTTATTGTTTTCAAAATATTCAGCATATCCAGAGCTAAACCAAATGGAATCATCTATGTTAACTCTTACCAATCTGATGTCAAAAATTAAAATTTTTAAATTAAATTAGTAGTTGAACTGGTGTTCATTTTCAGCAAATTTTTTGGAAGATGTTGTACGTAGCAACATCATCTTGGGAAAAGGTACACCAGTTTCTTTGCTATTGACACAGCAAGGATAGAATATTGACGTCAGGGATGATGTACATGAAAATCGTATAGCTTACGTCCTGTCCACTATTAGAAAACCGACCAATCAAAATGCTGCATTTATGTCACTTGGGAGGTGTAAACCCTCGATATGCCCCTTATATGGCATAAGCCCTTTTCATAAATACCAGCCCTGAATGGTAATGGTTAAAGCAGCACGATAGTAGTTGATCGATCAACTGCTTCAGTTGTGACTTTTCTGTTGCTAGTGGCTCATCCTGATTAATTAGCCCCGCCTGGTAAGGAGAAGAGGGTATTGTGCTGTCTGCCTGTCCATCCATCCATTCATCTGTCTGATTGCTCTTATCAGAAAGTCTCCAATAGGCTGTCTCTGTTATGAATGTTACTGTCATCTTTAACATCAGTGATAATTATCATTTCAAACAGTTTCAATTTCAGGTGGCAATATTCCATTTCAAACACGACGAAAGTATGTCATCAAGCTTCCAGAAAGGGGAGGTAAACCTTGCCCACACGATGTTCTTGATATTAAGCGCTGTTTGGACATGCCACCATGTCTCAATCATCAGTGGGTTACATCTCACTGGAGTGAGTGCGTATTGCCGCCTCATTACATTTACTGCGGAGATGGTCTCAAGGCGCGGAGTATGTTGATAATAATAATAATAATAATAATAATAATAATAATAATAATAAAACAACAACAACATTTAATAATATTTAATGTTTAATAATAATAATAATAATAATAATAATAATAATAATAATAATAATAAAACAACAACAACAACAACAACATTTAATAATATTTAATGTTTAATAATAATAATAATAATAATAATAATACTAATAATAATAATAATAATAATAATACTAATAATAATAATACTAATAATAATAATAATAATAATACTAATAATAATAATAATAATACTAATAATAATACTAATAATAATAATAATAATAATAATAATAATAATAAAACAACATTTAATAATATTTTATATTTAATAATATTTAACCCTTTAACCTTTGTATTTGTTCAAGAAAATTTACATTTTCTCATAGAAATTACCCATTTTGCAGACCAAGAGAAGATTTTAAAAATTTACCACTGGAATGACTGGCTCGGTTATCGAGCCAGTCATTCCAGTGGTAAATTTTCAAAAATAGTCTTCTCTTGGTCTGCCAATGGACATTTCTCAAGGCCACTGCAGAAGCCGTTTTTGACTGATATGAGTTTTAAAGGGTTAATAATATTTAATAATAATAATAATAATAATAATAATAATAATAATAATAAATTATTGAATGCTTCTATAAAAGAGTATATTTATAACACTTTAATTATCAGATCGGCCAAAACTGGCATCTGCAATGGGCAATCTTGAGCAATCTGCAATGGGCAATCTTGAGCAATCTCTATTAGCCAAAAAAAGATAACTTTTTGGAAATTTTCCTCGGGATTTACTGTCTTGCCCAATTGAGCCACTCCACATCCAGTAGTAAAATTTGAAAAATAGTCTTCTGTTGGCCAGCAAATGGACATTTCGCAAGACCACTGCAAATGACGTGTCTGCTCTGCTTGACCAGTAAAGGGTTAAAGGAGGAGGGGTGGGGGGGGTGGTAATTAGAATAGTCTTAACTGTATTGGTGGAGGAGTCAAACGCAAATATAAAAATACAGATTTATCCCTGAAATATTTACGCCTTTAGTTTTTAATTGGTCAAGAAAATTTTGATTTCTGTTTAAGTAAATGTCCATTTACAGGCCACGAGAAGACTATTTTCAAAATCATGCCTCAAGACCACTGCAGCTTGCCCATTAACTCTTTAACACTCATATCAGCCAAAAATAGCTTCTGGCCATCTGCAATGGTCTTGGAAAATTACCATTTGCAGACCAAGAAAAGACTATTTTTGAAAACTTTATCATTGGAATGACTGGCTCGTGAGCCAGTCATTCCAGTGATAAATTTTCAAATATAGTCTTCTCTTGGTCTGCAAATTGAAATTTTCTTGAGAAGTAAAATTTTTCTTCGACGTATTTGAGGCTTAAAAAGTTAAACCACGACCATGTGGCCATTTACATTTAACTTGACCCCGGTTTCATTTTACAGATGTAACGTGTCAGGATAACAATGGCGTACTTGTCTCCCCTGATGTCTGCTTGACGAAAGTCGGGGTGATGCCGACAGTCACACATGCCTGTCAAGTGACATGTGACAATCATTGTAAGCTCACTGATTGGTCAGATTTCGGCCCATGCGTTGGTGGATGTACTGGCGTTAGAATCCGTACCAGGACGTTGATAGGTAACATACAAAGCATACGCAGCATTGCAATGCTAAATTATCAAAAATATTCTCTTGCAAATTGATATTTCTCAAGACGACTGCAGAGGCCATTTTCTGTGAGCCTTGAGGGTTAATGGTGGGGCCAAAACGGGTATCTGAAATGATTTTGAGGAAAGCTCATTTGCCGGCCAAGAGAAAACTCGTTTTGAAAATCTCTCAATGAAATGGCTGGCTGTATAACCATGCCTGTCATTCCAGTCGTAAATTTTCAAAAAGTCTTCTTGGTCTGCAAATTAGACATTCAATATTTAGATCTTCTTGATCAAACTTAGCCAAAATGCTCTCAATTCACCATCCCCATCTTCCAGTGAGTTTAAAGTGGCACCTCAGGATTACAAATCCATTTTCAATATCTACATATTAACCCTTTAACTCTTAAATTTGTTCAAGACAATTTGAATTTTCTCATAAAACATGTCCTTTTGCAGACCAAGAGAAGACTATTTTTGACAATTTACCACTGGAATGACTGGCTCGATAACCGAGCCAGTCATTCCAGTGGTAAATTTTCAAAAATAGTCTTCTCTTGGTTTGCAAAAGGACATTTCTCAAGACCACTACAGAAGTCATTTTTGCCTGATATGAGTGTTAAAGGGTCAATACTATAAGGTGCGTTCGATGGCGTGTCATCAGAAACTTTTATGCTTTCCTGAAACGCAAACCATTTGATCCGTCCATTTGAACCGGGGACGTAGCCAAATATAAATGGTCTTGCAGTGTGCAATCATATGGGTAGCTGGCCTAACAAATTTGAATGAACTCTGAGAAACAGTTTCAGAGGTGATATCGGGTTGGACAGATGGATGGTACTCAGATTCCCTAAGCTATGTCCTCCTAGCTAATGAATGGATGAGTATATGATAGCACCATTACCAGGAATTAATAGAAACATAGCCACTGTAATAAAGCGGTATATATTTATTTAAATTTGCCTCGTGAATGGGTAAGAAAATTTATATATTCTCAGAGAAAATGTTAATTTGCAGATGAAAATATTATTTTTGAACATTTTCCACTGAAATGACTGACTCAGTTATTGAGCCAGTCAATCTTATGGTAAATTGTCAAAATATTCTCTTGTCCTGCAAATGAGCATTTCTCAAAACCACAGTAGACGCTTGATCATTAATACTTTTGACGACATAAATATGTGAATAACGTAAATTTGGTGAGGATATATAGTATATTCTGTTGAATATCTTGAAATTAATAGGATTGGGAGACTGTTGCCTATGGCAGCAATGTTTTCCAGTCACAGCAATTTCAAAATATGCAACAGCTTTCCTGTATGGTTGCCTTGAAATTGAGATACAGGGATTTCATCGCTAAAAAGGTACCCTTTAATACTCAAATCAGCCAAAAACAGCTTCTGTAGTGGTCTTGAGAAATGTCCATAGGCAGACCAAGAGAAGACTATGTTTGAAAATTTGTCACTACAATGACTGGCTTGATAAATGAGCCAGTCGTTCCAGTGGTAGATTGTCAAAATTAGTCTTCTCTTAGTCTGCAAATGGACATTTTCTATGAGAAAATTGAAATTTTCTTGATCAAATTCGAGGTTTATATGGTTAAATGGTTAATGGTGTATTATCTAAATACTTGACTTGCAACGTAGAAATAATTATTTGTTCAAATTTAATTCCCAGGTGGAAGTCGCGAGAATCATCTATGTCGAAACATGCAGAAGTACCCTCTCGTGGACAGAATTCCATGTCAGTGTTACGACTATGAACCGGTTGCTATGGGACCTTGGTCAGATTGTATTATCCAGGACTGGTCAGGTTCTACATCACGGAATCATAATGGACCTGATATAGTTTATGGCAAGGACCATGATGAACCATCACATGAGCTTGATCCATCTCATGTGGATACGGATATGGAGTTTGTATCGACGCTATCAGAAACGGAAACTGAAGTTAATGTTGGGTCCTCGAATGCAGAAAATAGCATTACAGAGTCTGATGAATGGGGAAACACTGAGGAGTATGATCCATCCTACATGGAGACAATTCCCATGATGCCGCTGAAAGAAAAACAACATCGCTATGATAACGTTTTTATACCCAAAAATTCACGAAGAGTGCGAAAATATCTCGATAGTAGGCGAAGTGCTCAGAAGAAAGGAAGAAATTATAAAGCTAAATATGAGAAATATTCAGCAAAAAGAAAGAAAAAGAAAAATTCTGAAATGGACAAGAAAAGTGTGGATGAAGATCGGCAGAAATTGTTAGAAGATTTTCCGTTTCGAGAAATGGGACCGGCCAAGAAGATTTGTGGCGGTGGTGCAAGCTTTCAAGTGCAAGGATGTAAGAGAGAGCCAGGCGTGGTGGAATCTGCCGTCAGCTGTTCACTCAGTCGTATGTATCAAATATCATATCGATTTTTAGAAGACTAATTTTGAAATTTTACCACTGGAATGCCAGGCTCAATTATCCACCCATGCTTTGTCCGTATTGGGATCGATCGAACCCTAAATTCCCAGAATCCCAATATCAATGTAACTATATTGAATATTTTGAAACTTATTTAACCATTCAAATTAGTTTTAAAATATTCAATAGATTCTTTATTAAATAGTAAATCCATCAAAAACCTACAATTCGTGCACGTGACAGGCTGTGCCAGCTTCTGTCAATTATGATTGTGATGTAATGGATTTTAGCGTCATATACTTGAGTGACAGGTAGAATACATCTATTAGTATCCTAGCCATTACATTCCTAATAATCGTAGCATTCGAGAGAATTCTGAGTTGTCTTCCCACACTTTTATTTGACCTTGACCTTTGAGCATTTGACTAAAAATCATTTTGTACAGTTCTCTGGCACCCCAAGGTTGGTCAAGATCACTTCAGTTGAACTTGAGTTATTATGCCAAACATGTTTTTACCCTTTTGATAACCTTGACCTTCATTTTTGACCTTTTATCCTCAAAATCGATGGCCGGCTTCAGGACTCAAGGCCCCTGCTCTCACCAAAATAGACAAATGTACAGACAAACATGACTATTTAAGCCTTTAACGCTCATATCAGCCAAAAACAGCTTCTGCAGTTGTCTTGGGAAATGTCCATTTTCAGACCACGAGAAGACCTATCACAGGAATAACTGGCTCGATGGCTTGATACCTGAGCCAATCATTCCAGTGATCAATTTTCAAAAATAGTTTTCTCTTGGTCTGAAAATGGACCATTTCTCAAGAACCACTTAGCTGATTTCAATTATATTTGGCAGGAAGCATCCGTTGGGCATAGAGATCCAAGTTTGTTCAAAGCAATCCAATTGACCATCTTAGATTTTGGCGGATTTTTAGAAATGCCTTTTAAAATCTCCGAAGCTGCTTTGGAAACCAATTCAAGACTCTTGAAACATCATCTAGGGCAAGAGCTGAACCAACTTTGTTCGAAGGCGGCCATATTAGATAACCTAGTTTTCTGGAAAACGACTACCCCAGAACCAGTGAATGGATCTGGCCAAAATTTGTGAGACATGATTAGGCACTAATTATAGCGTGTTTGGCGGCTATATGGGATTTTTTATTTGATGGATTTTGAAGCTGAAATTGGTTTTATAAAGGTTTTTTGGCCTGCTGATTTCAAGTTTGTCAGTTTTGAAATGGTTGGATAAATAGTTTGGCGGTCGTCTTTGATAATCGAGCCAGTCATGCCAATAGAAAATTTTCAAAAATAGTATTCTGTTGGCTTGCAAATGAACATTTTCTAAAGGAAAATTTTTATTTCCTTGACCAACTGAGTGTTAAAGGGTTAATTGATCAAGGTTGGTCAAGAAAATTTAAACACCTGCCTATTGAATGTTCATTTAGTGGCCAAGATGGTAAAACTTTTGAAGATTTATCACGAATGACTGGCTCGATCATCGAGCCAGTCACGAATGACTGGCTCGATCATCGAGCCGGTCATTCCAGTGGTAAATTTTCAAAAATTGTATTCTCTTGACTTGTAAATGGACATTCTACAAGACAATAACAGAGGCCAGTTTGGGCCGGTATGACCAGTAAAGGCTTAATATCACTGTTGTATATCTTTCAATTCAGCATATCGTGAGGAAATGTGCATCATTCCTTGTCCAGTCGACTGTGAGATGTCCGAATGGTCAGCCTGGTCATCATGTAGTGTGACATGTGGTGATGGGTTTAGGTTACAGAGTCGTACCGTACTGAAGCCATCACAGAATAATGGCCGCGAGTGCCCTGTAGTTGAAACAATGGAGGTAAGTCCCATAGACTGTTACACAGACTCCACTTCAAAGACATTGTCCGTGTTCCAGAATGAAAGCATTTCAAAAAGGTTTGCGCATACAAAAATAGATTTTTTTTGTCTACATGATTTGTGATCAATTACATTTTTTAAATAACAATATAGCATAGTTATTGAATGTATCAAAATGGTTTGAATAGTTTTCACTATGGAATGCAGAGCAGTTGGTTCGGGACCCAGTATGCCGCTTTAGTGGGACAGTAAGCAGGCCATCGTTTCATATAAAATATTTACACTTTATCTGTTAGAAATGTACTTAGTAGACATCATATCACAATTTTAACCCTTTACTGGCTAAATCTGGTCAAGAAAATTAACATTCTTTGCACATTGACTGTCCATTTACACGATAAGAGAAGACTATATTTGAAAATTTAACAGCATCTCTTAACCCTTTAATGGTCAAATTTGGTCAAAAAAAATTTTCTTTTGGAATGTCCATTTACAGGCTAAGAGAAAACAATATTTTTAAAATTTATCACTGAAATGACTGGCTCGGTTATCGAGCCAGTCATCCCAGTGATAAATTTTCAAAAATTGTATTCCTTGGCCTGTAAATGGACATTGCTAAAGACCACTGCAGAGGCCGGTTTTGGCCAGCTTGACCATTAAATGGTTAAAGGTGCATATTCACGCCAACACGCTTGAAAATAAAATTGTTAAAATTGTTAAAATTGTGTACTTTTAAACTTTAGCTTAAACTGTGGCCTTAGATGTTATGAAACGAAATAAATCTTAACATATGATGATTTTTTTACGTTGTGAAATTTAAATAGAGGCACGACTCCCTAATTGAAATTCACAACTTGAAAAATTATATTAATTTATGCCTATTGAAATCATCATATGTTAAGATTTATTTCATTTCATTAGTTAGGTCCACAGTTTAAGCCTCTAAAAGTAGACAATTTAAACAATTTTATTTTCAGTTATTTTGATGTAAATATGCACCTTTAAGGTTATTTCTACTTACTAGATTAGCTCTGTCACTCATTTTGGGAAACTGCTGTCTTTATATGATCATTATGTTGAATACAATCCCGTGAAGTAGCCCATTATTGTTTTAACTGTTTCAAGGATAAATTCTCTGCATCTCGATCTCGGGCAAACAAACTGGAAAGCTGTTGAATATTTTGAAATTAATGTGACTAGAAGGCTTCCAGTCATATTAATTTCAAAATATTAAACAGAATATGCTATTTGTGGTAAAGAATTTACTTTAGGAATTTAGCGTTGAAAGGGTTAATGTTGCAAATGCGCGTACAAGTTATCTCCCTGAATATGCTTCTTTATTTCTCTGCAAGTGACTAACAATAAGGGAGATAATTATGGAATTTTATTAAGCAGGTGTAGGAATTGTCCCCCTTTAATTTACAAGTTCAGAAATACATATACATGTAATTATCATCGCCCAGTAAAGGGAAGAGGATATTGCATTCATGTGTGCATGCGTACCTGTCTACATGCATGCCTGTGTTCGTGCATACATGTGTGTGTGCGTGCATGCGAATATTTCAATTTTCTTGATCAATTTTGACCATTACAAGTTTAAGGAGCTTCACTATTTTTGGATGATTTGCCATTGGATACTCCTTTTGTAGCTAAAGAAAATTATGGTTCTTTAAAGTCTTGTATGATAGCGATAGAGTATGGCTTATGGATTCCATGTCAGTCATATCCTGTCACATTCCCTTATCTGTATCACAATTATGTGCTTTCTAATATCGCGTAAATGTTGAACAGTGATCGCCGCCATTTTGTCTCCTCAAGCGATAGTGTGTGATGTCATGTAAGTACCAATGCATTAGTCTTGATTATAAAATACTCATCTTGTTAAATATTTTGGAACCAATTTGACTGGAAGTTACAACTTCCAGTCAAATTGGTTTCAAAATATTCAACAACTTACGTGTATGGTGGCCTTTACACTACATTGTCAAACTATAGATGGCACCTCTATGACTGAGCGTATACACTGAGGCATGCACATTAGAATTTTTCTGATTGGTTCAAAAGTAAATTATGGCAGCCATCATAGGGTGTAGAAATGTACCAACATTTGGCTACTAAAGCCTGAATATCTTTCTTTAGCAATATGATAAAAAGCTTAAAATTACCCGCATGGTTTATGAGTGGTATATTAGATCACCTGAATAGCGATCAAGAGATGAGGTTAGTTATCCTTTAAATCTTTGCTTAAATAATCACCTGTAATCTGTTGGCTGCAAAAGCCAGGTGGTCCATATGATCAGAAGCCTGTTCAGTAGTGAAAACTTTGCAGAGTGCTCCGCTAGATTAATAGAGAAGAAGAGTTTCTCCTGTGGAATGATATGTTTTGTTAGAGCACTTTTATTTCACGAAACATGTTAGGAGGTAACTCGCGGAAAAAACCGCATTGTTTTTAAATTGTGACGTAATTACATGCGAAACAACATCATACATCACATAGGCATATATTACGTCATAAGCGTATCTTGCAAAGAATACTGGGGGAAAGCACTGTTGAAACATTTTTGTCCAGTATAGAATAGTTTTGTTTTGTTTCTGAAAGCGCAACTTTTTGAAAATGTAACACAGTTGGAATTGCCGAGACCATGATCGGTTTAATCTATTAGGGATATTTAAGATCCGGCATCAGCTTTAAGCTCTAAGCACTCCCTTTGCTGAAACCATCAGTTTACGTGCACTCAAGGAGGATCGTGCATGAGGAGTGAGAAAGTGGAATCAATGAATGAGATTGGACGCATTCAGAAGTGGACCCTTGGCTGGTATAGAATTGGCTGTTTGGTGAGTTATATATGGTGAGTTATAAAACTATTTTTTGCACTGCTTACCAAACATAAGGTGGTTCTGGCTCTACAATCTCATGTCATTTTATCTTGAAGGAATTTCAGACCAAGGTGTGTAGTATGGCATGTGATATGAACATGTGGCGTGTGTTTGACTGGGGCCCGTGCATCACACATAAAACCTCACAAGCAGGAGAAATACTGTGCGGAGTCGGAGTTCAGTCTAGAGCCATTGAGTGAGTTATTATTATGTTATATAAAGTCTAATGTTGATATTTCAAATGCATTTAAGAAAGTTTATTTTAAGGATAACTTAATGCACAGTACATGACTACAACTTTAATTACACAGATGGGTTAGTGTTTTTTGTCTATTTCAATGGAGGAATCCAGTTTTAGCTATGCCCAGCCCATTTCTAGCTAATCTCCAATTTCTAGCTAATCTTCTCCCACGCATTTCCCATGTTGTGATTGATCAATCACTGCACTCTCTGAATCCTAGTCAAATTAGTTTCAAAATGTTCAACAGAATGTTTATTAAATAGTAAAGACATACCGGTACATTACCTACAACTTCGCAGACTATTAAGCATTTAAGATGGACTAAATCGCGTCATTCACGATGTAATTGATTATGTCAGCCTATATGTGACATAGTTGATTATGACATCATATGCTTGACTGAGAAACTGGCTAACTCAATTCTTTAGTAGCCTCATAGTTGTCACTGTTATGGTCTGATTAACTAAGTAGGAATGTTGACTAAACTCCAAAACAATACGTGTCCATAGTTAAAGTTCTCATGTGCCATTAAATAGAGAAACAGATCCATGAGATATGAGATGTCTGTTTATTTCTGTGCAATTTACCCAGCATGCAATTCTCTAACTCCATATTCATTGCAACTATTGAACACAACATTCTGTTGTCACGTGCAAATGGTAATCTTTCAGCCAGCACTAGAGATATTTCATTACTGTTCAGCGAGTGTATCAATTTCCAGGAGAAAATATGTGAAAGCTGTTGTATAATTTGACAATAATATATGTGACAGCAACAGCATTCAGTCACATTATCAAAATAATTAGGCAACATGATTGCCACTTGCTAAAGATTTGATACAAATTTTATTGAAAATTGTTGCTGCAACAGCTTTTAGTATAAAGATTAAATATTCTAGAACAATCATCATCGCTTTGAGCTGACAGTTGTTGCGCATTTGAAGAGTAAATTGACTGAGATGTTGATTACTTAAGCACCAGCAATGCGTCAAATTCTTATCCATGCAATCAACTGATTGTCGATATCCTTAGCTTACATATGTAGGTTTAGTGAGTATATGCCTATTTACGGTACGCTTTCTGGTCACGAAGGAAAGAAAGTTAGCAAGACTGTATGTACGTTTCTGTCACCGGATAGTGCATTGGTCAGAATGCATTGATCGAACAGAAATGTACACATACTAATCTTTGCTAAATATTTCGTTCTTGCTGTGAATGTTTATCCATGCGTATACTCACTCTACGTAGATAGCAATCTTGAACACCAGGTGAGATGGATAACAATGGTTCATTTTTAGCCATGCCCTACCCATCTTTAGCTGTGCACAACCCACACCTCGCTCGTGTTGGGATCGATCGATCTCTGAACTCCCTGACTATCAATTTCCAAAAAACTAAACAGGTAATCTGTTGAATATTTTAAAACTAATTTGACTGGGTGCTGTTGCTGGCGCCCAGTCAAATTAGTTTCAAAATATTCAACAGCATGTTTATTAAATAGTAAAGACATACAATTCTTACAAAGTGTCAGACTATTAAGAGTTAAAGACGGGCCATATAGAATCATTTATGACGTAATGATTATAACATCATCCTACACGCCGCTTAGCTGATTATGATGTCATATGACGTCAAATCATCGATGGATACTCTGTAAACGTGAATTTTGGTGCTTTTAGTCATGAACAACTTCAGAGTCAACTTGCTCATCAAACCCACAGCAAATTTCAACTGAAAGCTATGATGATTATTTTAGAACATTTAAACTGAAACCTGTTGCAGCAAAGGTTTTCATTCAAATTTGTATCAAATCTATAGCTAGTAACACTCGCATTGCCAAGTAATTATTTTGATAATAATTTGAATGAATGGTGTTTCTGTCATTGATAGCAGCAATGTTCAGAGACATTATTGTCAAAGTATGTAAGAACCTTCTCATATTTCTTCCTGGAAATTGATACACTTGTACTGAACAGCAGCATTGAAATACTTGTTGTCGAGCGTATACTATTGTGAAGTTATGAACACGTGCTTACAGCACAAGTGATGGCTGACAAAATGACTTGTTGCATGTGCAGACAGTGAGTTTGTCTGTTCAAACAATAGATTCACAGAATATGGCCTCCAAAAGTTGCAATGAAGATAGGGTCAATGCATTGCATGATGGGTAAATTTCACGGAAAGTAACAAATAGGTCAATTCTCGGGCCTCTAGTTAATGGGACATGAGAGTTCGAACTGTCGGACTGCTGCAAGCCACAAGGTTTTGAAAACAATTTGACTGAAAGTTGTTGGTGGCTTGGTCACCAACAACTTTCAGTCCAATTGGTGTCAAGATATTCAACAGATAAAGAGTTATGTCCCCTGGAAAATGGTGTCCGCGCAAAAATTTGTCAGTCAGACAGTTAATCATGCGCATTAACATTCACTCTTGCACACTTATCTGTTAACTGTCTGCTGTAAGCCACCAGATAATAATTTCAATGGACAATAACTGAACCTGCTGAATATTTTGAAAACAATTTGACTGACACCAACAACTTTCAGTCAAATTGGTCTGACCTCATTGAAAATAGTCTGCAGAAATTCAACAGGCGGACAGTTAAAGAACAATTCCGGGATGATAAAAAGTGTGCTTTATTTGAAAGATTATTACATGTTTAATGAAATTGCGCCAGAATAATAACCAGATAGAAATAGCGCAACCAACTATCGCTAGATAAAGTCGGTCAAAAGGGCGCTGCCATTTTATCGCCTCTAGAGACGTCAGCCCCGAACCACCGCTATTGCTATGACTGGAGGAACGAGGCCAATAGATGCGGGTATATATTTTAAGGAAGTATACGTAAATGATAATAGCAAATGAACCGCTGAGGCAATTCCAATGATTCTAGGATCTCTAAATAGCTGCCGACCTTGGGATTAATATGATATAATGGATGTTAATATCGGACAAGAGGGTCAAAAGACATGAATATATTAAAAAAATTATTCATCTAAGATTCGATTTGAGAATGTGTTATCATTTTTTTGGTAAAATTCAGCATGAGATGGTTTTTGCCTCGCAGACTCTGAAAAAAATGGCTATTTGCCTGACCAATTATAATTTTTCTCACATGAATATTGCCAGAGATATCACCAAATGAATTAACATTTGACATAAAATCTGGGAATTTTCATCGCCGAACAATATTGCCCGGCAAGCTGTAGTAATTTTAATAATTAAGATATTTTGATCGAATTTTTCCCGTTATGTGATAACATTGTAAAGCTTCGGCACAGCAAATTCTGTCATTGTAGCTGTAATACTCATTCTGATATGCGATGATGGATAGAGCGCATCCTGAAATTTTTGTTTGAAATTTTAGTTTTTCCCGCAGAGTATATCTTTTGAACCACTAGGCCAATTCTATCATCCCTAGTATTGGACAAATCTTCGAATTTGCAGCTACAGGTAGGTATCAGAATTATTACAATCGGTTCTGTGGTTCCGGCAATATTATCATATTATATGTTTTCTTGGAATATATATTTACACTGCCTGTGACACACACTATAACGGTATCTTGAGTCAGCTGAGTAATTTGGCAATGCGCACGTGCCAAGTGTGTCACTTCATTTAACCCTTATCGCATGGTGTAAAATGCATAATAGCCTACTTACAGAGATAGTGTCGGTACATTTTGAAAAAAATTGTTGCTGAAACGTGTTGCTGTCATGCACAGCAATGACTTACACCAACATTGTTACCAAAATGAACACATTCTGATAGGATAGAGAAAATGGAATCTATGCTTCAGCGGTCTAGGGGTTAGCAATTCCCCACCGACTTCGGATACTAGAATTACTTGAAAATTTCATATTTTAACTGGACAATGTCCCAACGCGATTACAAATTAGCTCATGTTAGGGTGCTATGTATATACATATTTACTGCCCAGTCTTTGTGCTCGGCAAAGATAGCGGTGGTGCGGGGATGACGTCAGGATCTCGTGAAATCTCACTCTCGTTGCAAGAAAATGGCGCCGCCCGGGAGATAAAATAATCCCATGCTTACTATGGTATAATTACTCTTATTATTTGTCTATTGTTCTTATTTAGGATCCAATATTTTAGTCATATAATAGTCTTTCAAATAAAGTACACTTTTACCAATCCCGGAATTGTCCTTTAACATCCTCATTATTTTCTCTTAGATGCCTAACATTGCATGCTGATGGAGATTGGCAGAAAACAGCTGATTATTATTGCCGTGAATTACCTAAGCCACCTGCTAGTGATATGTGCTATATCGCTTGTCCTGGAGACTGTGTGGTTAGTAATTGGTCACAGTGGACATCATGCAATAAGGTATTAGTTGTAGCTAATTTAGTTGTAGTTTGTTAATCTACCTGTAGTAACATAGTAGCATACACACATGCAGCATCTGCTAACGCTCTAATGACTAAATTTGGTCAAGAAAATCTAATTATTTGCTTGTTTAATGTCAATTTGCAGACAAAGTGAATATTATTTTTGAAATTTTACCCATGGAATTAATGATTCTGTTATTGAGCCAGTCATTAAAGTGATAAATTTTCAAAAATAGTATTCTGTTGGCCTGCAAATGGACATTCCTCAAGCCCACTGCAGAGACTGGTACTGGTCGTAATCTTACTGTAGTAGTATAGCCTACATGCTCTCCATTTATTGTGTCAGAACTCATTCTAGTATGAATGACACTAAGGGACTGGACAAGTGTTATCCACCCAACAACAATATGTAGGTTTATCGGAACTACTCCAGGTGAAGAAGTTATTGGTTTGAATGGTCCCTATTGAGTCCATTATTCCAGGTCCCATTCACGACATATCTAGGCTGGTTTTATTTCAATCTATGGGTAACTTCCCCAACTTTTACACCATCAAAATCCATCGAATAAAAAAGTTCAAAATGGCTGCCTAAATGATCTCATTTTATTGGTTGACGGCGGCCAAGGTTTTATACCTATTAGGCTGCCTTGATACAAACTTTAATATACCTTAGTTCCTGATAATATATCAAAAATGTTATTTTACTCCTGGGTGGAGAGAGGCAATGAGCGAAGGAGATTGCCCATGTTTCCAACGACGGCGAGATAGTGCACAGTTAGATGCATGAACTGGTTTCTTAGGTTAAGTAGTCCTGACTGCTGACCACTGCACTAAGCCTTGCCTCATAACTACTCCATTTGATAATTGATTGGTTTGGATGGCAAATAGTATATGTGGCTCTGAGAAGGGTCATTTTAGCCCTGAAAAGGGATGGATGCTGTACAAAGTACTTGCATTGTTGATGCTGTGATGCACATTGCTGTTGTTGGTGTTGACTCGACCGGCGACACCCTTGGTAGTGACTGATGGTGACATGTTACTAGGTATCTCAGTGGCTCTGAAAAGGGCCATTAACAGATGATATAGCCCTGAAAAGGGCTGTTGGTTGAATACCTGCCTTGGGTGATTTTAACCATTCTTTGCTGTTGTTTTTTTTCTCGTCAGTAGCGACACCTGATGGTGACAGATGGTAGGGCGCAGCCTTAGATAACGGCCACTTGTGATGACGTCTGTTAATAGGCCCAGAAAGCTTGGCTGGCAGTCTGGACCATCTTCACTGCTCATAGCATGACAGGCCAATTTCGTCTGGATAATCGGGGTGAGCGTGCCCAGTGCGTCACGCTGTTAGCTCACTCCTGCAGCCACGCCAGAGGTTATGCACACACTGGAAGCAGAAGATATATGGTCAGGCACCACATCCCAAGGATGACAGACTTCAAAACACCACTTACCATCAGCTGACCATACTGGGCAGCAGTTGTGTAGAGTAGAGCTGAAGAACTGGAATGCTCTGCTAAGAGACGACGAGGTAGCGCATCCGACTTCGCCTGGACTTCAGGTCACACTGTTACCTCGCCACTGTAGTTGATCCAGGGGTTATTGCCCGCTGGTACAGTGGCTATACGGCTGGACACCACATGCCCAAGACGACAGACATCTGCAGAACACTGCTCACCTTTCAGCAACCCAACTGGGCAGGAGTTGTCACTAGTAGAGCTGTAGACAGGGCATGCTCTCCGAAGAGACGACGAGGTAGTGTGTCTGACTTTATCCAGACTGTGCACCAAGCTGTTAACTCACCAGCAGCACCACGCTACTCCGACACCACGATAACTTGACATGTGGTCTACGGGATCTGCACGTAGTCCCACACAGCTCCCGCCCATGCACTGCGACGAGGTAGCTTTTACGACTTTGCGCGGGAACCACTCCAGTTCATGTGCGAGTTACTATTTATACTCATTGATTGAGACTGGTGGTGAGGTGTGAAGGAGATTGCCTATGTTTCTCATGGTGGTATGACAGTCAGCAGTGAGATTTGAGGCAGGTTCATCAGCTTAGTGACATATCACTGTGTATCCATCTCATGGAGAGAGAAAGACAAAATGCACCAAATTCTTGACAATTGAAGAAATATTCTAAAATGAAGTTGGTTTGGCCTCGGAGCTGTTGCTAACAACGTAAAGATAAATTTTTTCCAAAATTTTCAAATCTTAACCCTTTAACCCTCAAATCTGTTCAAGAAAATCTCGGTTATCGAGCCAGACATTCTAGTTGTAAATTTTCAACCTTTGCAAATGAACATTTCTCAAGACCACTACAGAAGCCATCTTTTTGCTGATATGAGTGTTAAAGTGTTAGTGCATGTTACCATATACCATGAAATGTTCCTAATCATTTAATTTTCATCATTTCATCATTTCAAATGGTGTCACAAGTTCGGATCATCATTTTCTTGTAGGTTATTCTTCATCTAAATCTCTCTTTCCAGACATGTGCTGACCACATATCTCGTCAGCGAACTCGTATGATCCTGCGTCGACCAGCAGTTGGTAAAACACCATGCCTACCTGTTCTCGAAGAACAAGCATGTATTGAAGGAGAGAACTGCTTTGACATTGATTGGGAATTCTCCGACTGGAGCTCTTGTACAATGGAAGAGGGGAACAGTTATTGCGGTCTCGGTTGGCAAGAAAGATTCCACATATGCTCATCACCAGATGGCGCTGTGGTGGACAGACGAATCTGTGATGAAAAGCGTGGTTCACCAATGCCTGGATTACTCCGTCAGCGGTGTGAGATTCCGTGTGACATTGACTGCGTTGTGTCTGACTGGGGTTACTGGTCTCAGTGTAGCACAACGCGTGGTTTAGGTAATAATTTCTTATATATTTTAGCCCATTTTAATCTGGAAAATCAAGATATTTGCTCATTGTATGTCCATTTGCAGGCCAAGAAAAGACTATTTTTGAAAATTTACCGCTGGAATGACTGGCTCGGTTATCGAGCCAGGCATTCCAATGGTGAATTTTCACAAATAGTCTTTTATTGTCCTTCAATTGGACATTCTTTAAGACCACTGCAGTGTCCGGTTTTGACCACATGACCATTAAAACACTAATATTTTTATTTGAAAGGAATTGTAGATTAAAGGATAAGTTCACCCACAGTCAAATACCATTCCTCAGATATAACTTGAGATACTTTACAAATGAATTTTCATTATTATCCACCCATGTTTTGAAAGAAACATTGGAATCACCTCCATCCATTTGTCTGTTAATCAACATTTCCTTTTATCTGTTCTTCCGCTTATCACCTCCGAAACCATTTCGTGTAATTCAATCAAATTTTCTACGTGAGTTGCCCATATCAGTGTCGATTAGATAACATTTATTTTGGGCTCTGTACCCTGAGGCATAGGAGACCTAGTCAAATGGTCAAAGAGGGAGGGGGAGGGAGAGAGAGAGAGATAGATAGATGCGCACACTTAACATATTTTACATATTTCTATTTTACTCCTAGGTGAAATGACACGAAATCGCCACATCATGCATAAGCCAAGTGGGCGTGGTCGCCGTTGCCCTGCCGACATAATTCAACATAAGGGATGTTTTCTCCATGCCAGTTACCAGCTAGTTGTTTCAAACTGGTCATCGTGCTTTGAACATGTAAGTGGTCTATAATCCTATGATTGTCGGCATTGGTCAACAAGTTCTAAATGCTTATTTAACACTTTCAATGACAAATCACTGAAAAAGTAAATTCTTGATAATGTATAACATATTCCATTAAATATTTTGAAATTAATATGACTGGAAGCCATTGCTGCTTTAAGTAGTCATATTCAATTTAATTTATTCAACAGGTTTCCTGTTTGTTTGACCCGAGATTTAGATATGAATTTTGTCAAGCAAATCAAACTATTTGCTTGTTTAATGTCAATTTATAGTCCAAGAGAAAGACTTTTTTAATTTCCAATAGATATGACTGGTTCGGTTATCAAGTCAGGCATGCCAGTCGTAAATGTTCAAAAATAGCTTTCTCTTGGACTACAAATAGACAATTCTCAAGACCACCACATAAGCCAGTTTGACTTTAAAACGTTTACATATCTCGGTCTATGTAATATATATTTATGGTAATTATTAACAGCTTTGTTTAATATTGTAATACAGAAATGGAAATATTAGAAGCTATTGAATTTTTGCAGGTGACAGATAGAATTCCAATTTTTTACCTGGAATGGGGAATTGACCATAGAGTTAGATAGTGTAGAGTGGCTATGCCCCTCTCAAAGGCGGAATTTAAGTTCAGTTTTTATTATAGTCTCCAAGATAGTATGTTTTTGTTACTAATTCTATTACATAGTCAGATAAAGTGACAGATTATTAGAGCTAATATAATTTTATTTCTGCTAAAAATATATAAATTCGCTTCTGTTAAATTTCTCTTCCAATTACCAAAAGAGAATTTACTGTTTTGGAGGCTATATATGCTGAATTCACCTCACCGGCCGTCGGGACAACTGTGCTAATTGTGAAGCACTTCTCATCTACGCTTATAAGATGTCTATGGTATTGACTGAACAAGTTCGGTTTATGTGTTAAGCTGTACTGAATGTCAATTTGCAGACCAAGAGAAGTCTATTTTTTTAAGGTTTACCACTGGAATAACTGTCTCAGTTATTAATGGACATTTTATCGAGACCACTGCAGCGGTCAGTTTTGGGTGATTACCATTAACCCTTTAACACTCATATCAGCCAAAAATGCAGACCAAGAGAAGACGATTTTTGAAAATTTACAACGGGAATGCCTGGCTCGATAACCGAGCCAGTCATTCAAGTTGTAAATTTTCAAAAATAGTCTTCTCTTGATCAGCAATAGACATTTTATATGAGAAAATTCAAATTTTCTTGACCAAATTTGAGGGTTAAGGGGTTACTGTGTTAATAAGAATTCTGTATGAAAAATGGAACATAAAACACCATATAGCAATATTGGACTGTGCTGCAGAAAACATTTGTGGCTCAGTTAACCTTTTCACCGATAAACCCTGGAAAAAACGTATAATCTTTACGATATAGTGTATGTTTTGAAATTAATTTGACTGGATGCTATTGCAATCGCTTCAAGTGAAATTAATTTCAAAATATTCAGCAGTTTTTCTGTATGGGTGCTTTGAAAATAAAATAAGGGAAAAGGTTAAAAATTAAATGGACTAGATTTTTACTTATTTTTTACTTTAATTGTGATTCTCTTACAGGCAGGTATGTGTGGCCATGGTACAATGACTCGATCTGTCACTTGTGTCTCTGAGAACAACATTCCTGTAGATATCACACGATGCACCCAGGGAACACATGTCCCTATTATACAGGTACATCACTATTAGGTCATGTGAAAGATTGTCTGAGTTAAAGAGAAAGCCTATCATAATTATACGATGTACTGCTGTTGCTACTACTGCTGCTGCCACTATCCCCCCCCCCCCCCCCCACCACCACCACCAACACCTTCACTACCGGTACTCTTGTTAAAGAGAAATTCTATCATGATTATACTAACTACTACTACTACTACTACTACTACTACTACTACTACTACTACTACTACGGTACTGGCACCATCAGTACTACTGCTTCTGCTGCCGCCACTGCTACTACTACTGTTGCTGCCTGCTGCTGATGATACTACTACTACTACTACTACTACACTAGTACTACTACTACTACTACTACTACTACTACTACTACTACTACTACTACTACTACTACTACCACAACTACAACCACCATTGCCACCGCTACCACCACGACCACGGCGACTTCCATCATCACCACCACCACCACCACTGCCACCACCACCACCACCAGTACTACTGCTTGTACACTAACACCTTGTGTTATGTGTTGTTCAGACTGAGAAGTCATGTGAGGTTCTATGTCCAGGTGAATGCCTCTACACAGAGTGGATGGAGTGGAGTGACTGTCACATTGATTGTGACAAATATAATCAAGGTATGTCTGCAAAGCTTTTAGTACATTAATCAGTAAGACTGGGAAAAAATATAAATTTATACAATATCAAGTTCATTCAGGATTCCAGTTTCTCAGTCAATCATGTGATGTCATAATCAGATATGCAATGTCTAGGATGATGTCATAATCAATTATGTCATGAATGACATAGCTAAGTTCATACTGAACGGTTAAATGATGATGGACTAAGCGTTGTTGTACGAATTGTATGTGTTTACTATTCAATAAAACATGCTGTTGGATATTTTGAAACTAATTTGACTGGGCGCTGTTGCTGCCATACCTGTATAGTTTTCTGGAAATTGATAGTCTGGGAGTTCTGAGTTCAATCCCAACACAGGTGAGGTGTGGGTGGAGCATAGCTAGAGTGGGTGGGGCAGAGGCTGTATTTGATTGATTTGACCATTAACCCTTTAACACTCAAGCCGGCCAAAAACTGCTTTTTTGGAAATTTATCACTAGAATGACTGGCTTAAAAACAGAGCTAGTCATTCCAGTGATACATTTCCCAAAATAATCTCTTGGTCTGTACATGGATATTTTCTATGAGAAAAAAAATGGTGCTTGAAAAATGTAAATGTTATATATATAGTTGCCCTGATATTTAGATGCTGGGAATTCAAGATTCAAAGTATATGAATCGGTTCCAGCACCCATAAAATGTGGGCAGTGCTTAACAGAAAATGGACATAGCTAGAAATTTATCCCTCCATTATGAGATTACAGTAGCTTGGATGTTCAAGTGAGGAGAGTGGATATAAGGGGACCCACAGCATCACTAAGCATACTACTATAGGCAAACATCAAAGTTTGGGAAAGGGTGGTGATTTGTGATGGCGGGCGTGCATCCCATCAACTGTATTCATAGCCCACCTGGACTGAAAGGCCAAGTGACTTTATGCCATGGCGACCATCCATCCATAGTCCATCCATCATCTTTCAGCCTTTCCTTTGAACGACTTCTTCTCAAGAACAACTGTGCCGATTTCAATTATATTTGGCAAGAACCTCCTTAGGGCATAGGGATCCAAGTTTGTTCAGATGAAGTCAATCGGCCAATATGGCTGGCAGCCATCTTGGATTTTGGCCAATTTTAGGAAACATCTTTAAAAATCTTCTCTGAAAGCATTTGGGTGATTGATTCAAACCTCATGTAACATCATCTAGGGCATGAGGTAAGCCAAGTTTGTTTAAGAGGACTTGATTGACCAAATGGTTCGGCGACCATCTTGGATGACCTAGTTTTCCCGAAAATGACTTAGCCAGAACCTCTGAAGGGATAAAAAATTTTGGGAGGTATGATTAGGGACTAAGGTCCATTAAAGTTTATTCATGGGAAATTGATCCATCAAAAACCATGGGACAATTAAAATGTAGCATGCTTGGGGGCCATATTGGATTTTTTTATTTTAAGGATTTTGAGGCCAAAATTGGTTTTATATATGTTTGTGGGTATTCTGATTTCATATTTGCTATTTTTGAAACTGTTGGATAAACGGTTTGGTGGCCTTCTTGGATCTTTTTCTTGCCAAAAACTCCCATACTAAAGCAATGGGAAATTTAAAATGTCTTCTCGAGAATCACTCAACCGATTTCAAGTATATTTAGAAGGAAGCATTTTTAGGGCCATGTTTGCTCACACAAAGCCGATCGACCAATTTGGGTGGCGGCCATCTTGGATTTTGGCCAATTATTAGAAATGTCTTTAAAATTCCTCTACGAAACCGCTTGGGGGATCAATTCAAAAGGCATGAAATATCATCTATGGCCAGAGCTGCACCAAGTTTGTTCAAGGGAACTTGATTGGCTAAATGGTTTGGTGGCCATCTTGGATAACCTATTTTTTGCCAAAACTGCAGAACCAATGAACGGATTGGGCCGAAATTTGGGATATATGATTGGGCACTGAGTGCCATTAAAGTTTGTTCAAGGGAAGGAGCCACGTCAAAACCATGCCGCAGTGGACCAATCAAAATATAGCGTGTTTGACGGCCATATTGGACTTGCAAAAATGTCCACAAACTCATTTAAAAGACTACTCCTAAACCACCCACCAACAATTTTGACAAAAATTTATAGTGCTCCAGGTGAGCGGCGACACAGGCCTCTTGGGCCTCTTGTTTAGCTTACATTTTCAACAACCTTGATCTTAGAGCTTTTGACCAAATATCGATTATGTTGTGTGGTACTGAGGCCCAACCTTCCAGATTTGGTGAAAATCCCTTCAGTAGAACTTAAGTTATCATGCTGGGCATGCGCGCACCCATGTGTGCATGCACGCACGCCTGCGCATACATAGCTATTGCAATAGTCTCACAAAAGTTCATGGTGACATATCTAACACGTATGAGCTTTCTATCCAGCAGAGCTAAGAACAAAGACAGTCTTCTTGGAATATCTTCTAGCCACTTACTAACTCAATCATTTACTCACTTGCTCACCTGCCCAACCACCCACATTCATTAAATCACTCAATCAATCAATAGAGCACTCAAGAATTCAATCAATCAGTCAGTCAGACAGTCCTATGCCATTGCTGTTACATGTTATAGTCACTATTCATATAACTAAAGTGTTAAGATGGAATGGAAATAAATCTGATTGCATTTGTCTTGAGTATAGAATATATTACTAGATATCAGAAAATCCTTCTCACCTATTCAGAAAGGTCACTTTACTGGGTCTTTCCAGTTTATCCATCAATCATATGATGTCATAATCAACTACAACATGTAGGCTGACATCATAATGAATAATGTTATGAATGATGGAGATAGGTTTGTCACGACATGAATGATTAATTGAAGATGACTAAGCATTGTTGTGTGAACTGTATGTCTTTACTATTTCATAAACATTCTGTTGAATATTTTGAAACTAATTTGTCTGGCCACTGTTTGTCAGCTCCTAGTCAAATTAGTTTCAAAATATTCAACAGCCTACCCGTATAGTTTTCTGGAAATTGACAGTCTTCGATCAAGCCCAATATGGGCGAAGTATGGGTGGAGCTTAGCTAGAGATGGGTGGGGCATAGCTAAAACTGGATTCCTCCATTATAACTGATATGTTTTCTGCTCATAGGGATGTGTTGTTAAGTCGGTTTTCACTCACCCACCCTTGAGACTTCAATGTCTATGTTTCAAGATAACTATTCAGGAAAGATTCTGACACAACAGCTCCCAGACAGATTAGTTTCAAAATATTCAATAGAATCTTCCTTCCATCTTAAATAACTTATCATGTCTGGTCTATAACGGTTAACCCTTACCAGTCTGATAATAATATTCCATCTTTTACTGTGTCAATATCAAAGAAACTTGCGTACAAGTTTCAACAATTTTGGTGGATGATGTTCTATGACCCCCATGTCCCACCAAATTTGTTGAAAAACTAACACCAGGTCCTCTTAATTTAATTTGAAAATTTAATTTTTTGACATCAGAGGTTCAAGGATGTGATAAAGAAACGACATCTCAGAAAATAAGCTAATAAGGGAGATTATTCCTCCTATCTAATCACAGATTGTGATAAGGGAGATAACTGCTCTCTTACAAAATGTGTGAAGGGAAATAACCCAACAGATGATAATTGTTAAATCAGTGACATTTCTAATGAGATACTGCAGGAAACGATAATGCATGTAATTATGGCCTGTTAACCCTTAACCCTCAGAGGTCAGTATTCTATCATTTACTGTGTCAATAGCAAAGAAACTAGTATACAATTCTCAACTAATACCATCGGCAGAACAGCAGACCCTATTGCACAGATTGTCTTTTTATCTGATGCCCGCTCCGTCCTTGAGGCTATCACCAAAGGTAAGCTGCCACAACTTGAAGAAGCGCTACAAACCACCAAATGCTTTAGGATAGCATTGCAGTGGATCCCCTCACACTGTGGAGTACAAGGAAATGAGGAAGCAGACAAGATGGCAAAGGTGGGTGCAGAAGAGAACAGACAGAAAACATGGTTACCCATACAGAGATGAAGACTATCATCAAGTCACTCTATAGAACACCTCAATCAGAAGATGCCTACCATCATCTCTTGAAACCAGAACAAGTGCCCATTTTCGTCTCAGAACTGGACATAACAGACTAAACCAACACATGTACAGGCGGTTCCACCGTACGACATCGCCCGCTTGTCCTTGTGGAGAAGCAGAACAGACCACAGAACACATACTTCAATGTTGCAGTACGTATCAGCTGCTGAGAGAAGAGATCTGGCCTTTGTCAACCTCTTTTCTTGAAAAGCTGTATGGGCCTCTGGAAGAACTGCAGAAAACCACAGATTTCATCCTGAGAACGGCTCTCCAAGTGTGATACCAGCGATCGAAAAGAAGAAGAAGAATTCTCAACAATTTTGGTGGATGATGTTGCTGTCTATGACAGCAACATCTTCCACCAAATTTGATGAAAATTGAACACCGGTTTATCTTTTAATTTAATTTGAAAAATTTTAATTTTAACATCAGGGTGGTAATAGTTAAAACAACACATGGTTTAAATTTCAACATTCCATTGACAATTGATACATCTTATTTTGTCAATCTTACACATTATATTTTCATGGATTAAACTTGATCATTTCAGGCTTAAAATCAAAATTTCACAAAAACAAGCCATTATCAGTAAACATATGATTATTTTTAAAAGCAGTTCTGATAAGAAGGTGATGCTGCCTTAAGCAGCAACAAATTTTTGTCAAATTAGCTTAAAAAACAAAATGTTTTATTTACATCCTGAAGAATCTAATCCTTTAGTTTCCAGATAAAATCCAGATTCTATAGGAGCCAGTGAGAGGAGCGACAATTTTAAGAATGGAGTTGCAGATAGCTCTTGCTATTTTTCAGAACGGACATCGGTTATCGTGTTGATCAGCTTTCCAGCCAACCACCCAAGCATCTGTTTCAATCATCCATATCATTCTGAATATCCACTCATTCACTTATTCCACATACCTAACTACCCATTCCACCTGCTTGAAGATAACTATTCAGCAAACATTCTGAAACAACTTCTGCCAGACAAACTAGTTTCAAACTATTCACCAGAATATTCCTTCCACCATAAATAAGTTATCATGTCTGGCCTGTAAGAGTTAAAGGCTTCAGCAAATTTGATAAAGAAGCGACGTCTTAGGAAATAAGCTGATGATGGAGATTACTCCTCATATCCAATAACAGATTGTGTTCTCTTCCAATTAGTCATCTTCAATTGTAAAGGGAAAGAACCCAGCTCTTGATGATTGTTACGGCATTGCCATGAAATGTTGAAATTTGAAATAAGAGTTGTTTTAATCCTTACCACTCTCATGTCAAAATTTTTAATTCTCAAATTAAATTAAAAGATAAACTGGTGTTCAATTTTCAAGAAATGTGTAAAGGGAAATAACCCAGCTCTTGATAATTGTTACGGCAGTGCCATTTATAATGAGCCACTGCAGGAAACGATAACGCTTATGAATGATTATAATTATGGCCTTTTAACCCTTATCCCCCTGAGGTCAGTATTCTGGTTTTTGCTGTGTCAAAAGCAAAGAAACTAGTATTAATTTTTCAACAATTTTGGTGGATAGTGTCCTTCCACCAAATTTGTTGAAATTGAACACCAGTTTATCTTTAAATTTAATTTGAAAAATTTTGACAGAGTGGTAAGGGTTAAAAACAACAGTTATTTCAAATTTACAAATGATAAATCTTATTTTATCATTCTTACACTTGATCATTTCTGCCTCGAAATTGCAATTTCACAAAAATAAGATATAAGTAAACAGATGATTTTTAGCTCAACTGGCCAGAATGACCAAGTGATCTTATGGCATGGCGACCGTCCGTCTGTCCATCCAGCCTGAAGCAGCAACAATTTCTGGTCAAATTAGCTTAAAAAACTGAATTTTATTTTTACATCTTGAAGAATTTAATCCTTTCGTTTCCAGACAAAATCCAGATTCTATATGGGCCTGTGAGAGGAGTGACAATTTTAAAAATAGAGTTGCATATAGCTGTTGCTATCTTTCAGAATGGACATCAGTTATTAGCTCACCTGGCCGGAATGGCCAAGTGAGCTTATGTCGTGGCAACCATCCGTCATCTGTCTGGCGTCCGTCCATTCATCCGTCTTTTTTAAACGACTTCTTCTCAAGACCTGCATGGCCGATTTCAAGCATATTTGGCAGGAAGCATCCTTAGGACATGCAGATCTAAGTTTGTTCAAAGGAAGTCGATCGGCCAATTTTGCCAGTGGCCACCTTGGATTTTGGCTGATTTTTAGAAACCTTTAAAAATCTCTGAAACTGCTTGGTGGATTGATTCAAAACTCACGAAATATCATAGAGGGCAAGAGCTGAACCAAGTTTGTTCGAAAGAACTTGATTGGCCAAATGGTTCGGTGGCCATCTTGGATGACCTAGTTTTCGTGAAAACGACTTGTGCAGAACCGCTGAACGGATCGGGCTGAAATTTTGGGAATATGATTATGGACTAAGGGCCATTAAAGTATGTTCATGGGAAGTTAAATAGGTAAAAAAATGGGTGGCATGGACCAATCAAATTTTAGCATGTTTGGCTGCCATATTCAATTTTTCTATTTGATGGATTATGAAGCCGAAATTGGTTTTCTTAACTTAACTTACTTGTCAGTCAGCTGTCGTATAGTGATCACCCTGTCCACCTTCTGTATGTCCGTCCATCCATCTGTCTGTCCGTCACCAATAATGGTGGCTCATTTTGTTATTTCTTGACGGATTGACACCAAACTTTGTCACAATGTTAATGTCGGCATCTAATATCTGTGTTGTGAAAATGAAACTGATAGGATGTCAAATGACAGTTATCACCCGTTAAATATTTGCAGTCTCACTTTCATATGGGAAATACAGATTTATTCCCACCGTCCACTGATGAATCACCATGTCAGATTTTATTGCCTAAGTAGATTAAACTCCAATTAACAGGTTAACCTTTCCATCACTGCCTAAATATTTAAGATATGTATTATGTTCTCTGACATCTATGCTCTTAAAAATATTTTGAAATGTATTTGATTAAAAGTTGTTGCTGTCTTAGGCAACAATGAAAGTTGTTGCTGCCTAAGGCATCAATGACTTTCAGTCAAACATTTTCTAAATCAACTCCAGCTCTCCCTACCCCTGCTGCTAATTTGGTGATTCAGCCAGATGCGCATGTGTTAAATGGATTGTGTGGTGGTTGGGAATAACCTGCTATAAAGACCACCTACCTGCCTTTAGAGACCATTTTCTTCAATTGTATTTAAACCTCTAGTAACCGCCTGACTGCTGATATTTTGCAGACGACATATTCCAAAGGTTATATCTCTGAACCTGATAAATATTTTGAAAACAGTTGGACTGAAAGTGGTTGGTGGCTAAGCCGCCAACAACTTTCAGTTGAATTGTTTTCAAAATATTCAACAAGTCAAGAGCTTTTGAAAATTGAAATTATTGGCTGCACTGGCTTGCAGCAGTGAGACAGTTAAGAAACCAGCTGTTGTTAGCACTGATATCATCTATTTTTGCTTAAACATTGTTCAAAATCACTAATGCAAAAAAACAGTCCAGAGATTGTTGTCAATATCTCGAAAACTAAACCATTTTACTGAAAGTCATTGGAAGTGACAATGAAGGATGTGAAACTTAAGTAAGATTAGTTGAAATTCCAATGTTTCAGGTGAGCGATACAGGCCCATTGGGTCTCTTGTTGTATTGATCAGCTTTCCAGCTAACCACCCATCCATTTCTTTCAATCATCCATATCATTCTGAATATCCTTCAATAAAATTCACCCACATCAATCCATCCATTAATCCATTCTACTGCTACCTTCAAGTCATCCATCAATGTGTTGTACCCATCAAGCAATTCCACCCTCAATCCATCAGTCAACTCATTCCCATTCCATCACTAAGAATATATCCACGAATCGATCTCACTCACCAACTTCTCAATCCATCCATCAATCCTACTCCACCCATACACCAGCCATTTCATTTACCCGCTTCTCAATCCATCCATCAATCCTACTCCACCCATCCACCAGCCATTTCATTTACCCACTTCTCAATCCATCCATCAATCCTACTCCACCCATCCACCAGCCATTTCATTTACCCGCTTCTCAATCCATCCATCAATCCTACTCCACCCATCCACCAGCCATTGCACTCACCCACTTCTCAATCCATCCATCAATCCTACTCCACCCATCCACCAGCCATTTCACTCACTCACTTCTCAATCTATCCATCAATCCTACTCCACCCATCCACCAGCCATGTCACTCACCCACTTCTCAATCCATCCATCAATCCTACTCCACCCACCCACCAGCCATTTCACTCACCCACTTCTCAATCCATCCATCAATCCTACTCCACCCATCCACCAGCCATTTCATTCGCCCATTTTCAATCCATCCATCAATCCTACTCCACCCATCCACCAGCCATTTCATTTACCGGCATCTCGATCCATCCATCAATTCTACTCCACCCATCCACCAGCCATTTCATTTACCCACTTCTCAATCCATCCATCAATTCTACTCCACCCATCCACCAGCCATTTCACTCACCCACTTCTCAATCCATCCATCAATCCTACTCCAGCCATCCACCAGCCATTTCACTCACTCACTTCTCAATCCATCCATCAATCCTACTCATATGCTGCCTCGGTAGCCTGAGTGTAATAAATGTGATACTGAAACTGAAACTACTCCACCCATCCACCAGCCATTTCACTCACCCACTTCTCAATCCATCCATCAATCCTGCACCACCCATCCTTTCTTCTTGAGTATTGTATGTTATTTGAGATGTATACAAGAAACAATAACTGGGCCTGAGCTTAATTACATCTAGCAACAACGAGCTTTTTCAAGGCTATACCAGCATAGATCTACACACTGAAAAAGTTGAGGATAAGGACAGATACACTGAGAAAAACAATAATATTTAGAGGAGACCAGCTATAAGACCAGGATGATGATGATGATGATGATGATGATGATGATGGTGGTGGTGGTGGTGGTGGTGGTGGTGGTTGTGGTGGTGGTGATTATGATGATGGTGGTTGTGATGATAATGGTGGTGGTGATGATGATAATGATGATGATTATTATAGTTGTCATGGTGGTGGTGATGGTGGTGGTAATGATGATGGTGGTGGTGGTGGTGGTGATGATGGTTTTGATGATAATGGTGGTGGTGATGATGATAATGATGAAGATTATGATTGTCAAGATGCCAACAAATTTCTTTATGTATATAACTTTAAATTATTATTTAGATGATAATTTCCTTCATTATAACAATATCCTATCATATATCATGTATAACTCTCAAATCACTCATGAGACACCTTATTATCCAGATTTCTTAAAAATTCCTAATATCCCAATCAGATGTACCACTGACATGACTGATGCAAGCAATCATGAAACATCATCATTCATGTCTTTGAACTTATCCAAGAAGGGCCTCAGTGTGATTCATTTAAACATTAACCGTATTCTACCAAAAATGGATCAACTGAACTTAATTTTTAAATGCAACTCAGAAATTGATATATTTGGGATATCTGAAACATTCTTAATGCCTCATATCAGACGAGACATGATCCAAATTAGTGGCTATCAGGTAGTAAGAAAAGATCGAACTAAAAACAAAGATGGTGGGTTTCTTGTATACATCTCAAATACTCAAGAAGAAAGGATTTAGAATCAGATGACGTTGAAACAATATGGATAGAGATACGACGAGTTTGTAGCAAATCACACTTAATTGGATTTATCTACCATCCTCCAGATTCACCTGTACATTGGTATGTTGAATTTCAGGACATGTTTGAACAAGTCTACTCTCAAAATAAAGATATAACTATTTTAGGAGATTTTAATATTGACCAAAATGGAAAATGATAGAATATTGTTGATCAGTTTTCTTTAAAACAAATAGTAAAAGAACCTACTCGTCTTACAGCAACATCAAGCAGACTTATCGATCACATCTATGTTACCAATGAAAGAAATATAGCAAATTCACATGTACCAACATTATCACTCAGTGATCACTACCCCATATGTGTAACAATAAAGAGTAAGAAACGCAATCTAAAATATCACCATGACACAATCACATATAGATCAACAAAGCATTTTAATGAGGAATTATTTCTATATTATCTTTCTAGGCAACCATGGAATAATATAGCCACATTTACAGACCCTAATCAAGCTGCTGAATACTGGAACTCACTATTTCATGATACACTGAATCTATGTGCTCCGATGTGACAACGTAGAGTAAAGTGCTTGCAAAAACCTCAATGGCTAAATGAAGATATTTTGTATGCGATGAAAATGAGAGACTCAGAATATCAAAAACAAAATGGAGAACAATATAGATATTGGCGAAACAAAGTTAATGGACTTATAACAAAATCCAAATGCAAAAATGAACAAATGCTTGAAAAACACCAGGACATACCACAGGCAATGTGGAAAGTAATGAAAATGCTCAAGCCTAATTATAATGACACATCTGGAATTGATAACTTAAATGTAGATGGAAGACTATTTAGTAACTGATCTGATATATCGGAACATTTTAATTATTTATTTGTTAATGTCGCAAAAAATCTTAACCTGCCAATCATGCGTAATTCATCTGATTATCTCAATAAATTAAAAAATGTGGTAGAGAGCAAACTTCCTACTAATGCAGAATTCTTTATACCTTATATTACTATGGATTTTGTTTTCAAACAACTATCTACTCTCAGTTCAAATAAGGCTACAGGGCTTGATAACATAAGTGTTCACTTCCTAAAACTTTCGGCTTCAGTTATTACGCAATCGTTAACTCAGTTAATAAATCTAAGCATCAGCACCTCAACCTTCCCAGACTGCTGGAAAATGGCTAAAGTCTTTCCATTACACAAGTCTGATCTAAAGACTGATGCACAAAATTATAGACCCATATTCCAGTAATATCAAAAATATATGAACGTCATGTTTACAATGCACTCTATGATTACTGGACACATGACAAGCTCAGTGTTGGTGATATAATGATCGACCTAACAAAAGCTTTTGATTTAATGGACCATGATCTTTTACTTAAAAAGGCTGCCATCTATCAACTAAATCCTGAGGCCATTGGCTGGTTACAATCATATCTCACTCATCGTAGACAATGTATGGCCATTGGAAATAAGGTGTCTCATCCAAAAAACATAGTTTCTGGTGTTCCACAAGGCTCTATTTTAGGTCCCTTGTTATTTGTTCTATTTATCAATGATTTACCTCTTATTGCTACTAATTACACCCTAAATATGTTGCAGATGATACAACAATTCATACTGCTAAGAAATGTGTTCAGGAACTTGGTACTTCACTACAGGATGCTCTCTTAGATGTTGCTAATTGGTGCAGTGCGAATAAGATGTTAATCAATAGCAAGAAAACAAAAGCTTTATTCATAAGTAATCACGGTAAAATGGAATCAGCCACTGACATCATGCTCCAGCTAAATAATGCCACATTAGAACAAGTCAGTAACTTCAACCTCTTAGGAGTGACTGTTGATTGTAATTTAAAATGGAAAACACACATAGATAATTTATGTAGAAAAATAGCTGGACTATTAGCTTTCATGCGAAATAATATTAAATTAATGAACCAAAAATGTTGAATCATCTATTATAAAGCTTATATCCTTCCACACTTGAATTACTGTCTTACTGTTTGGGGTAACTGCCCTAAAACTGAATCTGACAGACTGCTGAAACTTAAAAAAAAATGCAGCAAGACTTATTCTTGACGCAAATAAAGACACACCTAGTGCAGACCTGTTTCAGCGATTAAAATGGTTTCCATTTTCTGATTTAACATATATTCGCACTGCTACAATGGTATACAAGTCTCTAAATGACCAGGCACCACAGTATCTAAGAGATATGTTTAAATATGCATCAGAGGTACATAGTCGGTCACTCAAATCTGTAACAAATTCTAACCTATATATGCCCATGTCTAAAACTGAGATTTATAAGAATGGCTTTGCTTGTATGGGCACACACATTTGGAACAGCCTACCCATTAATGTACGTGAAGCAACCTCACTAGGAGCTTTCAAATTCGAACTTCGGGCCCACATAGCCAGATAATATATTATTTAATTTATTGTATTGTAGTCCATCTTTTATCATAGACTACTGTATAAACTTTTGGATTTGTTTTGTATACTAACTCATACCCAAATGTATCTGTATTATTATTATTTTAATTTCAAAGTGGGTACGGGTGGCGGGGTGGATTATGCTTTTTGCATTTGGTTTACGCTTAATAGCTTCCATTATAATTGATGGATTTATTTCAAATTTGTTATGTCAACTCCTGATGACATGCCCTCGGTGGCTGGGTGGGTGGGTGGGTGGAGGAACATGTTATGTACATCGTCTAGTTGTTGTATATACCTGTATCATACTCTTGTATAGATATTTTATATATCTGATTGTAAATATATTCAATCTGTAAATAGTTGAGGGCCTCAGGGAAGAACAGTTATTTGTACTGATCGAGTTTACTGAACCCTCTATAAATAAAGATATTATTTTTTATTATTATTATTATTATTATCCACCAGCCAATTCACTCACCCACTTCTCAATCCTACTCCACTCATCTACCAGCCATTTCACTCACCCACTTCTCAATCCATCCATCAATCCTACTCCACCCATCAACCAGCCATTTCACTCGCCCACTTTTCAACCCATCCATCAATCCTACTCCACCCATCAACCAGCCATTTCACTCACCCACTTTTCAACCCATCCATCAATCCTACTCCACCCATCAACCAGCCATTTCATAACACACTCATCGACCCATCTGACATAGCAGATGGATTTGCTGAATTGGTCTCACTACCCCAATCAACCAGGCCAATCTGCACCTCAAACATTTAGCACTGTGAATAGACAATTGCAATGCCATCAGCACACACACACACCCACCACCACCCCACCCCCTACTCCTCATCCAGTTCAGGGATGAACTCATCCAATTCAGGGATGAATTATTAATATTTTGTTCGGTCTTAAAGAAGATTAGATACCCCTCTTTCAAGATTATTTATGGAAAAAGAATCAATAAATCTATCCTCGTTGCAGCCACGCATAGATCTTCCTTGTAGACCCACAGCATCCAACCCTTGATAATTTGCCTCAGATTTTATCGTAGGAACCATTTTGCGCTGATCGTTGATCGCATTAAACGAATTCGACAAATTGACATTTATGGGAGTTCGACCTTCACCAGTGTAAATACGTAATTATCCTATTCATAATGAAAGTGGCATAAAAGAATACTATATATATAGATTCTGCTAAATATTTTGAAAACAATTTGACTGAAGATCATTGCTATTGTAATTTTCAGTCAAATTGTTTTCAAAATAATCAGTAGGAGTTTTATGAAATCTAAACTTGTATGTTGTAAATCTTCTTGACACAATATAGGGTGAAATGTATTAATAGATTGTGCTGAAGATTGCATTGTCCAAGTACAAGACAACCTTCTCAGGAGACCACCTGGATTGTAGTGCCAAAAGACAGTGGTTCTTTAATACAGGTGCTCTTTGACCACCTGAAGACCTCCTGTCATAAAGAACCACTATCTTTTGGCTTCACAAAGCATATCATATAGAAAATCACCTGTATTAAGTGACCATCTGTCTATAGTAATTGATTGTTTATGGTCCATAAGTGGCCACATAAGACAGGTTTTTCTGTATTACACCAGTAAGCCATCCCCAGTAAAATCGTCGGTTCTTAAACCTTGATAAAATTATAGATGGCATGTGCTCAAGAGAGAATTGTTTTGCCATGCTGGAAGAAAACCCACAAGAAATTATTTGCCCAATTGGGCATTATGTAAGAATTGTCCAAGTGTGCGTGGAGACCCATGTCACCGTTTATACAAGCTTCATCATGGAGACCTGTGCCACAATGTGTACAGGCATCATCATGGAGAGCTGTGTCACAATGTGTACAGGCATCATCATGGAGACCTGTGTCACCATGTATACAGGCATCATCATGGAGACCTGTGTCACCATGTATACAGGCATCATCATGGAGACGTGCGTCACCATGTATACAGGCATCAGCATAGAGACGTGTGTCACCATGTATACAGGCATCATCATGGAGACATGCGTCACCATGTATACAGGCATCATCATGGAGACCTGTGTCACCATGTATACAGGCATCATCATGGAGATGTGCGTCACCATGTATACAGGCATCAGCATAGAGACGTGTGTCACCATGTATACAGGCATCATCATGGAGACATGCGTCACCATGTATACAGGCATCAGCATAGAGACGTGTGTCACCATGTATACAGGCATCATCATGGAGACATGCGTCACCATGTATACAGGCATCAGCATGGAGACGTGTGTCACCATGTTTACAGGCATCATCATGGAGACATGTCTCACCATGTATACAAGCATCATCATGGAGATGTGTGTCACCATGTATATAGGCATCATCATGGAGACATGTGTCACCATGTATACAGGTGTCATCATGGATATGTGTGTCACCATGTATACATGTGTCATCATAGAGACGTGTGTCACCATGTATACAGGCATCATCATCATGGAGATGTGTGTCACCATGTATATAGGCATCATCATGGAGACATGTATCACCATGTATACAGGCATAATCATGGAGACATGTGTCACCATGTATACAGACATCATCGTGGAGACATGTGTCACCATGTATACAGGCGTCATCATGGAGGCGTGTGTCACCATGTATACAGGCATCAGCATGGAGACGTGTGTCACCATGTATACAGGTGTCATCATGGATATGTGTGTCACCATTAATATACAGGCGTCATCATGGAGACGTGTGTCACCATGTATACAGGCGTCATCATGGAGACGTGTGTCACCATGTATACAGGCGTCATCATGGAGATCTGTGTCACCATGAATACAGGCATCATCATGTATCCAGTGTCATCATGTATCCAGGTGTCATATCAGTATGTGTAGTCATGATTTAACATACACACCATCCACTAAGCTGCTGTGGGATGATTTGCTTTAAATTTAGAACCTTTTCTTGGAATACAAATGGACATTTTCAAAAGACGACAGTAGAAGCTATCTTTGGACGACTTGACCGTTAAATCGTTAAGGACTCAAAAAAATATGGTCAAAATTTAAATTTTCTCATAGAAAATGTCAATCTACGGTTTATCGAGCCAGTAATTCCAGTGGTAAGTTTTCAAAAATAGTCTTCTCGTACTGGATTATGAAGATTTCTCAAGACGACTGCAGAATTAGTTTTGGCCAGCTTAAATGGTATAGAGTTACTTTAAGATTTATAGGGTATTTATTGCATCTGCCATGCTTTGTTTATATCTATATTGTATCAATGAAAGGGTTAATCATGGTATGAGTTTACCAGTAACAAGCTTCAGGTGGAATGTCTATGAATGTGATATCAGTATGAACACGAGCAATGAGACATTGTAAACTGCTACAATCACCACTTTTGATGCATTGTCCTTTAATTTTGGATTTGCCACAATTTTTCGTTTTTCAGATTAACCCTAAAACCCGAGAATCTGTTTTAAAAAATTAGAAAATTCCCATTTACAGTCCAAGAGAAAGAAATTTTTGAAGATTTAACACTGGAATGACTGGCTCGGTTATGGAGCCAGTCATTCCAGTATTTAAATTTTCAAAAATAATCTTATCTTGGTCTGCAAATGAACATTTTTCAAAGCCAATGCAGGAGGCTTTTTTGGCTGGTATGAGTGTTAAAGGGTTAAGACCATATTTGGGGAATGTTAGTATATGATATATGACTTTTCTTGTGTGAGAATTTAAGCCAAATTAGATCTGTAATCTCTGGGAGACGGACAGACGGACAGACAGACAGGCAGGCAGGCAGCCAGGCAGGCCTGAATGCAATACACACATCCCCTTACAGAGAGAGAGTGTAATAAAACTGATTATTTTGAAAGCAATTTGACTGAAAGCTAGTTCTGCACTAGGCAGAAATATCTTTCAATCTAATAGTTTTCAAAATGATCATTCTAGTAAACCTTAGGCCTATTGACATGTATCTTTTTGCCATAGTAAATATCACGTATCAATTTCCTATTGTTTGCTTAGGACAAAGAGCCGGAGTGAAAAGCCGGTCTCGAGGCATCTTGTTACCATCATCTGGCAATCACATGCCTTGTGGACTGTTATGGAATTACCGTGGTTGTGATGCTCTGGAGTGTTATTCATTCTTGTGGCAGACAACGGAGTGGCATAACGGTGAACGATGTGTTTGGTGCGAGCGCTCAGACGGACTCAACGCAACAGGTTAGATCATAGATTTTTTTTGTTTATTTATATTTATTTATTACTTTAGATATTTATTAACCCTTACCACTCTGATGTCAAGGTTTTTAATTTTCAAATTAAATTGAAAAATGAACTGGTGTTTATTTTTTAACAAATTTGGTGGAAGATGTTGTTGTCATAGACAGCAACATATGACAGCAACATCATCCACCAAAATTGTTTGACCCTTACCACTCTGATGTCAATATTCTATCTTTTATTGTGTCAATAGCTATCAGGAAGCTGGTGTACATTTTTCAACTGCAACATCTTCCACCAAATTTGTTGGAAACTTTACACCAGTTCATCTTTTAATTTAATTTGAAAATTAAAATTGTAACATGACGGTGGTAAGGATTGAAATGTATGCCGGTTTCTTTGCTATTGACATAGTAATAGATAGAATATTGACATCAGAGTGGTAAGGGTTAACTTCTCTTGTTTTGACACCTAAGCGCCTAAAATGCTTCTCATATCAACGGACCATTCCAGTTTTAGCTATGCCCCGTCCAGCTCTATCTAACCACCATCCACACCTCACTCATTTAGGGAACAATCAATCCCTGAACTCCCTGACTATCAATTTCCAGAAAAATATACATGTTAGCTGTTGAATATTTTGAAACTAATTTAACTGTTTGCTGTTGCTGCCCAGTCAAGTTAGTTTCAAAATATTGGACAGAATGTTTATTAAATAGTAAAGACATACAATTCGTACAACAGACTAAATCGAGTCATTCATGCCTTAATTGATTATGACATCATCCTACACCTCACATAGTTGATTATGATGTCATAAGATGAATGGATAAACTGGAAAGGTCACTTAACACTTTAAATGTCAAGAGTTTTCAAGAAAATAAAAGTTTTTTCCAAACAAAAAGATTAGTTATTTTGTAAATTTACCTCTGAAATTGATTAAAAACACTTTCTGTTGTCATGCAAATAGATCTTCCTCAAACCCACCATTGATGGTCTGTCTGTCTTGCTGGCGTAACAATCAATGGGGAGATGGTCAAGGAAAACTCAAGTTTATCCTTAGCCAGTGTCCATTTGCAGGCAAAGAGAATAGTACTTTTGAAAATTTTTTACTGCCTCTGCAAATTTCAACTGGCTCTGGTACCTAGCCAGTCATTCCAGTGGTAAATTGTCAAACAGTTTCAGAAATTAATGAAAACTATCCATGGGTTATAGAGATATTTAATTAAAGCTAACCCCCTTAACCCTCGAATTTGTTCAAGAAAATTTCACATTTCTCATAGAAAATGTCCATTTGCAGACCAAGCGAAGACTATTTTTGAAAATTCACCACTGGAATGACTGGCTCGGTTATCGAGCCAGTCATTCCAGTGGTAAATTTTCAAAAATATTCTACTCTCGGTCTGCAAATGGATATTTCCCAAGACCACTGTAGAAGCCATTTTTGGCTGATATAAGTGTTAAAGGGTTATGGGTGAATTTGAGTAGTCACCAGGTTATAATATGTCGCTTCCTTGTGACCTGTTTTGTGATATATTACTTTAGAATAAATGGACATTTCCAGTTTTAGCTATGCCCCGCCCATTCTAGTTAAGCTCCACCCACACGCCGCCCGTGTTGGGATCGATCGATCCCTGAACTCCATGACTATCAATTTCCAGAAAACTACAGGTAAGATGTTTAATATTTTGAAACTCATTTGACTTGGCGCTGTTGCTGCTGCAGCAGCGTCCAGTCAAATTAGTTCCAAAATCTTCAACAGAATGTTTATTAAATGCTAAAGACATACAATTCGTACAACATGTCGGACTATCAAGCGCTAAAGATGAGCTATTCTGAATTATTCATGACGTCATTGTTATGATGTCATCCTACATGTCACATAGATGATTATGGCATCATATGATGGATGGATAAACTTGGAAAGTGTAGGATAACGTCATAATCAATGATGTCATGAATGACAAAGATAAGTTCGTCACCAATGCATAATTGATGATGGACTAATCGTTGTTGTACGAATTGTACGTCTTTTATTTATTTATTATACAGTGACTATTTAATAAACATGCTGTTGAATATTTTTAATCTACACGCAGTCAAAAGCAACAGCACCTAGTCATATTAGTTTCAAAATATTAAACAGATTACCTGTATAGTTTTTGAGAAATTAAAGTTCAGAGAGTGCAATGATCTATCCCAACAAGCGAAACGTGGGTGGAGCTGAACTAGAGATGGGCGGGGAATATGCTAAAACTGGATTCCTCCATTAACTAATGAGGGGAATTTAACCCCCGCAGCAGGGAAAACTCATTTACCGTTTTTTTAGCGTATTGATCATGACGCTGGTGTATAAGTATCCTGACATTTATTATATTATTATCAATGGCAGGAACTGTCCGCTTTTTATCACTTCTGTGTCGAGCAAACCAATTTAGGAAAGTCGAACATGAGGTACTCATTTGTAACATCCAAGTGAAAAGCAATTATAGGACATGTTATAGATTGATCAAAGCTGAAGAATAGATAGAGAGTGCAGTAGCAGATAGATTAACGCTTTACTGTTCAAGCTGACCAAAACTGACCTCTACAGTGGTCTTGAGGAATGTCCATTTACAGGACAAGGTGAAGACCATTTGTGAAAATTTAAAACTGAAATGACTGGCTTGATAAATTAAGCCATTCCAGTAATACATTTCCAAAAATAGTCTACTATTGAAATGAACATGCAATAAACAAATATTTTTCTTTTCTTTACCAAATTTGAACATTAGCGCTTTAACACTCATATCCGCCCAAAACGGCTTCTCAGTGGTCTTGAGAAATGTCCATTTGCAGACCAAAAGAACACTATTTAAAAAAATTTTACCACTGGAATGACTGGCTTGATAACAGAGCCAGTCATTCCAGTGGTAAATTTTCAAAAATGGTCTTCTCGTGGTCTGAAAATGGACATTTTCTAATCTTAAGAAAATCGTCTCCTCTTGACCTGCAAATAGACTTTGACCAAGACCACTACAAAGGTCGGTTTTGGCTGGCTTTGACTGTCGTTAACTCTTTAATGGTAAAATGTGGTAAAAAAAAGATTTTAATGTAATTTTAATATCTGCCTATTAAATGTCCATTTGCAAACCAAGAGAAAACAAATTTTGAAAATTTTTCACTGGAATGACAGGCTCGGTTTTCGAGCCATTCAGTCCAGTAGTAAATTTTCAAAAGTTATTTTGGCCTGTAAATGGACATTCCACCAGATCAGAACAGAGGCCGATTTTGGCCGTATGACCATTAAATTTAAAGGGTTAACACAGTTTTGCAATGTCTTAAAATTGTCCTGCAGTTTCCACTACTGCTTCAAGTTAATTATACTTTCAGAACTGAAATTTACAAAGTGCCTAATTTTAAAAACAGCCAGCATACATGTAAGCGGGGAAACTCAGCTAATTTCTTTGTCATCATTATCCGAGTCTTGACCATTTTAATCATTCATTCGAGAATAAATTATTAAATTTCCCAAAATTCAATAGAGAAGTTTGTCTCGCTCCTTTTGCATCTAGCCATCTACTGTACTGTAGCACTATCTAACTGCGGTACAGCCGGCGCTCTAGTTGCTGAGTGCTCATCTTCTGCTTAGTGGCACCTTTACTGTTCTTGCAGACCAATACCATATTCATATCTTATAGAGCACCATTGGCTATATTGCCTCCATTTCTAACTGCAATTAGTCAGCTGCTAACCAAGGGTGAGGTTCTGACACAAATAAAGAATGTTAGTTTTAGTACAAATCCTCAGTTTTTGTGGCATTCGAAAATTCAAACTTGCACGAAAGATCAATCTACCACAACTGAGCTGATGGCATGCTAAATAGTCAAGCTGAGTCTGCCCCTTGTTCCCAAAGTAAATAAGTTTAGAAATATATCTAACTTTTGCGTTATTTGTCCGGCATAAATTAGGATTTATGTTAAAAACATAAATCAGGTTTATGCGGACCAATAACCAGTCCACTCAGAACTACTACAGCAGTGATCAGGTCACACTGACTAATTAATATTCATGCACGCGGGGGCGAGGATCTATATTTTTGATAGATTCCATTCTCTTTGTCCTTCAGTTCTTGTGAAATCGCCTATCCACCACCATCCCCGCCACTCGCCTTGTTCCGTTTAGTCAGTCTGTGCTCTGATAAGTCGACATGCATGATGTTAGAGCAACCTTCTATTACTTCAGCATCGTAGTGTATAATTTTATGTAATTAATTTGTACTAATGGCACCTGTATCCATTTGGGCAGATTCAGTTTGAATATGATTGGTCATTTCCCACTTTAGATCTTTCATTCATCCGTCAATTTTAATCATTCATTTGGGAATAAATAATAAATTCCTAAATTCAACAGAGAAATTTGGTAGCCTCTAGCCATCTACTGTACTGTAGCACTATCTAACTACAATACAGCCAGTGCCAAGCTCACAAGCCCTAATATCTGGCTAGTGACACCGTACATTGTTTTACCGTCTTGCTGGTCAAAGACTCATTTAAATCATTCATTCAGGAAGGCCATTTTAATCATTCATTCAGGAATAAATTAAGTTCCCCAAAATTCAATAGAGAAGTTTGTCTCGCTCATCTTCCATCTAGCCTTCTACCGTACTGTAGCACTATCTAACTGCAGTACAGCCGGCGCCCTAGTTGCTGAATGCTCATGTTCTGCTTAGTGGCACGTTTACCGTTCTTGCAGACCACTACACTATTCATATCTTATAGAACACCATTGGCTATATTGCCTCCATTTCTAACTGCAATTAGTCAGCTGCTAACCAAGGATGAGGTTCTGACACAAATAAAGAATGCTAGTTTTAGTACAAATCCTAAGTTTTTGTGGCATTTGAAACTTCAAGCTTACTCAAAAAATCAATCTACTACAACTGACTGAGCTGAGGGTGAGTGCTAAATAGTCAAGCTGAGTCTGCCCCTTGTTCCCAAAGCAAATATGTTGATAAATTTAGAAATATATCCAACTCTTGCGTTATTTGTCCAGTATAAATTGTTGAATGTTTCAAAACTAAATCATGACTGGATGCTGTTGCTCCATATGTCAGCAACAGCTTCGAGTGATATTGATTTCAAAATATTCAGCAACTTACCTGTATTTGTACAGACATCTATGTCTAATCTCAGTGTCAAATGAGGGTTGCCAGATTTTTCATTGTGCATTGTTCTTCATCCAACTTTACATTCAGGGGCAGAGAGTCATAAAATATGTTTGCTTTCATCTTAAATAACAGCCTTTGACATTTGTTCTTGTTACTCACAATCAAGAATCGTTTTCTGTATCCAAAGGGCAGCTCAGTAATGTTACGTCAGTTTGTTGTAATATCAGGATGAATGTTGACCAGAACTGGTATTTTATTCTTTCTGAGAGCTCAATGTTATATATGTGACACAATGATGGGTGGAGCAATCTGGCCGCTGCCTGAACAATGTAATCATAGTTTTAGCCGGAGGTTCTAATTGTTTCTCAAAATACCAATTCCCCCTTTATCAGTATTCTCTCTTATTCTATGTCATAAAAAATTCCATCAATTCTTTTCTGGAATCCAATTACCAAATGCTTACCATGTCACACACCACACAGCATTACCAACATCTTAACACTTTAGCGATTACCACTATGATGTACTCATTTATTGAGCCAGCCATTATAGTAATAAATTTAAAAACAAAATTTCTCTTGACCTGCGAATAGACATTGCTTAAACCTTTAACCCTCAAACCTTTTGAAGAAAATTTAAATTTTCTCATAGAAAAATGTCCATTTGCAGACCAAGAGAAAGCTATTTTTGAAGATTTACCACTAGAATGACTGTCTCGATTATTGAACCAGGCATTCCAGTGGTAAATATTAAAATATAGTGTTCTCTTGGTCTGCAAATGGACATTTCTCAAGGCCACCGCAGAAGCCATTTTCGGCTGATATGAGTGTTACAGGCTTAACCATCAAGTGGTTAAATCATTTTAGTCTGTCACCCTATAATGAAAGAGAGCCTTAATAAAGTTGTCGGCAGAGTAATTTCAATACACCTTTCCCAGATTGAGGTATTTTGGGAAAATACCTCACCACAATGCATCTCTCGCAGAACTTGTGCTCTGTAAAGAAGGGCTCCTTTTTGCAACTGATGCAGTCAGTGGTTTACTGATGTGGTTTCTGGTTCATTCGTTTGGGGCGTTCCGGAAGTGGAAGATTTACTGACGCAGGTCATCGAACCAGGAACCGAGTTTTGATCTTGGTTTGTTGTTACCAATTGTTACTGGTTCAAGATGTCGTCGCCCAGCTAAATTTTATACCTTATTTGAATGACGAAATCTCATCAATATTTTAGTGGATATGGTCGCCTGCAATTTACATAGAATGAAATTAAAGTTTAAATCGAAATACCATCAAATTAATTGCTAAAGTTAACGCAATTTAGAATGCTTGAGGGTTCAGAACATTAACTTGAAATTGCGATCGGCAAACCTCGCCAATTTGTATAAAAAGCCATTTTGACATTCCTGGTTCTTGGTTAAATTCACCCACTCAGTCGAGAAAATGAGCCCCTAGCCATGCGACGCTCAAAGAGTATTACTCGCTATTAGGTTTTAGATAGTATTAGATACAATATAATTTAAGCCATTTATATGAAGAAGTAGGACAATAATATTAATGAATTGGAAAGCTCATCCAATTTTCTAAAAATGTATGTATTAGTTTTTGTATATTTTTTAAAAGCTTTGTCCAGCTAATTCTAACTTTAAAATGTACCCTATTGTCTGCTTGATTTATTAAATCTTGGGACACTGGTGTATTTTACATATATGCAAATAATGTAGTGAAAATTTTACAAAAATAAAAAGAACATACGTAAATATTTTGAAAATAAAATGCAGTGTCTTTTAGCACCATAATAACTCAATGCTGGCCCGCTGCTGGGTGAGCAATTTACCAGCCAGAAAACTCACTCTGAGCATTGATTTAGCGGAATCCCTGTGTACTGACGTCAATCTGGGAAAGGTGTATTACAGTAAATTTGATCATACGTGTTAAATTTGGTGTGTAAGTATGTGCGTGCATATGTACATGCATGCGTGCGTACATGCATACATGTCTGTATGTCCACTAGCTAATATTACATTGTGAAATATGTGAAACGAAATGTTAGGTGCACTAAATAACCCTTTCACCAACAAATCCCTGAAAAGTATATTCTTTATGATATAAAACCTATTCTGTTGGATATTTTGAAATTAATTTGACTGGAAGCCATTGCTGTCTAAGTGGGTGTGGTGACCGCAAAAATATATTCAGGTTTCAAAGGCTTAAATTGCATGGTGAAGATTTTTTGGGGAGATTCTGGTAGATTATTCCTCTGAAGAAATTGTTATTTTCAAGATGGCGATGAAAGCATTCAATCACATCTTTATCCAAGCGCTCTAATTTCTATTTCTATTCATGACCTTCAAACTGGACTTGTTAACCCTTTAAAGGTCATACCAGCCAAAACCGGCCTCTGTTATATGGGCTTGTGGAATGTCCATTTACAGGCCAGTAGATTTCAATTTTTGAAAATTTACCATTAGACAGACTGGCTCGATAACCGAGCCAGTCATTCCTATGATATTTTTTTTTTTAATTGTATTCCCTTGGCCTGTAAATGGACATTCAATAAGAAAATATATAAATTTTCTTGACCAAATTTGACCGTTGAAGGGTTCAATAAATTCTAAAGCATTCCCTCGGCCAAGATCTTTATCCAGAAGCAGTCTTTGATTCATGAGCGGCTGCTGCTGTCCTGGGACAGGATTCTTGTCAAACATAAATGTATTCCTTTTCTTCTGACATTTTCTTTAAAATGTTTTTGCAAAATCAAGGTAAAATGATCAACTTTCTGACATTTTCATTAAAATCTTCTTTACGAAATAAAGACAGAATGGCCATCCTTATCTGTGTTGTAATATAGGCCCTGACTCATGCTCCGGGGATTGGTGGTGCTTATTGATTGGTGTCCGTGGTTGCGGGTTGAGAATCTATACACTAGACTCCTCGCATATATTTGTGTGAGTGCTTTCTGGATGCGAGCTGGGGCATGCCCATTTGTCAGAGCCATTAGTCTCCACACTTACTGTATAAATGTTTATAAGATGCTACGGTTTGGGTGTTTTTTTTGGAGGTCCATAGATTTTTGCTATAACCTTGAATTGTCAAGGCTGTTTAAACTTTCTTTGCAAGCATTAAAAAATCTATGGCTTACCATGTCACCCAAACTAGTCTTATTGTCTATGTCCTGCAGCAAGATCCTGGCCCTGGGTGGGGGTGGGGCCCCTCTCTCCCCCTGTGATTAATACTCAAATTGCATCCCCTATGCATAATCAAGCAAGTTATTAGTACATTAGCCATCCACTGGGCTTGAATCTGACCTAAACGAGACGAACAGAGGTAATAAACCACAAATCCTGATTTCTTCTGCTTTATCTGGTTATTGTTTAAATAATAAATCAACCAAGACATACAATGGACCTTTCCAGTTTTAGCTATGCCCAGCCCATCACTAGCTAAACTCCACCCACGCATCACCGTGTTGGATTGATCGATCTCTGAATGCCCTGACTATAAATTTCCTGAAAACTATACAGTTAAGCTGTTGAATATTTTGTAACTAATTTGACTGGGTGCTGTTGCAGTCAAATTAGTTTCAAAATATTCAACAGGATATTTATATTAAATAGTAAAGACATACAATTCGTACAACAACGCATAGTCCATCTTCGACTACGTGTTCGGGACATACTTATCTATGATGCCATAATAGCGTCATTGATTGTGACGTCATTCTACACATCACGTAGTTGATTATGACATCATATGTGGATGGATACAGAGGAAAGGTCCATCCATACACTTGACGGACTACCCCAGGTTTACGATGGAGTACTTATGTAAGTTATGATTGTGATATCAGCTTTCATGGGATATAATAGAATTTCCCACTATCCATCCATCTTATGACATCATAATTAACTATTTGGTGTGTAGAATGACATCATAATGAATGACATTATGAATGACATCATGAATGACGTAGATAAGTACGTCATGAACGCATATTTGAAGACGGAGTATGCGTTATTGTACGAATTGTATGTCTTTACTATTTAATAAATATTCTGTTGAATATTTTGAAACTAATTTGACTGGGCGCTGTTGCAAAATATTCAACAGCTTACCTGTATAGTTTTCAGGAAATTGATGTTCGTGCATAGACTCCATATACTAGACCACACAACAATATTCAGGCAAAGGCACCAACCACTGCTTTTCTGTACCAATGTTAACACCCATGACATATGTGCACACTATTGTATTGAAATGTGTCATAATATCTGTATCTATGTATGAAGTTGTAATGTATTGCTGATTAGCCAAAGTTGGCAAAAATGCAAATAAATAAATACTAAAAAAAACCCAACTATATACCGGTAGACATGATTATTTTGAATCTGAGCTCCACAATGTCTGTAAATTATATTAAACTTAGAGCTTATCGTGAAACCTGCTGAAAATTAATTTGAAGACTTGTTGACACTTTTCAGTTAAATCATTTTCAAAATAACCAGCATGACCTTAACTACAGCATCATCTACATGGTAAATGGAATGGATTGAGTATAACCCTTTAAAATGTACAGGAGAGAAGCGACAAATCCCTATTGATGTAATGAATATTTTGGTGATTATTTTGAAACTAATTTGACTGGGAGCGGTCAACAACAGTTTCCAGTCAAATTAGTTTCAAAATATTCATAAACTTCTGTATAGCTTTCTTGTAATTGAGACACTGGAATTTCAAACAATAACCCTTTTAGCGATAAATCACTGAAAAAGTAAATTCTTTACAATTTATAGCATTTTCTGTTGAATATTTTGAAATTAATATGACTGGAAGCCATTGCTGCCTAAGGCAGCAATGGCTTCCTGTCATATTAATTTCATAATATTCAACAGTTTTTAGCTTATCCGTCCTGAAAGGCCAAGTGAGCTTATGCCATAGTGTCCGTCCGTCGTCCATCTGTCGTCCGTTCATCGTCTGTCTATCCATCCATCAAATCGCGTCTTCTCCTTAACGGTTTGACCAATTTAAACCAAATTTGGCTGAAATGATCCTAAGCTGGTCCCCTCCAGATGGTTTTCAGAATTTTGATTGCTCAATTTTTGCGTGAAAATCTGAGATTTTATGAAAAATCTACCGGAAATGGTAAAATTGCTACTCCTTCTTAGTTGCTTGACATATTTTAACCAAATTTGGCTAGATGCATTCTAGGATGGTAGGCTCTAGAACATCTTTTCAGAATTTTGATTGGTGAAAATCTTAGATATTATGAATTTTTTTTATATATTATGAAAAATTTACCGGAAATTGTCAAATTACTACGCCTCCTTAGCTGCTTGACATATTTCAAACAAATTTCACTAAATGGATTCTATGGTGGTAGGCTCTAGAAAATCTATTCAGAATTTTGGTTGAGAGATTTTTGGGTGAAAATCTTGGATTTTATGAAAAATTTACCAGAAGTTGCCAATACGTTTCTTCTCCTTAGTCGCTTGACATATTTCAACCACATTTGGCTAGAATGACCCTATCATGGTAAACTCTAGAACGTCTATTTAGAATTTTAATTGGTAATTTTTTTGGGTGGCCATCTTGGATTTTCCGGAAATGATCCATCATATATATTTAAATGCAAATGGTTCAAATGCTAATGGTCCAGATGAGCGCTACAGGCCCTTAGGCCTCTTGTTCTATTTATTTGCCATGAGAGTGAGTTGCAGAGATTTTATTGATGGCATATTATATCACGACAGGGCTCACATATATTCAACAAAAGATGACTTGACTGATATCAGGTCACGTCTGGAATCATATAAGCCTAACAAAAGATGACATGATTGACATCGGGTCATGGCGTAAAATTACACATGAAGTAATAACGGGACATAAAGAAACTCCGCTTTGGACATTTATTGATCGGCTAATAATCAGCTAGCTTTGCGGTTGTTCAAAAAGACACTGGTCCTTCAGCGCATAATCAGTTTCGGGGTTGATAGATGCTTTGCTGGGATCAGATTAACGAGTTGATCGCTCAGTAATTATTACGATTTTGTGTGTCCTTTGGTATAGTGGTTACAACTCATGTCATCGTGTAGCGTATTGCAAGGTCATCATAGTGGCAATATTTACTATTAAATGTCCAACTTGGACAAACCGACCTCGATCTTCGGGGTACAATTGAAGGGATGGTGGGTAAGTGGGGGTGTGTCTAGGACCATAACTCAATTTCTACTTGTAAATCTTCATAACTTTGCGTGGGAAGTTGCCCTTGGAGTCCCGGAGAAGACGTATAATTTTGGGGTGAAAGGTTGGGATCATATTGTGAGATTATAAATTTTGGAAACACGTGTTTGGTCAACATGTCTCCTCTAAGAGATTCTTACCCACTCCACCTTTGTGTTGATTTTTGTTTTGATAGAATTCTTTGTAGCTGTGCGGTGCACTAATGTAAGTGTAGAATGAGTGCAAAGAATCATACTAAATTTGCTACAGATCAAGAATTCAATATCATCTGGGAGCCATGTTGAAGATCTGCTCTGTAGAAATACAGTGGCTGAATGGCGCAAGCAAAGGAATACTGATTTCAGAAAACGGCGATTGACGCTCGCTCTTGATTTCTTGTCAATAGAGGAATCTAGTTTTAGCAATGCCCCACCCATCTTTAGCTAAGTTCCACCCACACTTCACTGTGTGGGAATCGATCAATCCCTTAACTGCCTGATTATAAATTTCTAGAAAACTATACAGGTAAGCTGTTTTGAAGCTACTAACAGCGTCCAGTCAAATTAGTTTCAAAATATTCAACAGCATCTTTATTAAATAGTAAAGACATACAACAATGCTTAGTCCTTCATCAATTAAATGGTCGTAACGAACTTATCTATGTCATTGATTATGACATCATCCTACATGTCACGTAGTTGATTGTGATATCATCTGATTGATTGCTAAACTTGAAAGGTCCATTACTTGCTTTCACAATGTATATGACCCATTGGCTTGATAAATCCGTATTTCCCGTGGTATCTTCTGATCGGAGCAAATCAGAATTCCATTGAATAATCTGTGAATGACTTCTGACCTCCACTGGAGAAATATTAATAAATCAAAAAGTTATTTATATTACAATTTGTTGATAATACTTGCATCAAAATCATGGGCACAGGGGAAATATCTGTACTACAAGATTATACGTTAGATGGGTATTGATTGTCATCCTCACATCTTAATCCAGTAATGTTAAATATAAAACCAGATTTTTCTGCAACAATTTTATTGCAAGTTGATGATGTAACACTCAGCAATAACCTGCAGTCAAAATCTTTTTTTTAATCAGCTATATTCAGCAAAATTTCAATGACATAGAGAATTAACCCTTTGATGGCCAAAACTCTGCAGTTGTCTTGAGGAATGTTTATTTTCAGGCCAAGAGATAACTATTTTTGACAATTCACCAATGAAATGACTGGCTCGATAACCGAACCAGTCTTTCCATTGGTAAATATTAAACAATAGTCTTCTTAACCCGTAAATCGACATTTACTAGGCAGAAATTTATATCTTTCGGATGAATCCTGACAATTGTACGGTTAAATAGTTAAGCAAATATCAGCCAAAAATGGCTTCTGCAGTGGTCTTGAGAAATTACCATTTGCAGACCAAAAGACAACCATTTTAGAAAATTAAAAAAAAATAGTCTTCTCTTGGTCTGAAAAGGGACATTGTCTATGAGAAAATTGAAATTTTCTTGAATGAATTCGAGGGTTAAATGGTTAAATGGTTAAGCAGATATCAATTCCCATATTTACAAGAACTAAATTACAAGAAAGATACTCTGAAAAGATTGCCATCCTTCTTGGACCCCGAGACAAATTTATAATGGCCATCCCATGTCATTGTTTGTATAAATTGACCGCATCTGGCGGAATATTTACATGGCAATGTCAGAACTGTCATCGTTTCTTGTGTCTATTGGCAGTAAATTCTGTGGAGGATATAACAATGTGGAATTAGAGAATTGTCTTGATTCGTTGCTGTGCGCGACAATTGTTAAATCGATCAATTTGCTCACCCATAATTCTGATACGTGATTTCACATAAATCTGGTTTCCTGAGAGCGGTAAGATATCAAACATGTGGAATATTTTACAAATAATTAGATTAAAAGTTGTTGCTGTCTAAAAGGCTGTTCAGTTAGATAATTTTCTACACATCAACAGAATCTTAAGTATATATATATATATAGTCTGTGCTTGATGAGGTGGTCAGGAAAGATGAAATGTCTGCTTTAGGCGTATCCATTCTCAGGCCAAAGAAATAGAGCCAGTCATTCCAGTGATAAAATTTACAAAAAGTCATCAATTAGACCGCAAATGGGAATTTCTCAAGACAACTGCAAGGACAATTTGACCATCAAGTAATTTAAATATCATTTACAATATATAAATTCCCCATATCTTTATTTCGGAGCAAACAAACAGTAAAGCTGTTGAATATTTTTAAATTAATATAACTGGAAGTCATTGCTGTCTTACGCAGCAATGGCTTTCAGTCATATTAATTTCAAAATATTTCATAGAATTTGCTATAAATCATCAAGAATTTACTTTTTCAGGGAATGGACCTTTCCACTTTTAGCTATATCCCGCCCATCTGTAGCTAAGCTCCACCCATACCTCGCTCGTGTTGGGATCGATTGATCTCTGAACTCCCTGACTATCAATTTCAAGAAAACTAATGAGGTAAGCGATTGAATATTTCGAAACTAGTTTGACTTGGCGCTGTTGCTGCCTATGGTAGCAACAGTGCCTAGTTAAATTAGTTTCAAAATATTCGACGGCATGTTTATTAAATAGCAGAGAAATACATTATTCGTACAACATGTCAAACTATTAAGCGTTTAAGACGAACTAAATCGAGTCATTCATGATGTCATGACTATGATGTCATCCTACACTTCACGTAGTTGATTATGACGTCATATGATGTCAAATGATGGATGGATAAAGTTACAAATATATATATATCTATTCAGAGTACAGAGATAGTGAAAAACCACAGTAGATGTTCAGCGACATTATTCTGAAAAAGCTACATTTTCTGGACTTAGTTAGTCGCTAAAAAATCTAATGACGGGAGCTGCTAGTCAGTCTTCAATTTTTATTGGAGCCATTTGTATTGTTCAATATGCCAACTGGTGTGCTGAAATCTTTTTTCCAATTAACTTGAAGAATCGAAAATAATGGAAAAAAAGAAATATTGCTTTGCTGGGATAGGTACAGTAGGGGTCAGAAATAACTGAACATGTTTATACAACAAAATAATAGGTACTATTCTATAATTTAACCCTTTAACCCTCAAATTTGTAAAAGAAAATTTCACTTTTCTCATAGAAAATGTCCATTTGATGACCAAGAGAAAACTATTTTTTAGAATTTACCACTGGAATGACTGGTTCAGTTATTTAGCCAGTCATTCCAGTGGTAAATTTTCAAAAATTGTTTTCTCTTGGTCAGCAAATTGTAATTTCTCAAGACCACTGCGGAAGCCGTTTTCGGCTGATATGAGTGTTAAAGAGTTGAACATAATTGGATTGGAGGACTAAACCTATAAGACAGCTCAATGTCGTCAACTCCAACTATGATCAAAATATTCATCAATACGCTTTATTGAAACAGAACATTTCTCACATCGTGTTCAAAATTGTACTGTTTTGGAAACATGTCAGCTTATTTACGAGCTGTACTGTAGATTACCATAGACTAATGTGGGTGGAGTCATAGAAACACAGCCAGTATAGACTCAATATCAGAAGATATGTATATATTTGTGTCATAGTTTTGAAATCACGTGACTGATAACAACTACAATCTGATGATCATAGTTAGTGTTTGGAAGTTTGCTCAAGATTCTTGCCTCATGCAGCAGAATTCTGCAGTAAAATTTTTTCAAAATAGTCAGCTCAGTTTATTGTTATGCGCATGCATGCACGCGTGTGGCATGTGTGTGTGCCTACCTGCCTGTCTTCCTGCATGCATCCATGTGTGACTGCACACGTGTGTGTGCCTGCCTGTCTTCCTGCATGCGTCCATGTGTGACTGCACACATGTGTGTGCCTGCCTGCTTGTCTTCCTGCATGCGTCCATGCATAACCGTGCGTGTGTGTGTGTGTGTGTGTGTGTGTGTGTGTGTGTGTGTGTGTGTGTGTGTGTGTCCCCAGGTTGCTATCTTCATCTTGATAAAGTAGGTTCTGCCAAAAGGTGTACAATGAGCAGGTGAATAAGTCTATCTACATTAAACAAGGGTCTAGTTTCTGGTCAATTGCTCAATCTGATTAATGAGTGGATTAAATGGACGAATCAGGAAAAGGTGGTCAAGAATAATTTGAATGAGGTCTGGTTTAAGATTAGTGAAGCTGACATTAGAAAGGGGACAGAGTTTGACAAACCTGTCTGATGTGGGATAGGAACATCCTAGAGGAGGTGTGCAGCACGGAAGCAGGAAATGTTCTCTGGTGTCAGCCGCCTCCTTACACAGCCATGGCCGCATGCATGTTGTATCACGCGAGTACTCATTGGGATTACTGCAGGATGTCTGGAGACAGAGTGCTAGTGAAAGTCCTGGCCTTATATGGCTTTCTTTGTCTCATGAGTAGGCATCAGTACAGTCGACCAGACTGGAGATACAACTGACAGATCAAATTGTCCCCTGGACATATAATGCAGTGAACTGAAGCTATTTGGCTTGACGTCTCAGTCTTTCAGATGAGAATACTCTGGCTAGCACATTTTCCAGTCCTCTTCGCTAGGAGGTGCTGCTAGAAGTTCATGCGCAGATGGAAGATCATATTTCTATAAGATGCATAATATCCACAAGAAGAAACAATTATCCTCTACCGATTTTAATGATAGTTGATAGTTGCAAAGTCAAATTCCCTTGTGTCAGGGCTCGTCTGTGTATCTCGGCTGTTACTGTGTATCTCGGCTGTTACTGGCAGCACAACAAGTAAGACATACATATTTGGAGCTGACACATTTTTGGAGAGACTATAGTTGACGCAAGAGACCACAGGTGAAACGCTCTAGTGGAGTATGCGCATTCTCAGTATACATCCAGATTTCCATTCCATGAAGATGAGAAGGGTGGATATAAATTATGCAGATTTTCCGGGATATTGCTGCATTCTTGCTGTGAAAACCAGCCCCAAAGAGCATGTAGGCCAACATTCTTGCTGTGGAGATATTTGCGTCACGCCGCAATTACATAGTACTATCCCTGGATTATAACTCTGAGCTGGTTTTCATGGTCGATGACTTCAAGGTCAGGGCTGTTGAAACTGATGGAGAATTTGTGCATGTCTGTCATTCTGAATGATGACATTGGTTTTTGACATTCCAATACTATGGCGGGTATCCACAGTGTGTGCAGCAATAAGAGAAATAACTAATGAACCTTTCCACTGTATCCATCCATCATATGATGTCATAATCAACGATGTGACATGTAGAATGACATCGCAATCAATGATGTCATTAGAATGCCGTAGATAAGTAGATAAGTACATCACAAATGCATAATTGAAGACGGACTATGCGGTGTTGTACGAATTGTATATCTTTACTATTTAATAAATATCCTGTTGGATATTTTGAAACTAATTTGACTGGGAGCTGTTGCTGCCACAGGCAGCAACACCACCCAGTCAAATTAGTTACAAAATATTCAACAGCTTACCTGGATAGTTATCAGGAAATTGATGGTCAGGGCATTCAGGGATCATTCTATTCCAACACGGCCAAGTGTGGGTGGAGATTAGCTAGATGTTGGCGGGACATAGCTAAAACTGGAATGGTCTATTGGGAGTCTGGACTATTGTATGGAGCTAGGACTGTAATATATCATTAACTGTTGTTGGAGTCTGGATTTACACTGCAGGAATCTTCGCTAAATTTGTTCGCTTTTGGGAGTACGTTTTAAGAACCAATTCTAATTAATTCATGAATCAAGGTCATTGTGACCCATTATAACCCAATGGACCTTTCCAGTTTATCCATCATCATATTAAGTCATCAATGACATGATGTGTAGGCTGACATCATAATCAGGCTATGACATTATGAATGACGTAGATTAATTCATCACAGCGCTTAATTGATGATAGACTAAGTGTTGTTGTATGAATTGTACTAATTAATTTAATACGCATACTGGTAAATATTTTGAAACTAATTTGACTGGTCGCTGTTGGTGTCATAGGCAGCACAGTATCCAGTAAAATTAGTTTCCAAATATTCAACAGCTTACTTGTATAGTTTTCTGGAAATTGAGATTCAGAGAGTGTATGGATTGATCGATCCCAATGCAGACAAAATGTGGGTGGCGCTTTGGTAAAGCTGGATTCCTCCATTATGTGCATGACATTGCATTTCTGGATAATAAGTCAAGTTTTACTTAACCATTTAATGGTCAAATTTGGTCAAAAAATGTAAATATTTTCTTTTTAAATGTCCATTTACATATCAAGAGAATCAAATTTTTGAAAATTTATCATTGGAATGACTGGCTCGATTAACGCGCCAGTCAGTCCAGTGGTAAATTTTCAAAAATTTGATTCTCTTGACATGTAAATGGACGTTCCACAAGACCATAGCAGAGTCCGGTTTTGGTCGGCATGACCATTAAATGGTTAAGGAATTGTCACCAATCTGAGCAGGAGGTTGTTACATGGAGTTCTAATGAGCCGCTTGAATTTTGTGACAAAATATCAAAGGTCAACTTAGTAGTGACCCAGTTAAGGAGATTTTGTGTTTCCGAGGTGATTTTCACTAAACCTTTGGTGCGAGGTTTCCTGTAAGGGTCTTAGGAGCCATATTTCACTGAAGTCTTGAAAATAACAAAGGTTTAGGACCATAATAGTGTCACACTTAATGAGATTGTGTTATCTTTTCAGATGGTAACAGTTCTACTGAAAGGACCAATGTAAACCAAACTTGGCTAAGTGTATGCTCCTCTCATGTACCTGAAGAATATTAATATTGATCCTGTTATCAGAAGATCAAAGGTCAAAGGTCAAATGACCCACTTCAGGAAATTTTATGATTATCACTTGTTTCTATTCAAATAAGCATTGCAAGAATTTGTAAGAAAATGGCTCGCTTGATATCATATTCAAAGTCTTTCCAATAATGGAAAGGAAAATCATTTTTGAGGTCAGGCATATAAAGGTCAAATGTGAATGTTACAGCATTGCACACAATGGTTTTACTTTGCCCTTTGACATGCGCTCAAGCTGGCTGAAAACGGCGTATGCAGTTATCTTGAGAAATGTCTATTTGCAGACCAAGAGTAAACTCTTTTAAAAATTGAACTCCTTGGTCTACAAATGGGCATTTTCTATGAGAAAATTAAAATTTTCTTGAATAAGTTTGAGGATGAAAGGGCATTAATTTGAAAATTGCTTCCTCTTTATTATTTTCAGGAGGATGTGATTGCCGAACTGAACCTGCGCGAACTCTGACCTGTAATCCCACCTGTGATGTAACCCATTCTTATTGCCATGATACAGACTTGTGCTCCTGCCGTAAACCATACCTCCCGGTTTATCGATATGGAAATGGCAAGACTCTCATAGAGTGTACGATGGATGGAAATCAGACCGTTGTGGCTGGATCGAGTATGGCTGCAATTTATTATCCATGTATGTAGTATGTTTACTATGATTGTTTGTTATCTAATCACTTATGATATTTACATAGCAGGCAGGTTTTCTTATGACATCTAAATTATGGCATTCCCACGAACCACACATGCTGAAATCTGGGTGACCCAAGGTGAAACCTGGGGATCCCAAACTGAAAATCTGATTTAATAATCACAACTTGATTTCAGGAGTCACATGGGACCCACTGGGCATGACTTTTGGGGGGTCGCAAGTTGCATTTTGTGGTATATACCCTCAAAGGGACCCTTATGAGAATCCCTGATAGCAGACCCTTTAGACTAACCCTTTGTCCCCTTAATGGGCAACATTGGTCAAGAAAATTGAAATTCTTACTTAGTCAATGTCCATTTACAGGCCAAGAGAAGACTATTTTACTCGCTTTGTAAATCTCAAATTGGTTTCTGTTTTTGTGTTTTCACATTTCGCTCATCAACGATTTTCTAACTCGGTCCCTGTAACCAAGATTTAATCTTGCTTTGTGGTTATTATTTCATAAATTCCAATATGGTTGTGCCAAGAAACTTTACAAATTAGAATGACGAAACCGCTTCAATATTTTAGCGAATGCAGACTTCAGCAAATTATTTAGAATTAATTAGAAAGACAGCTCGAAATAAGATCTAATTATTCACTAAACTTAATCCAATTTAGAATGTTTATGGATTGAGAACATTGACACAGATTCAGCATCATGAAGTATTGGCATGTCTCATAAAACCCGTTGTGGCTCTAGGTCAGTGGACGTTGGTAAAGGTTGATGAACCAAAGCTGTAAGTTAATGTCCATCACACGCCCTAGGAGTCAGGATATTGCAAACAATACATGGATGACATATCTGTTATGGTGTATTGATACTAATGTTATTCAGAGCACGACCGTTGCGAACTCTGAACTCATTAATTTGTAGTGGGCAGGACCGCTGATTAAGGTATCAAGACTTTATTTGACAGGTACAGAAAGTACAACTGAGCAGTTTATATTTCATCATTGGTTAACCCTTTAATGGTAAAGTTTTTCACAAACAATTTTAATTTTTCCTCAGTGTATGTTCATTTGCAGATCAAGATAAGGCTATTTTTAGCTCACCTTTAAAAATCTTCTCCGATACTGTTTGGTGGATCAATTCAAAACTCATAAAATATCATATAGGGCAAGAGCTGAACCAGGTTTGTTCAAAGAACTTGATTGGCCTAATTGTTCAGCAGCCATCTTGGATGACCTAATTTTTGCGAAACCGACGTCTGCAGAACCGCTGAACAGATCGGGACTAAATTTTGGGGATATGATTATGGACTAAGAGCCATTAAAGTTTGTTCATGGGAAGTTGATAGGTAAAAAAACATCGCCGCAGTGGACCAATCGAAATGTATCATATTTTGCAGCCATATTGGATTTTTTATTTAATAGATTTTGAAGCCGAAATTGGTTTTATTAGCTTGTCTTGCTTCTCAGTCATCTGACGCATAGTGATCACCTCCAGTCCACCATCTATCTGTCCCTCCGTCAATCCTCAACAATGGCAGCATGTGTTGTTATTTCTGGGTGGATTAACTCCAACCTTGGTCACAATGTTAATGTCGACATCTAATATCTGTGTTGCAAAAATAAAACTGATGCAACATCAATCACCAGAGTTATTAGCCCGTAACTATTTGCACTACTAGTATAGTGCCACTTTTATAGGGGGAAATATTAGACATGTTTTTTCCAAAATATTTTAAGATATGTATTACGTGCTCTGACATCCATACTGTTGAATATTTTGAAATGTATTTGATTGAATGTTGTTACTACCTAAGGCACCTGGATACCCATCACATTCTGCTAACATTCAGCTAGATGTACATGTGTTAAATGAATAGTTTGGAATACTCTCAAACCTGCTATAAATACCACCTGTATTAACCCTTTCACTGATGAATTCCCTATATCACATTTTCAAGGCATCCATTCAAAAAAATTGTTGAATATTTTGAAATCAGTTTGACTGTAAGTCATTGTTGCCTACGGTACAATGGCTTCAAGTAAAATTAATTTCAAACTATTCAATAAAATAAGTTTTATAACATAAAGAATATACTTTTTCCAAGATTTATGAGTGAAAGGGTTAAGAGACCACCTGCCTTTAGAGATCATTTTCTTCATTTGCTGAATCCAATTAAGCAATGTATTTGAAACTTTATTAAGAAACTAGCTGCCATAAGAGACTCGCATCTTAAAACAAGTTTGACTGTATGTCATCAATTTCTATTATTAGCACTGATGTCATCTATTTTCACTTAAATATGGTTCAAAATCTCTATTGCAAAAAGCAGGCGAGAGATTGTTGTCAATATTTCGAAAATTAAACCATTTGACTGAAATTCATTAGAAGTGGCACCGTTTCATGTAAAACTCAATAAAGATTAGTTGAAATGCCAATGTTCCAGGTGAGCGATTACAACAACATTTCTGGCATCAGCATACATGAATTTGAGTTGCTTGACAAAAACTACTTTGTTAACCCTTTAATGTCTAAATTTGGTCAAGAAACTCAAAGTATTTCCTTAGTGAATATCCATTTGCAGGCCAAGAGAAGAGTATTTTTGAAGGTTTACCACTTGAATGGCTGGCTCGGTTACTGAGCCAGTCATTTCGGTGGTAAAATTAAAAAAATACTCTTCTCTTGGCCTGCAAATGGACATTCCTAAAGACCACTGCACAACCCGGTTGTGGCCAGCTTCGTCATGAAAGGGTTAATGGAGATTGATCAGTAGCAATTAAATTGAGTCACTTATGACGAAAGTCACCCATGTGTGCTTGGAATAAGATTTACGTTAATTTTGTATTTTGTACATGGTAAGAAATATATGCTTGGAGTAAAAGTGTAATAAGATTACTCGCGATGCTTGTCTAGGCCTGTGACAAAAATCAAGTCTTTTATACTGTGAAGGGTAACGCTAACCCTAGCTAGCTGTTTGATAGCTTTCATTACTCACAAATGTGAGAAAATGTAATATAATTTGGAAACAGAATTTGAGATGTCAATGGTGACACCTAGATCATGAAAGACAGTAAAAGTGATTTTGTTGAGAAACTGATGGAAAAATCTAGACAGAAACTAACGCAGTGAATATCGTTTTCTCATATTGATATAGCATCATAAGCCAAATATGCTTGGAGTAAAAGCGTTTGTGCATCCATCAAATTCATGAATCCAGTTTCTCAGTCAATCATATGATGTCATAATCAACTATGTGACGAGTGGGTTGACGTTATAATCAATTAGCTACGTTCGGCACGATGGCGGACTAGGCGTTATTGTATGAATTGTATGTCTTTGCTATTTAATAAACATGCTGTTTAACATTTCAAAACAAATTTGACTGTGAGTTGTGGCTGTCATAGGCAGTAAGACCACCCAGTCAAATTAGTTTCAAAATATTCAACAGCTTACCTGCATAGTTTTCTGGAAATTGAGATTGAGAGATTACAAGGATCGATTAATCCCAACACGGGCAGCTGGTGGGTGGAGCTTAGCTAGAGATTGGCGGGACATAGCTAAAACTGGATTCCTCCATTGATGATCGATTTGCGTAAGACGATGAATACTTGTCCAGGCAGTAAAAAAATCAAACAGCTTTTATTACTGTGACAGGTAGCTCATCACTGGGACCCCTTTGATGTATTTCTTTACTTACAAGCATGAAAAATTGTAAATAATTAAAAAATGGATTTGAAAACGGTACCTGAACAGTTATTAGTAATTCTATTGAGAGATTGAATGAAAGATAGACAGAAAACTTCACTGAATTTGACAGAACTTTGCTCACATATCACCTTAAATAGTATATCAGAATTAGATGTGTTAAAAAAGTCTCCCTCTCTTCTTCCCCCTCTATCCCTATCTCTTCCTCCATCCATCTATCCCTCTCTCATTCTTTCTCTCTTGCTCAATCTCTCTCTCTCCTTTCCTCTCTCTCTCTCTCTCTCTCTCTCTCTCTCTCTCTCTCTCTCTCTCTCTCTCTCTCTCCCCTTTCCTCTCACCCCCCCTCCCTCTTTCGCTTTCTCTCTCTTCCCAAATAAACAGTAATATTTCAACCTGCCCTCCATCAGATAATATAACATTTTTAAAACCCAGTAAGACATTTGCAAAATACTCGTAAAATCGCCATTAACTCTTGAGTTATGTGCTATTAATGCTGTGCTAGTTAATGGTGATTAATCTGGCTGATATTACGACATATATAAAAACATTTTAATGCTGTTCTCAATAATCAATATCCATATACAAGGGCAATCAGAGACTAGAGAAGCACACTAACTTTCCAGGTTCATTTTCAGAATATAATTTTTTTTCCAGATCACAGCCAAACCCATTCTAGTGTGCAATCTGTTACTCAAGTATCTGACGTTATGATTAAAATGATCTAAAACTCTGTCAGGTATATGAATTGTATCTCTTTGATGAATATATAGTTTAATAGACATTCCGTTGACTATTTTGAAACCAATTTAACTGGTAGCTGTTGTTGCCATAGGCAGCAACAGGTACCAGTCAGATTAGTTTCAAAATAATCAACAATTTACATATAATTGAAATTTAAATTCTGGAAATTCAGTTTTCAAAGTTTTAAATTCATTACAACACGCATACAAAATGGGCGGCATTAGCTAGAATTGGGCGGGGCATAGCTAAAAATCCTCTATTGTGTGTTAAATCAGATCACTCAAGTTTTTTAGATACATCTCCAGACAGATAAACAAATGGATACACCCAAAAGCAATTCTCTCTCCCATACCTGATGCGGATAACACTTTAATGTAATGGTCAAAGTTTGGCTGAAGGGTCAAAGGTTGGCTTAAGGAATGTCAATTTGCAGGCCACGAGAAGACTATTTTTTAGCTCACCTGCCATGAAAGGCCAACTATAGTAGTAGGCTCTAGAACCTGTATTCAGAATTTTGATTGCCCAATTTTTTGAGTGAAAATCTTAGATTTTATGAGAAATTTACTGGAAATTGTTAAAATGCTACTCATCATTAGCTTCGTGGCAGATTTTAACTGAATTTGCCTAAAATGATCCTATAGTAGTAGGCTATACAACTTTTATTCAGAATTTCTATTGGTAAATTTTTTTGATGAAAATCTTAGATTTTATGAGAAATTGTCAAAATGCTTGATGGGTTTTATAATCTAATTTGGGTGGAATGAACCAATGGGTGTAAGCTTCAGACCTTGTATACAGAATTTTAAGTGATAAATTGTTTGATTGAAAATCTTAGATTTTATGAAAAATATACCGGAAATTGTCAAAACACTACTCATTAACCACTTGACGGATTTCAGTCTAATTTGGCTAGAAGTACCCTATGGCTGTAGGCTTCAAAACATTAATACAGAATCTTGATTGGTCAAGTTTTTTGGTGAAAATCTTAGATTTTATGAATAATCTACCCGAAATTGTCAAAACACTACTTATCACTAACCGCTTGATGGATGTCAACCCTAGTTGGCTGGACGGACCCTATCTTGGTAGGTTCCAGATCATTATATATAATCAGAATTTTAATTGGTCAATTTTTGGTGGTGAAAATATTAGATTTTATGAAAAAAATTAATGGGAATTGTGAAAATATCATCAATAACCACTTGTCAGATTTCAACTTAATTTGGCTGAAAGAATTCTGCTGTGGTAGACTCTAGAACTTCTATTCAGAACTTTCATTGCTCAATATTTTGGGTGCCTATCTTTAATTTTTAACAATTTCCAGAATCATTTAAACCACTACTCCTCATGAAATATGAGGGAAATAATCCTGTGGTGGTAGACTTCAACATACCAAACAAGAATGTTGATTGGTCAATTTCTTTAGTGGGCATCTTGTATTTTTCGAAAACTCCATCATGTCTATTTAAATGCAAATGGTTCAAATTCTAATGCTCCAGGTTAGTGTCACAGGTCATTTGGCCTCTTGTTAGCTCACTTGGCCCTTAGGGCCAAGTGAGCTTATGCCGTGGCAACCATCAGTCGGTCCGTCAACTTTTGCTTTAAAACGCTACTGCTCATTAACCACATGGCCGATTTCAAACAAATTTGGCTGGAAGTACCCTATGGTCATAGGCTCCAGAACTCCTATTCAAAATTTTGATTCATCAATCTTTTGTGTGAAAATCTTAGATTTTATGAAAAGTCAACCTGAAATCGTCAAATTGCTTCTCCTTACCATTCTGAGAGGTTTCAACCAAATTTGGCTGAAATGATCCCTTCATGATGGAATTTTGATTGGTCAGTTTTTGGGTGGCCATCTTGGATTTTCCAAAAATTATGGTAAATCAGTTAAAAGCCTACAGCGCATTAACCGCTTGGCAGATGTCTATCAATCTCAGCTGAAAGGACTCTAGGTGGGTAGGTTTCAGAACGTCTATACAGAATTATTATTGGTCAATTTTTTTGGTGGCCATCTTAGATTTTCCGAAAATTATACATCATGTCTTTATATGGAAATGGTCCAAATGTTCAAAACCACTGCAGAGGCCGTTTATAGCTGGTTTGATCAGCAAGGATTTAGGCCTGTTTGGTCTGCCAGTGAAAATTCCTCAAGATCACGGCAGATGGCAGTTTGGTCGCCTCGACCGGTAAAATGATATTAACTGAACTTATGGACATATAGGCTAGCTACCGCTCTTATACGAACTACCGTAAGTCAGTTTCATCCAGAATTTTGAAAACATGTCAAACGTTACATTTCAAATTGTAAACAAAGTAAAATATTCAGCCAGTATGCTTTAAGCTGTTTACACTTAATATTCCAAGGTGTATATTATTTTATTTATAATAAATATATTTGAATTTCTATTGAATACATTTTCCATGGGGTTTAGCTCTGGATATATTGAATATTTTGAAAACAGTTTGACTGAAAGTTGTTGGTGGCTAAGCCACCAACAACTTTCATTCAAATTGTTATCAAGATATTCAGCATGTCCAGAGTTATTGTCCTTTGAAATTATTGTCTGGTTATCAGACAGTTAATTAAAATAAAACCATACCTTGAAGTAAGATGAGTATTGGAACACCATTGATATTATTTCCCTTTTTCAGTGGATGGTCCCACTAACTTCTGGATGCATGCTGTAATCGCTGCCGGCTCAGCGTTTGTTATCTTCGTAGTGGCTGTCCTATATGCAATATGGTAAGTAATAACCTAGTCATTGTCCCTGTCGTTATCATGAACATCGTAATAATCGTGGTAGGAGTAGCAGCAGTAGTAGGAATATAAGTAGTAGTAGTAGTAGTAGTAGTAGTAGTAGTAGTAGTAGTAGTAGTAGTAGTAGTAGTAGTAGTAGTGGAATATAAGTAGTAGTAGTAGTAGTAGTAGTAGTAGTAGTAGTAGTAGTAGTAGTAGTAGTAGCAGCATCAATGTTCATTGTAGTCAGTAGCAGTAGTAGTAGTAATCGTAAAAGTAGTCATAGTAGCAGCAGTAGTACTGGTACTAGAGAAGCGGTCATGGTAGTAGTATTATCAGGAGTAGTAGTTTTATTATTGTCAAACATTAGTTCTATGAACCCTGTCATTGACGACGCACTGGCACTATGATATAGCTCATTCATCATCTGGAATGTAATTTTTACCTGTTTAAATTTTTGACATGAGTGGGGGTTCGAAACAGTGAAATCTGCAACACATTCCACCTAGCATTTGGGAGCCGAGTAGTAGTAGTAGTAAGAGCAGCAGCAGTAGCAGTAGGAGCAGCTGTAACTGTGAAAAAGCTCAACCTTGTTGTGCAATCACTCACCTTATAGGGCCATGATATCGTGGTTCTCTCAAGCAGGTGATCAGATGAACCTCTGACTTAAATAACCACCAGCGATCAATATAGTATATGTATCTGTAGATCCTTTTGATCGTTGTCCTGAGGTGGAGTATATAGAGGCTTGGTGGTCGCTATACAGAGGTAGGCATTTATTCAGACTTGGGTCTAAATGTTGGGTCCAACAATGGAGCCAGTCATTCCAGTGGTAAATTAAAAAAAATTTAATTAAGTGGTTAAAGGCAAGAGTGACCTGATCTTGATTCTTCCAATTTCACAGCAGATCGGTCATGATCATTTGTGAGAGATTCTATCTTGTAGCGTCACCCAGCTGAGGGAGCCAGGGGCTAGGTGAGAGATAACGACTGCGGCGTGTGCAACTGGAATGACTTTATGCTCTAAAACCTCGTTAACCTTAACTGGAATGATGATTTCTATAATACTATTCAATCTACTAATAAACTTAATGCTTTTTAATTTTATGGTACTAAAGCTTGGAAAATGACCTTGGACCCTTTTCATCCTGAATGTATTCATAGTAATCTAGGTTCATGGGAATCTGACTATCAAAATGATGAATATTTGTCAAATAATTTCAATGAAAGTTGGATATATTGTAGGCTAAAGATATGTCGTGTATCAATAGTTGGTCTGAGTCATCTCTCTGTCACATTTCACTGATCACCGTTGGAAAATGGACCTTTCTGGTTTTAGCTATGCCACGGTCATCCATAGTTACGGTCCACCAATGCTTCGCCCATGTTGGGATCGATCGGGATCAATTGATCCCTGAGCATCCTGAGTATCAATTTCCAGAAAACTATACAGGTAAGCTTTTAAATATTTTGAACCTAATTTGACTGGGTGCAGTTGCTCCCTATGGCAGAAACAGCGCCCAGTCAAATTAGTTTCAAAATATTCAACAGAATGTTTATTAAATAGTAAAGACATATAATTCATACAATAAGACGGACTAAATCGAGTCATTCATACCATAATTAATTATGGCATCCTCCACGTCACGTAGTTGATTATGACGCCATATGATGGATGGATAAACTGATAAGGGCCATTCTTGCTCGGGCCGTGGTTTCAAGACGTTTTCATATACAACAACCAAATTTGCTGAATGGATACATTGTAGGATTTTGTGTCGCATATCAAAAGTACGTCAGTCTAACCTACCAAGAGTAAGTAAAATCTGACCTACTTTTAATGATTCACTGACCATCTAAATTCCATAGATATGTCCATAATCCTTTTTGATGCAATCCATCATTAAGACTAATCCTTAGCATCACCACAAAGCAATGATTGTAAGGGTCATGTGTGTGCACGCGCGCGTACATGCATGTAGGCGTTTGTGTATTCATGAATGTGGAGCAAACTTGGATGGGAGGTTACGGTTGGGGTCCTGCTGAAGATTCTTGACTTCTTTCAAAGGTCAACTGCTGAAGGGTCAAGATCATTGAAAAGGTTTGGTGGATGAGCCTCAGATTTCTCTGAATGAACTTTTCCAGTTTATTCAACAATCATATGATGTCATAATCAACTACGTGATGTGGAGGATGACGCCATAATTAATGAGGTCATGAATGATGTAGATACGTTCGTCACGAACGCTTAATTAATGACGGACTAAACATTGTTGTATGAATTTATGTCTGCTATTTAATACTCATTCTGTTTAATATTTTGAAACTAATTTGACTGGGCGTATGGCAGCAACAGCAGCCAGTCAAATTAGTTTCAAAATAATCAACAGCTTACTTTTATAGTTTTCTCCAGATAGTAAGGCAGTTCAGGGAGCGATCGATCCGTGGGTGGAGCTTATCAAGAGATGGGTGGGGCATAGCTAAACGTGGATTCCTCCTTTTCTCGTTTTTGATTGGCTTCGAGATTGTGTGAAAATAATCCTTAGTCTTTTGTTTGCTATGCCATGTGTGGTACATTTTTTTTAGTGCATTGACAGTTGTTTGTGTTTTATTAGGTCTGGCTGTTTTATACATTTTCCTTTTGTTTGTTCATCCATCCTTCCATTTATATATATATATATGTCTGTTGATTACCTCTTTGTTTTATCATTAGCTTATGTCTGACAGCTTCCACATGTAGTCAATGTATTCCATCTGTTCTGACCCTGTATTAGCCCTTTAACTCAGAGTCCAGCCAAAAGGGCTTATTGGTCTTGAAAAATGTCCATTTACAGAACAAGAGAAGGCTAATTAAAAAATGTTAGTATGGAAATGCTTGGCTTGAAAAACAAGCCATTCACTCAAGTGGTAAATTTTCAAAAATTGTCTTCTCTTGGTCTGCAAATTTACATTTTGTATGAGAAAATTAAAATTTCTTGAAAAAACTTGAGAATTAAAGGGTTATTTAGTTGTCCATAATTGCATGTTAATGATCTCTTGTTTTTATTATTATTTCATTCAGTTCCCTAATTAACCCTTACTCTGCTGAATACTCCATTAGTTTATTCAGTGTTTTTTCACATGGTCGCTGGTACACATTTTGAAACATCCATTACCTCATGTGTCTTAAGTCAGCAACAGCAGCCTTCAGCAACACAGTTTTCAAATGCATTATACCATCTTACCTTCCAGGAACTGAGTTAGAAATTTTGGCAGTTTTCCTACTCACTGGAGTAAAGGGTTATTTACGCATGATTTTATTTTCAGTTTGCTTCTGTGTATTGATGCATGCCTATTTATATGTTTTGTTTGTTAGGTACAGAAGACGCATAAAACAACTGAAACTAGAATCTGGCAACACTGGTAAAGAGAAGGTCACTGGTTCCAAATCAAACGCCATCGACACTAAATCTGTATCAAACAGCCTAAATTGTGATCCTCATGAAACTCAGCCTCTCATTGGTCATGTGACCGATGAATTGAAAGATAGTAATAATATTCAGGAACTTCGTGAAGGCAATACTTTGGTTGCTTCGGTCGATCCAGCCAAACCAGAAACTGAACCAGTACCCGTTAGGTTTAATACTGGTTTAACTACTGAACTGAAGGAAAGTACTGGAGGACCGATTTACTCTGAGCCGACATCAGTGATAGGTAGAAATAAGGAATTACAAGGAAGTTCCCCTGTTCCGAATCATAATGCCCTTCAGATGTTCAGTGTAGATAAAAAGAGCCAGCATCAGCCTATTATTAGTGAGTCTCGGTTAAATCAGCCAATCACTGTTGAGCATAATTCAGTTTGCGAATCCAGCCTAACACCGCCATTATATACACTACCAAAATCAGCTTTATCTAGACCAGCCAAATTCAACCTTGAATCTCCTCCAAGTAAACTACCGCAATCAGAAGAAAAGAAAGCATCTTCTTCAGGGAACCATGTCTGTGGGTCTAAATTGCTTTCTTCCCCATCTACAAAGTACAATGAAAAAATAGACGAAACGAAATCACCTATCCAGAGATTATCACCGGATATGAATGCAACAGTGCCAGGAATCAGTAGAACACAGCCAGTGGAAAATCGTTACATTATACCTGCAATTAGTAATAATAACAATAATAATAATAATGACACTTCAGTGTTAAAAACAAATATTACAAACTCATTAGTACCTGAAAGCACCGCCCCAATAGCAAATGATAAGGTCAATAAGTTTAATGTAAGTGTCGATGTCCATTCTCCATCTAAAGCATGCCCTATCAGTGTTGTGAATACTGCAGAACAACCAAACATTCATGGTCATATCTCTCATCCATTACCTCATGTGGATAAAGGACAGATTTTGGACATGGTCCGATTAAAAGCACCACCTAATGCCAAATTACAAGCCAGTAAATATCTCAATAATGTGGCTAAAGAACCACAAGGGAAATCTGATACTAACAGCAGTAGTAGTAATAAAATACATAATGGAATCCATACAGGGCCATTCAATGGTTCAGTGAACAATCACCATTATCCTGTTAGTGATAGGAAGCCTAGTATAATTATTGATGCGGGTGATGGAAGATCGGGTACCAGGTCAGATATCTGTGTCGATGTACCGCCACCTGTAATGAACAATAGCAATGATCAAATATCGAGTTCAAATGAGAAGAATCAGCAGAAGTTTGACAAGATGTGTGATGTCTTAAGCATACATAATCATCTCTATCCAAATAGCAACATTTCTGAATATCGAAAGTCAGCCGGTGATATTAACTATCTTTCTCACAATTTTCTGACTGCTGATGACAAAAAATTGAGTAAAAGTTCGCGGAATTTCAATCATTTAAAATCACCCAATGATAATGGTGGAACAACAGTTCGCAAGAATGCAGAGGCTAAGAATCGTGATCTTACATTCATATCTAATGACTCGCTCGACTCTGATTCTGATTTAGAACAAAGTATCCCATTGGAGGAGCCTGGTCTGTTAGAAGAGAGACCATTGGTTATGTGCACAGACCTGTGATGTTGTTCACCATTTAATGGTCAAGCTGGCCAAAAATGGTTTCTATAGTCCTCTTGAAAAATGTCTATTTGGCAGTCAAGATTTTTGAAAATTTACCACTGGAATGACTGGCTTGATGCCAGTCATATAAGTGGTAAATTTTCAAAAATAGATTTTGTGTCCTGCATACAAAGTCACGAAGCAAGGATTTGGATTTTCTTGACCAATTTTAACCCTTAAAAGAGTAGTAACCCTTTAATTGTCAAGCCGGTAAAAACCGGCCTCAGCAATCGTCGTGAGAAATGTCAAGTTATAGGCCAAGAGAAGGGTATTTTTGAAATTTTATAAGCAGAATAACTGGCTATATAACCGAACCAGTCATCAGTTAAAAAATTTCAAAAATAGCCTATAATTCGCCTTCAAATAGATATTCACTATTAGTAAAACTCTTGATTTCTTGATCAGTATTGTCTATTCCATGACTGAAGCTCAAACGGTCATCATAGATATGATCTGTCAGTCCATAATACTAGAAGTACGCAGTGCTCTGGTAGCTAGTGTAAATAGCATTGGAACACCAATGAACCGTGAACTCTGAATTCCCAGAAAGCCCAATGTCACAGTAATTATACAGGTTATCTGTTGAATATTTTGAAACTAATTTGACTGGTAGCAATAGCAGTAACAGCTCCCAGTAATATTAGTTTCAAAATATTAAACAAAGTGCTTATTAACCCTTTCTCGACGAAGCCGGCCAAAACCGGCCTCTGTAGTGGTCTTGGGGAATGCCGATAGTCGAGCCAGTCATTCCAATGGTAAACTTTCAAAAATAGTCTTCTCTTGGCCTGCAAATGGACATTCTTTTAGTAAATATTTTAATTTTTTTTACAAAATTTAGTGATTAACTTTAAACTGCAAATTCACAAAAGACATACAATTCATGACAGACTTTTCGACCTTCGTGATGGAGCTACGCCATATTGATTCCGTGACGTTGGCTAACATGTAGCGTAATTGATTATGACATCAGATACTTGAGTGACAGACTGGATCCCTCCATTGCTTTCATTATTCAGCTAACAACATATAATTGATACAACACATTCTCGACCAATGTAGCATTGTTACCCGCATCGGGAACATATAAAAGCTGGCCACAACTAGGAATTGGCATCCAGACTCGCCTCAAACTAGAGAAAGCGTCAGGCATATACATTTTACTTAGTTCTGAGTTTTTTGAAATTACTATCTAACAACATATAATTGATGTCGCATTCCAAAGATGTCACACATCAGGGATTCATCGGATCAAAGCGATGAAGGACAAAATGCAGCTAATTAGTCTCGATGCCATTTTAACCCTTTAACCCTTTCATGATGAAGCCACCTGAAACTGGCCTTTGCAGTGGCCTTTAGGAAGGTCCATTTGCAGAGCAAAAGAAAACTATTTTTGAAAATTTAATAGTGGAATAACTGGCTCAGTTACCGCAAATGCAAATGCAAATGGATGTTCAATAACCAAATAATTTAATTTTCTTAATAATATTCAGGCATTAAAGGGTTAATGATCAGGCCGGTAAAAATCTTAATGAATATTCATTTGCAATCCAAGAGAGATATTTTTGAAATTTTACAACTGGACTTCCTGAATCGATTAGCTGGTCAGTTATTCCAGTGATAAATTAAAAAAAATAGTCTTCTCTTGGCCTGCAAATGGACATTCAATGAGCACATATTTAGATTTTCCTGACACGACTTAACAATTCAATGGTGAAGAGTAGTAGGGAATACTTTACTAACGGTCACAATATGAACTCGCAACACAAAAGTTGCTTTTATAGCATGCTGTTTTGTGATGATTAATAGAACATGCATTTGATGGAGTGTCATCTCAAATAGTCATGCTTTCATCAATTTTTACCCCACATCCTGGCTTGCAGGGGCCAGAGACAAATCTCAATATCCTTGTACAATACGTAAACATATGAGCAACTCACAAATCGCAAATTTGGGTGAATTCCAACAAATGTGTTCAGAGATAGCTGGCCAGACAGAAAGATAAACAGATTGACGGACGGAGAAGAACCCACGTTTTTTTTCAAAGCATGAGGAAATAATAAATGTTTGAATTGTAAGTACTTTCATGACAGTATTATCGAATTAATTTTATTTTGTAATTAGAAAATAAATCTCTATTTTTATAAAGAATTTTAATAAATTTTAATAAATAACTATCATTTTAAATTTGTATTATATAGTTGACAAATTCTATAAAAAGGTTTTAAAAATGTGACAACCACTGTATACTTTGATCATAAAGGTAATCCATGCATTTGCACATATTTTGTTAAATCTTTAACCCTTTAACAGTCAAATTTGTTCAAGAAAAATTAAATTTTCCCAAAGGAAAATGTCCATTTGCAGACCAAGGGAAGTGTGTTTTTGAAAATTTACCACTGGAATGACTGGCTCGTTTATCAAGCCAGTCATTCCAGTGGTAAATTAAAAAAAATAATCTTCTTGGTCTGCAAATGGGCGTTTCTCAAGACCACTGCAGAAGCCATTTTTGGCTGCTATGAGGGTTGAAGCTAAGACTTACCTTTGCTGTGGCATTTAGAAATGTCCATTTTATTATTGAAATTTTACCGCAGGAATAACTGACTCAGTAACCAGTCTTTCAGTGATATTTTCTACTAGCTGTTAATGTCATACTGATTAAAAAAAATTAATAATGTGACTGAAAGTGATTTATGACAACAACAACAACAACAACAAGTTTCATTCAGCTTAACCCGGTAATGTTCAAGCCAGTCAAAATGTCCTCTGCAGCGGTCTTGCCGAATGTCCATGGACAGGCCGAGAGAAGACGATTTTTGAAAATTTGTGACTGAAATGACTGGTTCGCTAACCAAGCCAGTGATTCCAGTAGTAGAGATTCAGAAATCTAGATTTTCTTGACCATTAAACTTATTGTCATAAATTTAAAGAAATACTCTTCTCGTGTCCTGCAATTGCGCATTAATCACTAAACAAAATTTCTCCTTTTAAGAGACCTTGACTATTGAATGGCAAATTGTTATAGCATTTTAAGTGATTTGAGGCACTGATGACATAAGAGGGTAATAAATATTCAACAAATACTGGACTTGAACCTTGGCAAACCTTGCATTTTAGCTCACCTGTCCTAAAAGCAGCCATATTGGATTTTTTTATCTGATGGGTTTTGACGCCGAAATCGGTTTTATATAGTATTTTGGGTATGCTGATTTCAAATTTTCCACTTTAGAAACTGTCGGATAAACAGTTTGGCAACCATCTTGGATCTTTTTCCTGCTAAAAACTCCCATACTAAAGCAATGGTAAATTCAAAATTTCTTATCAAGAAACCTGGGCTGATTTCAATCATATTTGACATTAGGAAGCATCTTTATGGCATATGGATCTAAGTTTGTTCAAAGGAAGCCGATCAACCATCTTGGATTTTCAAAAGATTTTTATAAACGTCTAAAAATCTCTGAAACCACTTGGATGATCGATTCAAAACTCATGAAATATCATCTAGGGCAACAGTTCAACTAAGTGTGCTCAAGGGAACTTGATTGACCGAATAGTTCGGTGGACATCTTGGATGACCTAGTTTTCATGAAAACTACTTCAGAACCGCTGAACGGATTTGGCTAAGATTTGGGAGATATGATTATGGACTAAGGGCCATTAAAATTTGTTCAAGGGAAGCTGATGCATAAAAAAAACCCCATGGCCACCATCGACCAATCAAAATGTAGTGTTTGGCTGGCATATTGGATTATTTAATTTGATGGATTTTGAACCCGAAATTGATTTTATATACCGGGTAGGTTTTTGGATATGCTGATTTCAAATTTGCACTTTTGAAACTGTCGGATTAGGGGTTTGGCAGCCATCTTGGATCTAATTTCCACCAAAAACTCCCATACTAAAGGAATAGGAAATTTTAAATGTCTTTTCGAGAACACCTTGACTGATTTCAATATTTGGCACGAAGCATCCTTAGGGCATAGAGATTCAAGTTTGTTCAAAAGGAGCTGATCGACCATTTTGGCCTGCAACCATCTTGGATTTTGGCAAATTTTTTGAAATCTTTTTCTTCGAAACAGCTTTGGGATTGATTTTAAACCTATCAAACATCATGTTGGGCAACAGCGGAACCAACTTTGTTCATGGGAACTTGATTGGCTAAATGCTTCAATGGCCATATTGTACAATCAAATTTCCATGAAAACGACTTCTCCCGATCTGCTCAAGGGACCGAGCCGAAACTTGGGCCATATTAGCTTGTTCAAGGGAAGTTAATATGTTAGAATACATGGCCGCCATCGCCCAGTCAAATTTCAGCATTTTGGTGAACAGATTAAATTTTTTGTATTTGATGGATTTTGAAGCCGAAATTGGTTTTGTCTATGTTTTGTGATATGATTTCAAATTTTCCACTTTGTAAACTGTTAGATAAACGGGTTGGTTGGTGGCCATCTTGAATTTTTTTCACGCCAAAAACTCCATAGTAAACCCGTTGGAAATTAAAAATTTCTTCTAGGATTCATCCTTGATGTAATTCTGGCCAAAATCTTGGGGTTCTACTTATATCCAATGGCCTTAATTGAAATGCCTAGGATCCATGTGAGCGATACAGGCCCCATAGCAATATATAATTATGAAATAAAGATGTGTGGTTAAATAACACTTTCATTTTGTATATTACAGATGTCATTCATAAGTTGATAAGTAATCTCTTGTACTACTGATTATTTTGTACTGGATTTGACTGAAATTTATTACTGCCTTTCAGTCAGATTGTTTACCAAATATTAAGTACAGTAGTTGGAATATCTATCACAAGCGATACTCACTTTCTGAGAAGTCAGATTATGTAAAGCATCAATTGGATGTATTATATTTTTTATAACCACTTAATTTTGTATATAATTTTGTATATTTGGGAAGTGTACTTTACTTTATCCCTGGTTAAGTCAGTTTATTTGTTCGAAAATCTCTGTTTCTTATCATTTGTTGTCTCCCCCACCCCCACCCCACAATCAATTCTTTAAAGTGTGATGATTGTATGTTGTGGTCTGTTTGTGTTGCATGTCTTAAGGTAGGATCCCATTTATTGTGTTTGCATCTGTGTACCTACAACATGCATGCACGTTGCATTGCTACAGAGCATTTAAGAACTGACATTTGTGAGGCTTAAGCCTTTAACCATCAAATTTATTCAAGAAAATTTCAATTTTCTCATAGAAAATGTCAATTTGCAGACCAAGAGAAGCCTATTTTTGAAAATTTACCACTGGAATGACTGGCTCTGTTATCGAGCCAGTCATTCCAGTAGTAATGTCTCAAAAATAGGCTTCTCTTGGCCTGCAAATGGACATTTCTCAGGAGCACTGGAGAAGCTGTTTTTGGCTGATATGAGCATTACCAGGTTAATTGAAAGATCTGATCTGTCACTCAAGTTTATGACATCATAATCAATTACGTCATGTGTAGGCTGATGTCACAATCAAAATGCATAGTGAATGGTGTATCGAGCTCCGTCATGATCATTTAAAAGTATGTCAAGTCTACGATGGATTCCGGATGATAACTCTGTTACCGTTTGTCGGATCGCATTGAAACTTTATAGGGTGGTGGCACTAGGACTGGGGAAGAAACCTATCGAAATTGACGATGATTCAAAATCCAAGATGGCCACCAGCCACTGACGGCCATCTTGGAAATTGATTTCCGGATGATAACTCGATTACCGTTTGTCGGATTGCATTGAAACTTCATAGGGTGGTGGGACTAGGCCTGGGGAAGAAACCTATCGAAATTGACAACGATCAGAAATCCAAGATGGCCGCCAGCCCCTGGTATCCATCTTGAAAATTGGTTTCTGGATTATAACTCTGTTACCGTTTATCGGATCGCTTTGAAACTTCATAGAATGGTTGGACTAAGTCTGCGGAAGGAAGAAACCTATCGAAATCAATGCTGATCCAAAATCCAAGATGGCCACCAGCCACAGGCGGCCATCTTGAAAATTGGTTTCCAGATGATACCGTTTATCGGATCGCTATGAAATTTCATAGGGTGGTTCGACTACCTCTTGGTAAGAAACCTATCGAGATTGACAATAATACAAACTCCAAGATGGCTGCCAGCCACCGATGGCCAGCTTGAAAATTGGTTTCCAAATGATAACCGTTTATCGGATCCCTTTGAAACTTCATAAGGTGGTTGGACTACGTGTGGAGAAGAAACCTATCGAAATCGATGATGATCCAAACTCCAAGATGGCTGCCATCCATGGGCTGCCATCTTGAAAGTTAGTTTCTGGATTTTATTTATTGGATCACTTCCTACGGTCATTGGAATATGGCTGGTAAAGAAACTTATCAAAATTTACGATAATCCGAAATCTGATATGGCCGCCAGTCAGTGGTAGGCATCCTGAAAATTGGTTTCTGGATGATACCTCATTGACCATTTAACGGATCGCTTTGACACTTCATAAGGATGACTGGTCTGATGGGGCTGAGGAAGAAATAAATATTTTCTGATAGCTCTCATTCATTGGTTTGTCATCATGGGGGGGTATTATGCGCCATTTGCGGAGCTCTTGTTTTTACGTGTATCCGCATATATGTAATCACTCATTAACCCTTTAATGGTCATACCGGCTAAAGCCGGCCTATGCTATGGTCTTGTGGAATGCCCATTTACAGGCCAAGAGAATACAATTTTTGAAAATTTACCACTGGAATCACTGGCTCGATAATCGAGCCAGTCATTCCGGTGATAAATTTTCAAAAATTGTATCCTCTTGGCCTGTGAATGGACATTCAATAAGAAAATATGTAAAAATCTTTAACAAATTTGACCATTAAAAGGTTAAAATTAATGTTTTTACGGGTATTCCAATGCTCCTATTGAGTTGTAGATTTACTCTGCCTATATCTAGTGTTTTCAGTATCTGATATTATAGGGTTCGTACACCTGTCAGACTTTGAAATTCCATTACTTTTCATGACCAAACTTAGTAAATTCCATGACCTCCGGCTTGCGCGATTACGTGATTAGATCGAAAATCGCGATTGTTTTAAATCTTGAATTTATATGATTAAAAATTAAATAATCGAATAATCGTGAATATTTTCTATTGCAAAAAATATATTTTTAATTACCTTTTAATGTGATCGGTCATGAAAAATTACAACTTGCTTAGTGAATTTTTCTTCATTAGCATGGCAAGAGAAGCCTATTTTTTTTAATGTATGATTGGAATGGCTGGTTCGAGAATCGAGCCAGCCTTTCCAGTCATACATTTTCAAAAAGAGGCTTCTCTTGCCCTGCAAATTAACTTTTCTCAACGCCATTGCAGCTTTCGTTATTGATATTCATTTGTTGTTGGGTCTTGGTAATTTGTACCCAAGTTGGTTAATTGAGTAATCGAAATAATCGAACGAGATCACTCAACGCAATAATCTCACAAACCTACCTCCAAGTATTAATATCTAGGCGATTTATGATGTAGATACATAAATATTCTGCAAAATATCTGAATATTGCGTCTTGTAACAACCAATCCAAAGCCTTGTATTGATAAGCTGCTGCTGTGACGGCGGAAATGTATCCCAAGAAATCCTTCATTTTGCATGATTATCATTGTGCACGACTTTTCCATGACCTATGACAAAAAATGCTGATTTTCCATGACTTTCCAGGATTTGAATTTAAAATTTAAAATTCCATGACTTTCCAGGATTTCCATGACCAGTATGAACCGTGTTATTAACTCCAATGATTGACTCCCGGTTCTCTAATGTCTTGTATTATGCTACAAGAGACTGAAGAAAAAAGGTGGTTGTGGTCAGAGTTGATAAGGAAAAGGCATTTTACCAAGCATGGGTAACGGGGCTGTTAATAATATTTAATAATAATTAAAGTATGATCAGTGTTTTCACAAATGCATGACTTGAGTACCAGCACAAGGTCACACCAGTAATTGAGGCAGTTGGTGGGGTGGAGTGGTGGGGGGAGTTTTGTCCCCTACATTGTTAAATATCTTCATGATTGTCATCAAACAGATTTTAGCCCTGAGTTGTCAACCCCATGTTAGGTATGCATATGATCTTGCGATTTAACACTGCCCATGTAATTTCTGCATCCTAGGGGTGTGTGTGTGGGGTAACTCTGGATATGCCAAATATTTTGGAAACAATTTGACTGAAAGTTGTTGGTGGCTTCTTTCAGTCAAATTATTTTCTAAATATACAGCAGATGTAGCGTTATTGTCCATTGGAATTATTGTCTGGTGGCTTGCGGCAGTCAGAGAGTGAAGCAAAACATGTACCATATGAATAAAGGGATTAATTTCTAGCTATGTCCTGCCCATTTCTACCTATGCCCCACCCAGTTCTAGGTATGCCCCACCCAGTTCTCGATATGCCTTGCCCATTTCTAGCTATGCCCCACCCAGTTCTAGATATGCCCTGCCCATTTCTGGATATGCCCTGCCCATTTCTAGTTATGCCCCGCCTATTTCTAGCTATGTCCTACTCATTTCTATATATGCCGTGCCCATTTCTAGCTATGCTCTACTCATTTCTAGATATGCCCTGCCCATTTCTGGATATGCCCTGCCCATTTCTAGTTATGCCCCGCCTATTTCTAGATATGTCCTACTCATTTCTAGATATGCCCTGCCCATTTCTAGTTATGACCTGCCCATTTCTAGCTATGCCATACTCATTTCTAGATATGTCCTGCCCATTTCTGGATATGCCCTGCCCATTTCTAGTTATGACCTGCCCATTTCTAGCTATGCCATACTCATTTCTAGATATGTCCTGCCCATTTCTGGATATGCCCTGCCCATTTCTAGTAATGCCCCACCCATTTCTAGCTATGCCCACCAATTTCTAGATATGCCCTGCTCATTTCTAGCTGTGCCCTGCTCATTTCTAGCTGTGCCCTGCCCATTTCTATATATGCCCTGCCCATTTCTAGATATGCCCTGCTGAATTCTAGATATGCCCTGCTGAATTCTAGATATGCCCTGCTGAATTCTAGATATGCCCTGCTGAATTCTAGATATGCCCTGCTGAATTCTAGATATGCCCTGCTGAATTCTAGATATGCCCTGCTGAATTCTAGATATGCCCTGCTGAATTCTAGATATGCCCTGCTGAATTCTAGATATGCCCTGCCCATTTCTATATATGTCCTGCCCATTTCTAGATATGCCCTGCTGAATTCTAGATATGCCCTGCCCATTTCTAGCTATGCTCTACTCATTTCTAGATATGCCCTGCCCATTTCTAGCTATGCTCTACTCATTTCTAGATATGCCCTGCCCATTTCTAGCTATGTCCTGCCCATTTCTAGATATGCCCTGCTGATTTCTGGATATGCCCTGCCCATTTCTAGTATGCCTCGCCTATTTCTAGCTATGTCCTACTCATTTCTAGATATGTCCTACTCATTTCTAGCTATGTCCTGCTCATTTCTATATATGCCCTTCCCATTTCTAGATATGCCCTGCCCATTTCTATCGATGCCCTACTCATTTCTAGATATGTCCTGCCCATTTCTGGATATACCCTGCCCATTTCTAGTAATGCCCCGCCCATTTCTATCTATGCCCACCAATTTCTAGATTTGCTCCACCCATTTCTAGATATGTCCCCATTTCTAGTTATGCCCTACCCATTTCTAGCTATGCCCTGCTCATTTCTAGCTATGCCCTGCTCATTTCTAGCTATGCCCTGCCCATTTTTGGATATGCTCTGCCCATTTCTAGTTATATCCCGGCCATTTCTAGCTATGCCTTGCCCATTTCTAGATATGCCCTTGCCCATTTCTAGATTGCCCTGCCCATTTCTAGATATGCCCTTGCCCATTTCTATATTGCCCTGCCCATTTCTAGATATGCCCGCCCATTTCTAAATATTCCTTGCCAATTTCTAGATATGCTCGCCCATTTCTAACTATTCCTTGCCAATTTCTAGATATGCCCGCCCATTTCTAAATATGCCCTGCCCATTTCTAGATTGCCCTGCCCATTTCTAGTTATATCCCGGCCATTTCTAGCTATGCCTCGCCCATTTATAGATATGCCTCGCCCATTTCTAGCTATGCCTCGCCCATTTCTAGATATGCCCTTGCCCATTTCTAGATGCCCTGCCCATTTCTAGATATGCCCGCCCATTTCTATATATGCCCGCCCATTTCTAAATATTCCTTGCCCATTTCTAGATATGCCCGCCCATTTCTAAATATTCCTTGCCCATTTCTAGATTGCCCTGCCCATTTCTAAATATTCCTTGCCCATTTCTAGATATGCCCGCCCATTTCTAGATATGCCCGCCCATTTCTAGATATGCCCGCCCATTTCTATATATGCCCGCCCATTTCTAGTTACGCCCCGCCCATTTCTGGATATGCCCCCCCCCCCCCGCTTCTAGATATGCTCTGCCCATTTCTATATATGCCCTGCTCATTTCTAGATATGCCCTGCCCATTTCTGTATATTGCCTGCTCATTTCTAGCTAAGCTCTGCCTATAGTTTACGCAGGTTGTGACCGACTCATATACTTTGAACCCTGAATTCACAGAATCATATTTTCAAGGTAAATATGCAGGTAAGCTGTTGCATATTTTGAAACTAATTTGACTGGGTGCTGTGGTCAAATTATTTTCAAAATTATGCAACAGAATGTTTATTAAATCCATGAAAGCCTTACAATTTGTACACATGAAAGACTACAATGTTCATGACGGAGATAGATACGTCATTCATTAAGCATTTTAATTGTGACGTCAGCCTACATGACATAATTGATTATGAGGTGATATACCTGAGTGACAGATCGGGTTTCTCCATTGTAAAACATAGAACACTGGTGATAAGACTAGATGAAAGAGATAACAATTACGTAAAGAACAACCCAGAAATAAGTTACCGATTTCCAAAACAATAACAGAAATGTTAATTACCGGTAGTGCAATTTAGAAAACGATGTAAGAAGTGTTCAGTTGAATATTTTGGACTTAATTTAGAGGCCATTGCTGCCTTGTTATAGGCCTCTGCTATGACCCTTGAGACAGCTGAACACGCGCCGCAAGAATGTATTCTGTATGAGACTGACAGGCAAGGAATTCAATGAGCAGTACATCTTCACACAATTGACTTTTCCGGTTTGAGCTATTCCCCGCCAATCTCTAGCTAAGCTCCACTCATGCTTCACCTGTGTTGGGATCGGTCGATCCCTGAACTCCCTGACTATCAATTTCTAGAAAACTATACAGGTAAGCTGTTGAATATTTTGAAACTAATTTGACTGGTTGTTGTTGCTGCCGTATCATGTTGCTACCTATGGCAACAACAGCGCCAAGTCAAATTAGTTTCAAAATATTCATCAGCATCTTTATTAAATAGTTAAGACATACAATTCGTACAACAAAGCTTACCGGTAGTCTGTCACCAATTATGCATTTATGACATACTTATCTACATCATTCATGATGTCATTGATTATGATGTCATCATACACATCACGTAGTTGATTATGACGTCATATGATGGGTGGATCAACGGGATTCCTCCGTGGCTATACATGTGTGGCTCTTAGAGAACCTGAAATAGCATCATCTCCTTTGCACAGAACATCAATCTATGGCTCTGATAGACTGTAAACTATTGCATAAACATTCCAGTGAATTGTGAGTCTAGCCCACACACTATTTTGATGGGGACCTTAAATTCCACCAGAAATTTTAATGGCGAGATGAGTAGCCATGTTAGTCTGTATAGAGTGTAAAACAGAATTCAAATGTATTACCTTTTTACCCTTAGCGTTCTGATATCAATATTCGATCTTTTAGTCTGGCAATAGCAAAGAAACTGGTGTACATTTTTCAACAATTTTGGTGGAAGCTGTTGCTGTCTACAACAGCACCATCTCCCACCAAATTTGTTTAAAAAATGATCACCAGTTCATCGTTTAATTTAATTTAAACAATTTTAATTTTGACATCAGTGGTAAGGATTAAGACAATCTTAGTTGACAGGGCAACATAAATGTGCTTCATCAAAATAAAGGTACTGCTTTACACTTAGAATCCTGTTAATACCACCAGAAAATTAGAATGTTCCTCGGCAACCTAACCAACTGGGTCCCGCCAAAATCTGGTAAACATTCCTCCACTCGTACATGAGTCATCATCGTGACATAACCATTGCGATGATCATGACGATTAAATTTACGTCCCCCTAAAAAAAATATCCAGAAGGCTTTTGGGGAGCGCAAGGTTAGCTTCCCCGAGTTTGGTGACAATCCCTCCGGTAGAACTTGGAGTTATTGCGCACGCCCGTGTACACTCGCATGCGTGTGCACACACAGACAGAAGATTGTTGCCGTTGAACACAGACATTTAGACGTACATTCAGGCATCTACACACAGACATGCATGCACACAGTTATAAATGGCTACCTCCATTTGATTGGACAAACCTTCATAATTTCTATAGCCAGTGATAAGCTATATATATATATATATATATATATATATATATATATATATATATATATATATATATATATATATATATATATATATATATATATATATATATATATATATATATATATATATATATATATATATATATATATATATATATATATATATATATATATATATATTACTTTCTCTTTTCTGTTTACAGCAAAGGAGTCAAAAATGACTTTCACACATATGCACCCTCGATGCAGGGCAGTTCTGTTAGACGACACAGCAACATGTTGACTGTCGCATCACAAAATGGTGGATCCGCTTACGCCCCGCGGAAAAACTTAGGTGGTGAATGCCACGCGATGTAGAAGGCTATGATGCTGATGATTCGTAAAACGAAACATAATAGATAGTGCGACGGTAGCTCCACTCGATGATAATGATTCAGGAGAAATGTGTACCCAAAGTATATGCGACAGGATTGTTGATTATGACCTTGAGAAGTCCTACCATGTAAAATTTTGAATTGGTTTTTGATACATTTATCGGTCATTGCGCCTTACTTTGGATGATGTGCTACCATTGGGAATACAATGCCAGAGATGCATGCTGGAACAAAAACTAAGGGATGTCATATTTTGGTTGAAAATGGTTGTGCAATATCATTGGAAAAAAAAGAATGGAGATGAATTAATGTTCAGATAAATGATTGCGATGTCGCATGGTCGTGGCATGATCGAGGACTCGTCCTTGAGTTTCCTTGTTGAATATAAATCTAACTAGCTATACACCCCAGACGCAGGATACCCATACACAGGCTTAATAGTTATCCTATATTGTCGTAATTTTCTTATTCTTTGACCATTGCATGTACTTTGTCCTACAATACCTATTTAAACCTTTTCACAGATGAATTCTCCATACCTCATTTTCAAGTCAACCATACAGAACAACTGTTGAATAAGGCAGCAATGGCTTCCAGTCAAAGTAATTTAAATAGTTCAACAGAATGTGTTTAATATCATGAAGAATCTACGTTTCATGGATGTGACGGTTGAAGAGGTTAACGTGTACTTAACGCTTTTTATCAGAAAGTCACACTAATAGATCATTTTTGAAAATGTATCACTGGAATAACTGGCTCGTTTATCGAGCCAGTTATTCCAATGGTAAATTTTCAAACATGCCCTCCTCTTGGTCTGCAAATGGTCATTACAACAAAGCTAATCTCAATTTTGAGCCAATAGGACTCCTTATTGTAGTCCCACAGTATTTAATGCCTTCCAATAAAATTATTTTCCGAATCCTCAACAGCTTAGGCAATCTCAACTCTGAGGCAATATCGCTCATCATCGTAGTCTAATGAGGTTATGCATTTTCATGGTGGGGAGTTGTTGCTGCCACAGACAGCAAGTAGCCCCAAGTCAAATTAGTATCAGAGTATTCAACAGCTTACCTGTATACGTTAATACTTTGAAGTTGGAATTCTGTGAGTTGAGTTTACAAACTGTTGAAATCGATTAAAATACAAGATGAGCCGGAACTTAGGTCTAGCTAGAAATTGGTGTGGCATAATTGGAAGTAGATCCCTCTATTTTAAAACGATCCTACAGGCGGGATATTTCACAACTAGTATTCACAAGACCAATTTTCCAGTTAAATTTCATTAAAAATATTCAACAAAAGAGTTCATATATAAATAATATCTCGCCTTCAAAATATAAAAAAGTCGCATATGTAATACTGAACTGTAGTAGCTTGTTTTGCTCAAGTGCTAAGGAATACTCATTCTCAAAATGAAATTTGATGAAAACGGGTCATGACAAAGTTTCAGGAGAACAATTCGCAAAATATATACCATTGTTAATGTTCTTCGAAAATGCTAACCAGTGCAGCCTGTAGATGGATCGACACCTCTGGTAACATGTAAATACATCCTAAATTTGTTAAGAAAATTTAAATTTTTTCATTCAAAATGCCCATTTGCAGACCAATAGAAGACTACTTTTTGAAAATTTACAACTGGAATGACTGGCTTGATAACCGAGCCAGTCATTCCAGTCGTAAAATTTTTAAAATAGTCTTCTCTTGGTTTGCAAGTGGACATTTATCAAGACCCCTGCTGTGCCGTTTTTGGCTGATATGAGTGTTAAATGGTAAGAGTGTAAATCCATAATGCTAACCAATACAGACAATAAAGCAGCGCAGTGCTAAGACGGCTGACAGGTACGCTATGTGCAGGTGCCGCTGCACCACTTCAAGGGATCGCGCCAGTTGAAACACGAACAATGAGAAATGTGGGCACTCGAACAATATGGAGAATATGAATGATATTTGTTTGCGAATTTATTAACATATCTACACCTGTTTGTATTACATTCCTTTGTATAGCTCAAGTAGTAATAGTTGTTGTTTTCCGTTGACATCATCATTATCATCAATTGGTGGGGGTAAGGGTGTTGTCGTGGTGTAAGAAATATGCTGATCCAGCTGAAATTATTTTATTAGCTCACCTAGCCTGAAAAAGCCAAAATGAGCTGACGCCATGGCAACTGTGTGTCATCCGTCTACCATCAAATTTTCCCTTTAACACGCACATCACCGAAAAACGACTTCTGCAATGGTCTTGGGAAATGTCCATTTGCAGATCAAGAGAAGACAATTTTTGAAAATTTACCAATGGAATGACTGACTCGATAACCGAGCCAGTCATTCCAGTGGTAAATTATCAAAAATTGTCTCGATCTGCAAATTGACATTTTCTATGAGAAAATAGAAATTTTATTGAACAAATTAGAATGTTAAAGCTGTTAAGCCAGGTTAAAATATCCCATATTAACCCATACCAGGAACATAATGCTATCAATAAATTTCTGTTTTTGATAACTATTATGAGTTCAAATATTGATAATTTAAACAAGACCTGCCTAACATTCCCGCTGCTTTATGAAAGGATTTGCTTATAACCTAGATCTCAGTCAGGCGGTAGGCATTGGCGTGGCATAGGGGTAGCATTTGACTGCTCTACAATGGAGGAATCCAATTTTAGCTATGCCCCGCCCATCTCTAGCTAAGCTCCACTCATGCGGTACCTGTTAGGATCAATCTCAATTTCAAGAAAACTACAGGTAAGCTATGATTATTTTGAAACTAATTTGACCGGGCGCTGTTGCTGCGTTCGTACAACTTGACGGACTATTATTTAAGCAGTTATGACAGAATAAATCACGCCATTCATGACGTAATTGATGATGACGTTAGCCTACATGTGATGTTGATTATGACGTCATATGATTGATTTGATAAATTGGATTCATCCATTGAACCCTTGAATTTGTAGAAAAGGATTTCAAGTTTCTCATAGAAAATGTCCATTTGCAGACCAAGAGAAGACTATTTTTGAAAATGTGCCACCGGAATGACTGGCTCGGTTATCGTGCCAGTCATTCCAGTGGTAAATTTTCAAAAATAGTCTTCTCTTGGTCTGCAAATTGACATTTCTCAAGACCACTGCAGAAGCCGTTTTCGGCTAATATGAGTGTTAAATGGTTAAGAATTGCTGGCTAATGGATACTTTTTTAGAGAGGGTCAGAGCGGTTGTGGGAGTCATGTTTAAAAAAAAGAATCAATAACCAGACCCATAATAAAGTTGGCAAAAACGGAAATTGAATGGTAATACTATATTACTGGTAGAGTCAATGTTGACTATTTTAATCTGTCATGCCAGATTTAACCGACTTGGTCAATCTTAACAAAATTTGTTTGGACACGTCCTTGAGTCATAGAGATCCAAGATTGTTCAATTAAAGGTGATTGGTCAATTTGCGCAGTTACCATTTTAGAAATTGTGCTATTTTTAACATTTCCTCCAAAGCAGCGTGACCTATTGATTTTAAACCCAGGACATGTCATCTAGTCCAAGGGTTGAAGCAAGGCTCTGAGAGAAATTGATTGGCCGATTTGTCTTGTGGCTATCTTGGATGACTTAGTTTTTATAAGAACAACTCCAGAATTGCTGAATGGATCAGGATTTGAGAAATATGATCAAGGACTAAGGGACATTAATATTTGTTCGATAGAAATTGATACAGTACTGGGTATTGTGAAGCAATCAAAATGTGGCGTTTGTCGGTTCGTGTATTTTTACAGTGAAAATGGCGATATACAGGTTTTGTTGTGCGATAAATGTCAATCTGACACTTTCTAATGAGATTATTTGATGACATGAGCAATGAACTATTCAAATATGCAAGTGCCATATCTCAAAACCGATCACGCACCTAATCAATTCAGCTTTTATGCACCACCTTCCTCGTTGAGGCTGTAGGCCAATACGCCCTAATCGCGCACCCAAGCGCAAGAAGCCACCTGCTCCCTACCCCCCCCCCCCCACCCATCAGCCAGTCCGCGACCCATTGTGCTCCTTAACAGCGTACGGAAAATCCTATCCAATGTTACTCTATGCCGCATCCGAGACAAGATCGATGACTTCACCGGATCATGTCAAAGTGGCTTCAAGTGTGGCCGCAGATGCGCAGACATTGTATGGGCTCAATGCATGTTTGTGTCAGTAGTCATGTCCAAATACTGGACTTTCCACAAAACGGACATTGACATGTCACGAGCCTTCGAAACAATTAAGCGCTCAAGGATCCTCTATGTATTACGCCAGGCCAGTTGCAATGAGGATAAGCTACGACTAGTGAGACTACTGCTTGCAGACAACAAACTGAGAGTACGAGTCAAATCAGTGAAGTCTGTAGAGTTTGAGACATCAATCGGCTCCCCACAGGGAGATGGTCTATCCCCTGTGCTTGTCACCTGTTTCCTTACTGCTGCATTCAAATCCGTGCGGGAAAATTTCGACAAGACACCACACCCCCCCCCCCCCCCCCCTCCGCACCCACCCACCCCGGTGTCAACACACGTGTCATGCG